>LQNK01000537.1:279182-349036 GCA_001586405.1 Phoebis sennae | reverse complement strand
TTGATGGATCATTTTACTATCCTTAACGTGTTGCTGAATAATATCAGTGATTATAAACAAAATAGGAGATCCAAACCAACACTAATGAAGATTATTACTTACATAATAAAATAATTGCTTATACTTTATAGCATCACATACTAAGTTATTTTCTTAAGTAAAATACCAGAGTTCAAAATCTAGGAGAGAGAATTCTTCTGGATAGGCTCATTTGGCGAAGACTTCACTGTCTCGCGGGACACATCGCCTCATATTTACAGCTAAAAGATGGACAGACAAGAGTACTCTCACATTGGGCTTGTTATAAAGTAAGTGTTCAAGTTATTTGGAGACTTAAATATAATCAATCTATTCTCATATCTTCTATGGTCAATAAATTTTATTCAAATCAAAAGTTTTACTTAATACTATTTTACAAATAACAGTATTAGTTGTATATTAAAACAGAAATTTCTTTAGTTTAAATTTTTTTTTGGCCAAATGTTATGTTTTTTTTTATATTACATTTTAGGTAACACAACCTCACCTAGACAATGAAACAGCGGCGCGGGAAATAGGGGAGAAACTTCGAAACATTCCTGGAATCTCGTATTCCACTATCGCCATGAAAGCCGCGGAGAAAGGCAGAAAGGCGCTTGCTATCAAGGTAAACTAAGAGAATAAACGAAGAAAAGATGATAAGACATCAATAATTCTTTGATTTTATTGTCCAAGAGATATACACTTTTCCAAAGAGAAGGATAAAGTATATTAAAATATTTTTATTCCAGATTGCATTACTTGGCATTCATAAAAAACGCCGATGGACTTTTTAAAACCCTGTCTATAAGTAACATAAACTCCAGTTCAGACTTAATTTCTTTAAACTTGCTCTCATTATATACTTAAAGTAGCTGAGCTCCGCAGTTTATCGCGTTCCTGTAGGATTTTCGGGGTAAAAATATCCTTCGTCATTCCCGGGGTTTTAAAGAAGCTCTGTACAAAATTTCATGCAAATCGATGTTGTAGTTTCGGAACCTATTCAATACAAACAAACAAATGTTTCCTCTTTATAATATTAGTATAGATGTTCATCAAACTTTTTCTTGGTTCGTGTTTTAAATCGTAGTGGTGTTTTTTCCAGATCTTAGAATACGAAACGCACAGCAAGCTTCAGGTGCCATTACTGTTATCGCTGGAAGAAGGAGTAATAGCTCTTCTTAAAGCAACGGCAAGTGGCGACACGGATCTGGTCTACATCGTCCTTCTTCATCTTAAGGAGAAGATGGGAAAACATGAGTTTGAGGTATTTTATTTATATTATAGCAGGCATTAAGCGGGGCATGCGGTTCGCCTGATGTTAAGTGACTGACCGCAGCTCATGAACATCTACAACATCAAAGTGTCGCAGATACCGCGCCGGCTTGAAGGAAGGGGAGGGGATAAGGAGAGGATTAATGATAGGAAGTTGGGAGAGGACTAGAACAGGATGGGAGGAGGAATGGCATGGGAATACAGGCCTCCAGGCACCCGCTCACCGTACGAAATACAATGCAATACTGCTTCACACTGGTCTTAGGTATTTTTCAATTTCACATATAACACACACAAATGCATGCACACCGTTTGAACACATAAAAATAGCTTTTGATCTCAAGCTTTAATCAGACTTGACAAACAATTACGGCCGTTTTCAATAATGTATCAAAGATTGGTGATAGATTGTTATTTCAGATTATATGACGTTAGATAGACATAAGTCATAGCACAGGCTATCCGTCGATAGGATATTGAAATCAAAGTAAGTGAAAATATATAGATTTGTCTGACTTTAGTAAGAAAAACAAGTGATAAATAGAATATTGAAAACGGCCGTTAGAGAGTGTTAACTTTCAGATTGTAACACGAGTCAGTTTTTGCATATTTATGAGCTAATTCAATATACAGAGTTTAGATTTAAAAAATACAATATAAAACAATTATTTCGTCACACCTTATATAAGCCTCCGGGCACCCTTCTGCTGGGGAGAGGTAATTACAACGTGGTGAGCTTAGTCCAATCGTGCTATGCTTTTATTGTGAAGATGTTACACAGCAGAATTACTCTCTATCGTCTCTTACGACACCCACGGGTAGAAATGTACCGGCGACACATTGTTGTCACGGTTCAAGGTCTACGTCTAGGACAGGGATGGCGAACCTTTTTGCATTAACGTGCCATTCCTTGTAAATAAATGTTTCATTTGGTCATAGATGTGCCAGAATTTTGACTTTCTGATTTTTGGAAAAATATTAATTAAATACTGTCAACTCAAAAATAGAGAATGATAGAAAAGTAGCGTAAGAAAAATGCCAAATAATTGTTCAGTGCATTTTTCATTTTGTGATAGGTTACGTCATAGTACAGACATTAGTCACTCTAGGATATAAATTTTATAGAAACTAGATATTATTAAATAATATGCATATTTTCAGCTTACTATCCGAAGCCTACCGCTCGCGCATGCGCTGTACATCAAATACTGCGCGAGTCACAACCGCGAAGCGCTACGGCAAGTTTACGTGCAAGAAGATGATTTCCACGGACAAGCCCACACACACATCCGCGACGCTATAGACCAAACTAACCCTGGGAGTATCGAAGCGTCTTTGATTTCGGCCAGGGAGTGTTATAAAAAGGGCAGGAATGATTTAGGTAAGATTTTTGTGAATAATAGTGTATTTATATGGATGATTTTACGGACAAGCCCACACACACACATCCGCGACGCTATAGACCAAACTAACCCTGGGAGTATTGAAGCGTCTTTGATTTCGGCCAGGGAGTGTTATAAAAAGGGCAAGAATGATTTAGGTAAGATTTTTGTAAATAATAGTGTATTTAGACGGATGACTTTTTTGGTTAAACTCACACATATCCCCGACGCTATAAACCAAACTAACCCTGGGAGTATTGAAATCTTGAATATTTGCTCAGAGATTGTTTGAAACCCCAGAAAGGACATAGGATAACTTTTATTCTGTAAATCCCACAGGAACTGAGATACACGTGGATCAAACCGCGGGGTACAGCTAGACAAACAAATATTTAAGTTGTTTATCTTACGGCCGTTTTCAATATTCTATCTATCCCTTGTTTTGCTTACTAAAGTCAGACAAATCTATCTATTTGCACTTACTTTGATTTCAATATTCTGTCGACGGATAGCCTTCGCTATGACTTTTGTCAATCTTACGTCAGATAATCTGAGATAACAATCTATCTATAATCTTTGATACATTATTGAAAACGGCCGTATGTAGGAAGTGGTTTCTGTCCTAAATCATTAAATTCAACTTACCCAGGTGCGTCAATATGCGAAGACGCGCGCAAACTTTGCAAGCAACAATCCAGCCTGCAAGAAACCTACGGCGAGAGCTTCGTAGGTCTGTCCCTGCACGACACGGTGAGGAAACTGCTCAACCAAGGAGAGGTGAAATTGGCGGATAAACTGCGCTCCGAGTATAGGATGCCGGATAGGAGGTTTGTAACTAATTACTGACATGTTAACTCCGAACTAAACGTCACGTTGTAATGTATAAAACAAGACCTTTCATTTGATACGATACTCCGCTATCCTACTACTATTATAAAGGCGAAAGTTTGTAAGTATGGATGTATGGATGTTTGTTACTCTTTCACGCAAAAACTACTGCACCGATTATGATGAAACTTTGTTATACATACAGGTAAGTGTTCCGAATAACATATAGGCTACTTTTAATCCCGGAGTTGCTACGGGATCAGACGTTACGCGGGTGAAACCGCGGGGCGCGGCTAGTATTCATATGAAAATCGCCTATTTAGAAAGAAAGAAAGAAAAGAAACTCAATAATTTTCATTTAGAAAATTTTAATGTACGTAGTTACTTTACGGTTAACGTCAATTCTACAATATTATTTTGTACTATAGAAGATAGTGCATTGATACTTTTCCATTGAAACTTTAAATGGGTTTAATTTTATTTTATTTTTATGGCAATAAAACTTTGAAATTTATATAAGATACCAAGTATTTGAATAAAATATTTAAGATAGGGTGTCGTATCTTCGTTACCTCCCCACCGATTTCGCTCATTTTTGTCCTCAAGATTATTCTATTTGCGTAAAAAATTTTATCACGATCGGATAAAAATTGCTCCAGATATCCTCGGATGAACGGTCACCTATTTAATAACCGTCATAAACTTGGTGTCATCGTGGTAACATTAACTAACACTAATTTTAATAAATCCCAATTTTTCCCTCAATAAATAACCTTACGTTCCTCGTTGTCTAAAGATATAAATATTAAATATTCCTGGACATCTAACACAACGCTACCTAGTCCCGAACTAAGCTAAGCTTGTACTATGAAAACCAGATACATAACTGAAAGACATACTTTTTGTAGACACATACTTACTTTAGATAAATTAACACCCAGACAGTAGAAAATTACAATGTTCATCACATCATAATTTTCTACGCGTGGGGATCGAACCCACACCCTCCGGCGCAATAGATCATCGCTGTAACCACTGCGGCAATCGGGCCGTCTATATTGCAGCGCTTCTGAGATATTTTCACAGGCCCATACTTGTGATTTATGGGGCATCATTCGCAAGACAACATCGTCACTGTTAAGGCGAGTGCGGGGCAGTTGCAATAGTATTCTGAAGGTGATAGCCGAAGATGTTGGGGCACTTTGTGCGTACACTTGCCGCATCAAAGCGTCTTGTGTACGCAAAGGGTGTCGTGTGGTGGACGTCTTGTTTTTTTTTTTTTTAAATTCTCTTTTTTCATTCTCCACTAACATTAGCAGATAAGACTTTTTACTAACAAATGGATAATGGAAAATAAAATAAATAAATAAATATATTTAATCAAAATTCCTTTCAGATACTGGTGGCTAAGAATATTAACACTCTCCGAGAAGAGCGATTGGGATGAATTGGAAAGGTTCTCGAAATCGAAGAAATCCCCAATCGGCTACGAGCCGTTCGTCGACGCGTGCCTCATGCGCGGGAAGAACGACGAGGCGCTGAAGTATCTACCCAAGTGCCGAGATGATATTAAAGTGAAATACTACGTGAAAGCTGAGTGAGTAGATAATTTTAATATGTGATCATAATTTTCTAGGGTTTTTCGAAGATGCCAAAGCAAATTATTCAAAGACAAATTTTACCTATAAAATAATTATTCTCAAAATAGTTCAAAACTAGGAAATGCATACGAAAGTTTCCATCCCCATTTTCTCAAACAAATTTGATTGAGTCATAGGTTTTTGATGTGTAATCTTCCACAGGTCTTCAGTGGATATTGAGTTGCACCAGAAAATTTACTATTGGTATACCCATAGAAAAAGTTAAAAATATATATAAATTTATTGCAAAATAGTTAGTTAACTACACGCACAAATTTAAAACGAATTGTCGTTTGGAAATATTAATAATTATCAACAATAGATATAACAATATAAACGTTAAACTTACAGATTTTACGAAGAAGCCGCGCAAGTAGCATTCGAGCAAAAAGACGAGAGTGCACTTTTCTTCGTGCAGAACAAGTGCCCCTTACGCGAAGCCACCAAGCATGCCCGGATATCCGCTCTCTTAGAACAATTATCTACTAGGAAGTAATGTGACACGAATTGTATTGCTTTATTATGGACTGATTGTATAAGTAATTAAAGTATTGAGTTGATCAATTTTGTAATCGAAAAGAATATAGATAGATAGATATACTCTTTATTTTTTACCAGTTAATATGATAATACATTTTGCCTAAAACTAAGTAAAAAATTGGCCTTATCGCTTTAGGCGATCTCTTCCAGGCAACCGCTAGGTGAGGATTTGCAAAAGAAAAAGAAAGAAAAGACGAGAGTAGGTGGTGAAAAATAGTATAAAAAGAGATGTATCAAAGTGGAATAATAATGTATAATAACATAACAACACAAATAAATAAGAGGAATTAAAATTAAACAATATATATTTCACTTATTATTGATACATATCTACACAATAGATATACATTGATGTATTAGAAGAATATAACTGCATGTCATTGAAGCACCGGCACGAAATTTGACCCAATATTGATCTTTTCGGACTATTTAGATAATTGAAATAACCAAAATTCCGACAGAAGCAAATTACCGTCGAAAACATGGTTTACTATTACGACTAAAGTTACTCCTCCTTGGGTTTTTAAAATAAAGCTATTACAATCCAAAATCTCGACGAAAATTTGTCTTTGTTGGAATATAAATATAATAATGATAACTATTGTATGTCTCAATTGGTCATAAAAATCTACAGACTAATATTTGATTAGTGAAGCTATGAAATCTATGGCAAAATATTAAAAAGCTTTCAAATAATAATGTATATTGGAATACTATAGGAATTAATATATTGAAAGCGAATATGCTTAAATATACTCCGTTAATTTATATTCAATTGTAAATAAATATCTTGAAATTCATACGCATTTCATTTCGTGTAATATTTGTGGATTGGTATTATTTAAGTAAGACTATACTTGAACGATCAAAAAAGACAACCATCATCTTAAAATTAAATATCATCTATACCAGGGGTCATGAAATGGCCGACCCTGTGTTACCAAGCTAAAAATTTAAATATTTTACACGTATAACTCGAGTCATAATTTATTTATTCCCGCGCTTTGTGTTTGAAATTGTATACATGTATATTTAAAAAGTACGGTTAGCTTTTCCATTTTGGACCTCAATGCTCATATTATTTTTTTAAACGGACCCGTAACAATAGTAATTGGTGATAAAATTTTTCCCTAAAAACTACTGAATACTACTGGAACTACCATGATGCAGCTTTGTAATGGGGGAAGAATTTTTGAAATCGGTCAAAAACCCTTCCCCATTACAAAGGTGCATCATGATACAGGAGCGAAGCCGCGCGAAACAACTAGTATTATGTAAATTAAAACAACAACTACGCGATTGCGGTATGACTTTATTAATCAAAAACATGTAGATACAACATAGATGTTAACATCAATGGTAATAAATAATTTAAATTATAATCTGTGGAGACGAGTTAGGTTCTTAAGTACAAATTCAAGTTACATGAGTATAGTCTATATTAACACATTTATCGGATTTAAACACGAACTATAGTTACCATAGTCATATTATAGATGGCTGACACACTCATATGGAATATCTGCACTAATAATAAATTATTAATACTAAGAACCTTTTATTCTGTGACACAATACATGAATTTTGAGCTATGTCTTGGACACATATAAAATTGGTACAAAAATTATTTAATAACACCATACAATAATAGCGATTTATTCTCTGTAGAAGCTACTTTTCACTATAAATATTCCGCTGATCAATTATAAATACTACTGCTATCGAAATAGAGTTTATAATTCAAAAGTTGCATAGAAGTATGTTTTTTGCTAGTACGTAATAAATATTGTATATCTACATACATAAGCGGGGACAGTCTTGTAGGACACAGCACAAAGAAATAATTTCAGTGGTAGTTTATATTTCAGATTTCTAGATAAGCATATTTTCACAACCGTTTTAAAGTATTGGCAAATAAATGTTTTGAATTAGAAAAACAAGGATCAATCTCAATTACAATTTCAGAAAATTACAAATAGTAACTTTTATTGCGAACATGCTAGTTAACCGGTTGGAAAATAATAAAAAAAAGTAATTTTCTGTTTTGGTTAACTACCTTTAAAGTTCTACTCTTTTAACATTTTTCTCATTGGCAACACTAACCCTTGTGACGTCATATTCATAGCACGCTCCGTTTTACGTTTCACACAATTACAATTCAATGCTTTTCAAGCTAAATATCCATTCACATTTACAAAGTGGCACAAAACAGCAACTAGCAAGATACTAACATGCTCTGGACCATGTCCTCGAAAACTTTAAGATACGTCTTTCCAGCACCCACTCCATCGACATTCATTGAATATAAGGGAAATCGCGTTTATTAGTAAATAAATAATCGTTAAAAATGAGCTCATTAATGTCTTTCTTGTCCTATAACTAATAATAATTTACGAAACACAAGTACAAACCACGTACCACATACACTATTAATAGTAATTAGCATAAATAATAAGCAATGTTTCCTACGTGGTTTACGTAACTAAGAGCGAACAACAATCAGTCTTAATGATAAAGGTAATGACTAATCGTAACAAAATAAATAGATTTATTTATAAAACAAATAAATACTCCCGAATCCTTCAACGATACTTAACATTAAGGTATGAAAATCGTATTTTTTGTTTTTAAATGTTATAATAGCGACAGATAACTTAAAATTAAGCAGCGTTTAAGAATCCCTCCGATACATGTACGGAAGTAATTCGATTTAGTAAACAAATTAAAACAAAACTTCAATAAGATGACCAATTTACTTATCATTCTATAAATAATAGCAATTAGCGAAGAAGGCATCAAGCATTGGAACTTCTTCAGTAAAAATATAATATAGTCAGAGTATAGTACCAGTATTCTAACAAAACCGTTGGCTCTATGAGATACCATATCTTTGGTAATGACATGCTATGAATTACTTTAATTGAAACAGCCGCAGACATTTCGAAACTATGTTTCTAACCTGTACCTAAGCTCTTATTTTTTCGCCCTAACTATAATGTAGACCAACATCCTACCTACTCTCAGAAACTACTTTTTAGATATAGCACCTTAATGTTTTACCAAATCTTGACGTGATACAAAATTTTCTGCCCCGGAATAAGATAGAAAAGTGTGAAAATAATGTATTTAAGGGTGGTACAGACAGATTCATACATATTATAAATAGCAGTCAAAATAAAAAGGCACAATCACACCCATATCGACATTATAGCTAGGTTTAAGCTACCGAAGTCTGATCTTAGGTTTCAATTTATATATAGTTTGAAAAATATTCTGATTTTTTCGTATTGGCATTAAAATACAAGTAGTTCGCTTGAAAGAAGACATAAAATCTATCATAGTAATATTGTGAGTTCTTGTATCTGTCTTCTAATTTTAACTATTGTATGTTAAATCCAGAATATGTACAACTACCTATACTTTGAAGAAAATTCAAAAAAATTTTGGTCAAATACAAACATTAAAATCAAAACTGACAAAAACCTACTACACAAGACAAAACACTAAAAAAAATCAACAATTACCGAGATTTCAAACTAGCCCCTACATTTTACTTTAAAAACTAAGAACAGACTTATTTCTTAAAAGTCCACATAAATCAGCCTTATTTCCTATTTAAAACTATATAGGTATTAGGTATACGCTTACAAGCTTTTTTTATGTTTTTTTTCTATAATTATTATCACATTTAAGAGTATATCTATAATTCTAGATGATTCTTAAGATCAAATGCCATTTTTATTTAATTTTTCGTTTTATAAACATGCAATGTATGTTTACAACACTAACTTACATGAAATTTAAAGCATTTCGACATTATAAGTACACAATGGTAAAAATGGCACAAAAGGATATTTGTGATGAATTTTTTTTGTTTATTTTAGAAAGTGTACTCTGCTAGCTTGGGCATTCTATTGACGTTCGCATCAAAAATTAAACATAACATGCTTTCACATATTTCAATTGAAATTTCTTAAATATTTTAATATTTTTTACTCAATGACAAATGGTTAAAATATTTTTTTTTTTGTAATAGATAAAAAATTATGTCGTCAATAAAAATGCAACAAACTATACAATGTAGGGTACCCTGTTGTAATGGATGTGAATTTTTTCGTTAGTTTAAAGTGAAGCCACACCAAACATCGCATTTAATTACATACTACGTGAGGTTTAAATTTTATAACATTTAACACTTTGGTAACAAAAATAAATAAAATACCAAATAATATAATCACAGCAAACAGAATAAACTAATCAACGAAAAATACTTCTCGAACAAAAAACAAACAACAAGTTTCAAGTGCAATGAAACGAGGCGTGCAAAGCTGCGGGCGTTTACACTTATTTTCGTAAAATAAAAATAAATAAATCTAAGACAGTATTCATAGCGGCTGGCAACTATCGAGCCAGCGCTGCCAACGTTCACGCACTCTATAGCCGTCACATTCAAAAGATCTATAAATAATAATCACAATAAATTATACGTGGCTGTAAATAACCTTTTTGTATAGGAATTAGGAACTGCGCGTTAACGACGATACGGAAATGTTCAACCCCGGCGTTCGTTCGTGACGTTTGACATTTCGGTGACGTACGCCGAGTCTTGGGACGTGACCGTGACTTTGGGCGATCTGTCAAACTTGATTTTATCCATGGGACTAGAGCCGGGAGTCGAGTTGGGCGTGAGAAGAACCGAATGCCGCAATTGATTCTGGTTAGCACTGATGATGTTTAGATTGGTGAGGTTGTGTTTAGGAATAGTGAACGACGGTAGATCTTTAGTTTTGATGCTGTCATAGATCCTGACTAATTTGTTCGTGTCTATGGTGTCTATGATGTTGAGTTGTCGTTGGGCTGGCGAGGCGGTGACGACGAGGCCGGGCATTTTGACGTGCACTCTGTCGGTGGAAACCGCTGAAGTCGACGGTTGGCTGACGTGTTGCGTGATCGAGTGGCTCTTAAGGCCTTGCGCTGTTTTGTAGCTTTTGCCGCAGTGGCATTTGTAAGCCTTTCTTACCCTGGAAACACAATTTCGCCGTTTAGATTTTAGACGTTTTGGCAAACATTGACCTTAATACAATATTATCTCCAAAATTGCTGTAATTATCGGAGTAATAACCATTATTAAGTAGATACAATTCTAGCTAATTTGATTATGAGATGAATCTATTTTTCGAACTACTTTTATCAAAAATCAAATATTTTTTTATAGTTTAAATTAAAATGCACAACTTATCATACTTAAATCATGTATTATGAAAAGTGTATGTTTCTATCAAATTACTGCTATTTAGTTAAACTAAGAACTGAAGTTACATATAAATATACCCATTTTTTCCAGAAATACTCTTGGGCAGTCAAACGCTTTTTTGGTCCTGACGATGTCTTATGTTTATAAGGTTCTTGAGCAGATAGGACGGGGTATCTTCCAAAACAAAATTTATGAAAAATCAAGTTAATAAACATATGCAATTATGCATATATCCGAGGGTCCTCCGATGAGATAAAAAAATAATATCACACATTTTCTTGTGTGATATTTATATTTTTTTTTATTGATAGAATAATTAAATATTTACATCGATTGTTGACAAGAATTATTTAAATCTATAACTAAGATCTAAACCATAATATCCTTATTGAGTAAAATATTTTCAAGATTATTTTTTAAGGAACATATAAGTAAGAAAGTGATGTTTTAATACAAACAAAGACACTTACTTCCCGTCCTTCTTGTGACCGTTCTTCGAGTGGTACTTGATACCGTTGACGTTCTTGTACCGTTTCTTGCAGCCCGGCACGGGGCACGCGAACGGCTTCTCCTGAGCTGCCGGCCCTAACGCCCCGGAAGTTGCGCTTGCGTTCATTCTAAAACAATATTTTTGCTTTTTTTTACGGTATCCAATATCTATACATATAATAAAATCGTAGACTAGCCGTCTATCGTGTCTGTACATTTAATATTTTAAAGAAAAAAAATAGTGTTTCGTGTTCCATTTATGATTCTAAACTCAAAACAATGTTTTTTAGAATTTTTGTCTGTTTGTCTAGTTGAATATAAAATCCTTTGTCTATATTCCCACATCGATACGAAAGAAATTCAATAAAATAGTCCAATTTGTTTTTAAGGGTTTGTCTTTGCCGATACACTTATCGAAACTGGCAACTTAATATCAAAATTAAGTGATCACTCCAAATTATGTCAAACGCTAAGAAAACGCTTCAAAGCAGTATAATGAGTTGAATTTGTAAGCATTTGCAAACGTACAATGTTATGAAAGACCTTTTATACTCGGATTCGTAACCGCTCAGTCGTATACTGCCGTATGCAGTTTTACTTTAGCACGGGACTAACATTTATGCCACTCCTATACAGAAATGCCCATTGCTCTTGTTGATTATCTTATATATAAAAATGAATCGCAAAATGTGTTGGTAAGCGCATAACTCAACAACGACTGGACCAATTTGGACAATTCTTTTTTTTAAATGTTCGTTGAAGTTCAAGCATGGTTTTTACGGCGAGAAAAATTCGAATTGCCGGGTCCACGCGAGCGAAGCCGCGGGCGGAAAGCTGAGTAATATTTTTTTTAGTAATATCAATTTTGTAAACGATATTCTACTCACTTGACACCATATTGCAAAATGAATTCAGAGCTGTATTCCTCGACGTTCGTCCACGAGTCGTTGCTGTCTTCAGACGGGCTCATCACTTCCTCGTCATCCATTTCGCTACCTGGGAACATCAACAATTATCTAACAACCCATTTTCTAACCTTACTACTATAGAAATGATACTTATTAATATTAGCTACTACTCTACAATCTAAACTGACTAATCAATCTTATATCAGTGGTGTAGCGTTGTAGGTTGAATGTTCTTACGTTTTCCGATTGCTATAAACAAAAACTCAAAAATAACTATTAGGGGTTAAGGTAATTCTTACTCCGGGTGTTCATAATTGTCAGAATTAGTCCTGTAACGTGTAAGGATGGACAGAAATCAACTCAATAACCATAGATCTCGGTATACAATTTGGTCTCATTTTTCTTCCGTCATAATGCTAATAGGGGCGAGTTGGATTTTACTAATCCCCTTTCTTATCTGATAATCAGGACTATTACCCTGCAGACCCTGATCAAAGATAAATTAATAATTTTTTTTATGCTTGTGGCTCATAGCTCAATCTCAACCTTACTACGCCCCTGATCAACAAATATAATCATACGATAAAAGATAGTATCCGTCTCTTTAAAAATTCCATTGTATATTTTACCTTACAAGTCATGCAATGCTATTTTCCTAAGAAGACGTTGAAGACATGAAATAAATCGTGTTCATGAATGTTAAAGTAAAACTACTTAACTAGTGTTTTAAATCTGTAAAGAAGCTTATAATACAAATACTTCTTGAAAATAAAAACAAGGGAAGATAAATATAAAATTATTTCGAACGAGTATTCAAGTAACGTTATCCGTAATTCTCTAAATTATGAATAGAAAACTTACTTTATTGATGTTTTATAAAAGCAAGTTTTCTATCCATGTAATAAATGTAGGAATAATATAAAAGACTTATTATAGGATTAAAGGATTATAGAATTTCAATATAAAAAATAACTCTCAAAAACGAATCTGTGACCCTAATTAATATTGATATCACACTTTTCCCGTTACATTGAAAAATCAAATTCGTAATGATTATGATCTCACGCTTGTGGTTGATTGACGAGAATATTGAATGAGGAAAACGAATACACTGCACATAATTATGTATCAATATCATTTCCTATGTTCGGTTATTTGTGTAAATTACATTGATTTTTGTTTACGTATTAATTTTTTTTTATTGTTATTGTTTACTGTCCGGGAGTAAAATAAACCTGCATGAACGATTATTATCAACTATTAGTACATATGCTCTTTAGTGAGATTAATACTTACTGTACTGAGTATTATAAAAAAGTACAAAAGCCTACATTAATTCCACATAAGTGGGAAAATCACACACATAATATGTAATTATTGAGTTGTACTGGAAAACGAAACAAATTAATACATTTGCGTGTTGTACCTTTGCGTGCAATAATCGTGACTACCTAAAATAATAAATACCAAGGCTACTTTGAATTTAATGTATGTGATAGTATAATTATATTATTAATTGATATTTTTAAAAACTTGTTTCTCTAGTATTCATTTTGGTTGTAGTTAGCTAAATTCAACAACTTATTCAACATAACAAAGCATTATAGGTATAGGTTCGTAATTGACGTAAATGTAGCACGTAATGGAATAATATCCAATTTCTACTTCTTCTCTAGAGTGGAGATAAAATTGATTCAAATTAAAGTGCTGTGGTTGATAGTGAAGTTAGAATCTACCTAAAGAAATTAACATTGTCTCCTTAAGATTCATACAACCACAAAAAAAAACTTGAAAGTAAAATAAAAAAACGTACATCTGTATTAACGATCTAAGTGCAATAACCTGTAGGTGTACTGCTGCGCACTGATGGGGTTTTCGGCGCAGACAGCAAGCGCTTGCGGACTTCGCCCGCCGGAGGCATTTGAATCTCCCGCCTAGATGCTTCCGTGAAAAATTTTAAAACATAACTTAATGGAATGCATGCTGGCTGCGAGGCTTCTTTTTGCTCCACCACTGCAGGATCGTAATCTGTAAATTTTATTTTATAACTAAGACTCAAAATTTCATAATTTCTTTCGTGAAATATTTAATTGTAAACAATCATTTAATCAGCTGTTCAATGTTTACAATCTTGAACATCCAAATAATTAACACTATTGGCAGAAGAACGGATTCCTATTAAACCGTCGCATGTGACAAACATTTAAACCAAAATAAACTCTTTATAATTAATTCAATAACACTGAAATTCCCGCATTAGATCATACAAAAAATATTCTTAAGTTGGTAGCTTTGACGTATTGATAAGACGTATCAAGGGAGGGGTCACCATTTACATCACAATGAAGAAATATCCTTTAAAACTAAAGATCATGATTTAAATTTAATATTTACCGATGTGGACATCTTCGATGTGCTCGATTAGGTCCGACAGGCGAGGAAAAGTTATGCCACAGCCATTGAATTTACAGATGTTAATCATGAAGACGGCCATGTCGAATTGACTATTGAGCACTAGTCAAAATCGCTACTGTACTCATTAAAATTTTAATAAAAATATATTTATTTAATATACTTTAATAACAAAATACAAATAAGTATGTTCATTAGTAAATTTATGAATATTTTTTTGTTGCAGAAATAATACATACAGCTTTCAAATAAAAAATTTACAAAGAAATAGTATCTTACGTAAATGTCATACGCGCAGATCAATAAATGGTTGGCTACACTGAGCGGAACTTTCGCAGTCTGCGCAAGTCAACCAATGACAGCATAGATTTTATAATCTGTTTTACTTCACCACTGAGAAATTGAACATTCCAAAGGCCGGTCTCCTCCTTCTCGGTGTTCTTTGGTAAGTGTCGTAGAGAATTGTGAATACAGTAATCGTGAAAAAGTGCTGAAATCGCAAACCTTTCTTGAATAAAAAGTGATATATTCGAAGGATAAAGGCGCGTAGTGCGTGTTGGTGGAAATATTTGTCAGTGATTTTGTAAGTTAACATAGGAGACGATAATTTTGCTGTCGGTAATCTTTCGCCGTATCGGCCATTTTCCGCTATTCGTAATATACTGACGTTTACATAATAATACGCCTCCAAAGCTAATTTAACTTATTTCCTAGTGATATTTGCATTAATATATGTAAAATCTGATAGATAAATGTTAGATTGGGACTCTGTTACGTAGTCTCATAAATTACGTAACGCTCTGCGGTCAAACTGACAAGAACCTGAACTTAATCATTTATCATCTCGATCTCGTCCAGACACCTTATAGGCTTAGCATTTACGGGAATTACTATTCTTCCAGTTATCGATCGCCGCACCCAAACTAAACACAAAAATGCTGTCTGCTGCTAGATTGATCGCCCCTGCAGCCAGGTCTGCTGTAAGTATCCAGTTCATTTACTCGAATTGTAGGTTTTTTTCAGGATTTACTTAATATCCCTACCGTGATTTAACAAGACTAGTTAATTAAGTGAATTACTGGGTTTTATATTAAAGTCAAAAGTTTTAAATATTCTTCTATTTATCAAGGTATCCAGATTCCTCTTTTAAACTTTATTAAATAATACTTAATTGAAAATTAGTACAAAATCTTTGTATTAACCCTAGTACTTAGTGCCACAGCTGACTGGTTATATAACAACATAATTTGGTTTTTATTGATTCTTTTCAGACTTAAGATGTTCTATCAATCATTTTATATACTAACTACACTTTCAGTGATCTAACCAATGCAAAATAACTAGTTTTTTGCAAATATAATTATAATTTTTAGTTACTTCATTTTAATTATCTCTTTTTTGTACCTATTGCACTTAAAAGGCATACAATGCTTCCATTAAACAAGAAAGACAATTCCCATTAATTAATTCATGGTGACTTCCAGATCTTCAGCAACACAGCTCTTGTGAGGCCACTCGCAGCAGTTACACAGACACAGGTCGTGCCTGCTGCCCCAGCCCAGCTGTCGGCAGTGCGCTCCTTCCAGACCACATCGGTCACCAAAGACATTGACTCTGCTGCCAAATTCATCGGCGCTGGTGCGGCGACAGTAGGAGTAGCTGGCTCTGGTAAGAATTGCAATTTAAATCATTTGTGAAAGTGTTTGCACGCTTGAGTTAACATTTAATAGGTAGACGTCTTTGAAATGTCCAACTTTATCATAATATTCACCTCATTTTCTTATAAGCATTGGAAATAAGAAATGGTTGTGACTAAAATTTTATATAATGAAATTGGCAAGAACAACAGTTATATAACATGGGTGGGACATTTGCAAAATGGATTATAATTTCCTTTTTAATGCATGATCAACTATATGCACTAACATGTTCCATTTTGAGTCACTTGTGGTCTTTTTTATATTATCTTATCTTTTAAAAGAGTACTTAATCAAATATTTGATTAAATAAAACCATAATTAATGGGTAATTTTATGTAACAAATGATTGCATAATAAGGAAGTTAGTCCAATAACTGTACTCTATCACTTTTAATTAAAGGTTTCAAATATTCATTAAGTACTCTTTATACAGAGTATAACTTTTAAGTCCTAATCATTACAAATTATCCTTCGTAACTAATCATAGCTAAAACAAAATTAAAAGTCTAAAATTTAAGAATAACTATAAAAAATCAGTAGTTTGATAGAACTAATACATATAATGGCATGCTTTTTCACTTCCTCCAGGCATTGGTATTGGTGTGGTGTTTGGATGCTTAATCATTGGCTATGCTCGCAATCCGTCTCTCAAACAACAAATATTCTCATATGCAATCTTAGGATTTGCACTGTCCGAGGCCATGGGACTATTTTGTTTGATGATTGCCTTTTTGATGCTGTTTGCTTTTTAGAAGATGTCTTATTTTTATTTTTCTAAGTAATTTAATGTACAGTGTATATGTATTGTGATATATGGTGCAAGCTTTTTGGTGCATGTCCCTAATACTAACCATCCAGGTGAGTGCTTTATGCTAACATTGTGTTATCTTTTTATTTTATTTAAAAGTGCTTATATCTGAGATCAATGAGTAATGATACTTTCCCAATTTTTTGTCAATTACAAAATAGAGGTAATACACATCTGAAAATAATTTGAAGTAATTTGCAATTTCACTTTTGCAATAACAAAAACAATACTAATGAATGAATATGTGACTTTATAGAATAACTTTAGATAGCAGAATTGTAATGTAACACAATAATTTCAGGTGCTGGTATTGGAACAGTGTTCGGTTCCCTGATCATCGGTTACGCCAGGAACCCATCCCTGAAGCAGCAGCTGTTCTCATACGCCATCTTGGGCTTCGCCCTGTCTGAGGCTATGGGTCTGTTCTGTCTTATGATGGCCTTCTTGCTGCTCTTCGCTTTCTAAACTAATTACTTTTAAGAACACTACTACTGCCATCCTAAAGAGGTTTCAGTGTATAAAATCTGGAGTGGACGGCCAAGGAATAGAATGTGAAACCTCACCCTCATAGTGGTGTAAGGACATTATTATGTGTAAATGTGTTACACACCAGTGTGTCATCAGGAATGCAATTTATTTAATTATGTAGTATAAAAATCTGCAAATAAAACGTTGTACGTAAACATTCAGTTATTCCTATTCCTGGTTTATATGTAGACTGTTATTATAATCATGTTATGGAAATCTCCCAGTATAATGATGTGAAGATGGTGATGATTTGAAGCCAGTTACACTTTGCGTGTGTATTGTCATCGTCTTGTATGTTGTTATGCTGTTCGAGAATGTCAGCATCTGTATTGTACATTTTTAGGACGATTAAATGATACAAACCAATTTCTATTGAACATTTTTTCCAATTTTTTACCTACAAATATTTTATCTCCTAAAAGTTGGATACATGCAGAAGTGAACTCGAAAAAACAATATTACCAATTTATACCTATAAAAATAAGAATTCAGAATCAAATAACTAATTAATGCAATGCCCCCTAAAGAGAAGAATAATAATAATGATAGGTACTCAAACATCTTAATAATTATCGTAAGCTACTTATATGAAAAACGTGCTATTATACAGCATTTACTACTAAACCGATTATCTAATAGCACGTGCGTGGCTATTTTTAAAATGGGCGGCATTGCGTCTTTGTACTTAAAATACGGAAGTATTATCTACTTTATCAAAGAACAAGGCCAGCAATCATATCCTTTTATACGTATAATAGTGAATGCTCTAAAAATCAATAAGGCGCCCTAGATACAGCGATCTTATACCACACATGAACATGTTACTAATTGGATACAGATAGACTAACACGCTATGAATGATAAGATTACATCATCATGTACATCGACTCCACGGGATCTCGTGACATACGCATGTGATTTGGCTGTCAACCAACGGTCTCCCGATATAGCTGAAGATTCCTAAATGAGTATATTGCTATGCTGTTGTTGTTTAATTTATATGGTACTATTCAAGCTGTAATATTATGCCACACATCCTTTATGGGAGATGCACTTAACCCTTATCTTTTCAACAAAATATTCTTCCTTCTACCCAGATCTTAGAAGGGCACATTATATGGGCACATGGAACTTATATTAATTTAACAATAACGAATGCATCGGGATCAACTGAGTATCCCAATTCTATCCAATAATATTGAGCGCCAACCGAGCATGGGGACGGAACCAGAACAATACTGTTTCATATGGTGACGCATTGTTAGGTCCCCTTCCCTTTCCTCTTACATGCACGCGCTTTTATCAAATCTTGGGCATATTCATGTTTCATATACTACAATTTGCCAAATAAAGTTTGAAAAATTTGAAACTGCCGCTGGGCTTAACACGATCTCAGTTATCTCATTTGAAAAAAAATAGCAAAAACCAGAAACGAATCCTGTTTTCCCATTATGAGCGGGTCTCTTGATAGACATTAAAATCAAAGTCAGCTAAGGATTGCCTATTCGTAGATAACACACCGTGTTCGGCCGCCCAAATGGCTCGCGTCGTTTGCACGCATTTTTTTTTAATGTTATAGCAGGCATGCGGTTCACCTGATGTTAAGTGACTGGCCGCAGCTCATGAACATCAACAACATGAAATGTCCCAGATGTCTTGCCGGCTTAAAGGAAGGGGATGGGATAAGGAGAAGATTAATGATAGGAAGTTGGGAGAGGACTAGAACAGGACGGGAGAGGAATGGGATGGGAATACAGGCCTCCGCTCACCGTACGAAACACAGTGCAATACTGTTTCACGCCGGTCTTCTGCTGGAGGGGTGGTACTTATACCGGTGCGAGCTTGGCCCAATCGTGCAATGCTCGGCTCCCACTCTTTTGAAGCTGAAGATGTTATGCAGCAGATTAACATCTGTCGCCTTTTATAACACCCATGTGTAGAAATGGGGTGGTGATACATGTATTCTAACCCGTCGTCACACGGGAAACGCATGGGTGTGTTGTTCCGCACAGACGGCAAGGGACTTGCCGACTGTATCGCTGTTTTTAAAAAATTGTTCTGAAAGCAGTATATTTGTTAATATTTTCGTCGTCGTCGTCGTTTCAGCCTAGGACTGCTGGACATAGGCCTCCCCCAAAGATTTCCAAAACGACCTGTCACCGGCGGCCTGCATCCAACGGCTCCCTGCCACTTTAATCAGGTCGTCTGTCCACCTTGTGGGAGGCCTGCCTACGCTTCGTCGTCCGGAACGTGGTCTCCATTCGAGAACCTTTCTGCCCCAACGGCCGTCGGTTCTGCGAGCTATGTGCCCAGCCCATTGCCACTTCAACTTGTTAATCCGTTGGGCTATGTCGGTGACTTTGGTTCTTCTACGGATCTCCCCATTTCTGATTCGATCACGTAGAGAAACTCCGAGCATAGCCCTCTCCATAGCCCGTTGAGAGACGCGGAGCCTGTGCACAAGGCCCATGGTAAGAGACCACGTTTCGGTTCCATATCTCATCGCTGGCAACACACACTGCTCGAAGACTTTCGTCAGATGAAAAGATGTTGTGAAGTTTCCCGGACGCTGCCCAGCCGAGTCGGATTCGTCGATTGACCTCTCTCTCGAAATTGGACCTACCAAAACTGGACTGTTTGTTCTAGGTAAACGTATTCATCGACAATTTCAATTATTTTTGTTAATATTGATTCGATAAAAATGTTATCTTTCTTTCTTTGTACGAACAATAGCTTTAACTATTGATTATTTTAATAATAAAGTATTGGTCATGGAATATAAAAAACTTATTTCATGACCATAATATTATGCGACTCCTTAAAATTTTTATTATTTTCTCAAGTTGAGAAATTAGCAGGAAAGAGGAAACAAAGATTACTTTTTTTTGAAGAACTATATTGGGGCCATTTAAGCCATAGTGGCCATTACACAGTTTTGGTCTATCCTATTTTATAACTCATTTTTTACGACTATAATATATTGAATTTAATGGAAACATTCGCTAAAAAAATATACTTATAATTTTTTTTAAAGGCACTAAAAATAGCCCTTTGTGTAAACAATCACTAAGGATGTCATATTTACACAATAAATAGAAACAAATAAAACAAAACGTTTAATCAACAAGTTTTATTGCAAATAAGTTTACCAATACGTACCCAAGCGCGTACCTCCACATTCTTGGAACGAGTAAAACACAAGGAGGCACAATAAGACAATCAGTTCTTAGGTACATAGCAAGGAGATACGCGCTTAGATGTTACAACTACGGGGTCTTATTCTAAAAAAGTTCAGGCATTCTGAATGCACCAAATTAGAATTTATACACGATGTCTGGTCGCAGTTTTGATCAAAATGAACACAAACAAAATCCGTTTACTTCCCAATGTATGTATTCAATTCGTATATCAAATTATTTCTTATCGAAATGTTGAAAAAACTCATTCACACGCCACACATTCAACTAACTTGTATAAACATGTAAATATATTGTATTTCTTCTATAATAGACAATGTCCTTTTCATTTATTTGGTGTTTAGTTATTTAGGTATCACTTAACATACACTTGTACATAATTTTTCAATGTTTCAACTACTTAATAATATATATACGATTAAATCATCAGGGAACGATTAAAGTTTCTTTTGTAAGAACAGGGTCACATTAATTTACCTAAGTAGATTTAAAAGTAAGTTTTAAGTAAAGACTGATAAAAATCAGTAAAAATTTGTATTTTTAACTTCACAATTAGTAATACCTGAATTGTTGAGTTTGAATTTAATTATTTTCGCTATATTCTCATGCACAGCATGAAAACTGGAAAATTTGGGACATTTAAAATTATTATGAATTAAACATTTTAAATTAAGTGTGTCCCTGCTCTCAAAAATAGTTCCACTTTAATACACTTTTGATTTGAAAAGCACAAACTGTTCTAACATAACATAATTCTAACAACAATAAAATGTCAACTGCAAATTGTCTTTATTTTACAGTTTCCGTAAAATATTCTTCATATGTAGCTCTAACTATAATTTACATGTGAAAACGATTCTGAATTAATGTTCTATTTAACTATTAACTGCTTTTCTATTTTTACCTTAAATAATTTAGTGATCATTAAAAACAGAATATCTTACGGAACCCGCAATTTGAAAACATAATTTTGTCCTATACATCTTAAATTTGAATAAGAAGGAATATTATACTATTGTCACTATTGAAGCTATAAAACAATGTAAACATCTTTACAATAATTTTTACTTAACCTACAGCAAAACAAATTAAGGCAATTCACTACATGTCTAACCGACGAATTACAACTCAGACCATTTTCTTATCAAAATTCGAGCCCATAGAAACTAATTATCCAAAGAAAAGTCCACTTAATCATAACTACAATTTACTTTCATTTACCACACTTAAATACTTTTATATATTAAAATATAGTCCCTTATTTCGAATTGACGATATGTAATATGACAAAAACCTCTCTCGAATAAATAATAAAATCCAATGGGATTAAGTAGACTTCGCTTTCTGTTGCAATCTTGAGATCAACATTCAGAATAATATAATTTGGTCCAATTAGAAGTTTCCATGAATTCGAGTATATTTTTGGCTCCCACGCTCCTAACACATTCCTCTTGTATCATATAAATTTACCCTCTTTTATATACTTAACATCTGTAGCTAAAATTATTTCTTAACTTAAATCGCCTCTGTTTCGAACTGGGCGCCCTTCGTGATGGTGATTGCTCCGTAAGTCTCGTTTTGTTCTAGTTTTAATACTTGATGTTTCTTCAGTACTAGTAAACTGTAGAATTTTTGTGCAACCTGGTAAAAAAGTCGTAAGAGGTTATAAAAAAATATAAAGAATTATTATTTCTGTATAAGGAAGAAAATTAAAACAAAATGTTACACCAAGCCATATAACAATTCACATACATATAAATCAATCGAACATCGTAGGCGACCTATATTTAAATATCCGGTAACATTTCTATATATATGTACTTTATAGTATTCGTAAGCTTCTCGCTCTGAACTTAACATGAGCTTAAATGTCTCGCATTGTGTGGATGACCAACATTTCTTTACTATTGTGCTGTGGAGCAAACCCAGCGAACATAAGATACGTCTGCGTACAGAGTTGCACATTGAAAATATTTCAATAATATATTACCTGCTTGCGATTATTGTGCCTCGGCGCCAGGTCGGCGAACATGAGGTGCGTCTGCACGGCGAGCTTGGGCCGCATGAGCGCGAACAGCTGCGCCGCGCGCCGGTTCAGCACGCGCTCCTCGAACTGCTCGTCCGTCTCGCCCGCCTCGCGCCACTCGCCCGACCCGCCCTCTTCCGGCTACGGAAACAAAATTGAATTAAGAATATTTTAACCATAGATAAAATAAGCTTTTTAAAACAAAGGTTTGGTCACAGATACGTTATTCTTTTAGATTCTGTATTTTTTCTTTATAATACGACAATAAATCCAATCCTTATCACTTTTTATATGTTAAATTAAACGTCGCATATTTTATTCATTCATTCATCAATTCTAAATATATATTTTTATACAACTAAATCTTGTAATGTGGAGTGGAATTAGTTAATTATTTTATAATATATATTCGTAAGGTCCTATTTTTATTAAGATAACAAATATCCGAATGAGAAATAAATTAAAAATTGTTTTACTTACATTCTCTACACTCAAAGGTAAGTCATAATCATGCGGTGGACTCTGGTGTCCCTGTTGGTCATCATATCCTAAGTTGGTCATAGGCAAGCCGCTCTGAAAATAAACACATGGGAATTTAAAAATGAGACAGATGCAAAATGTTATGGAATTAATTTTAATGATAAAAATTGGAGTATTTAAGACTTATGTATGTAGATTAGCTGTAAAAGTTCTTGAAAAATTAATTTATAAAATATCTAAAATTAATTGAAGGAGGAAAAATAAACACTTATTTTAAAGCCATTATTTGCATTGATTAAAATATAAAGGATGCAAACCTAATTATTTAAATTCATAGACAACTACTGTTTATAATAACCAAATAATAATTACACTACAATAAATTTTCCATATATTGGTCATAACAATTTTTATAAAATTGGTTATAAAGTTTGTTTACCTGGTAGTCTGATCGATGTAAGGGTGAATGCATGTGATCCATGGGTCCGGTATGGGATAGTAGGGGGTTGTCAGATCCGCCTTGAGGCATCATGGGCAGTTCTACATTGTGATGTAATAATCCGCTGTGTTGTACACCTGTGAAATTTTAAAAAGGTTATAGCTAATTGAATTGATTGGAATAATGATTTGATTGGTTATTATTTTTTAATACTGTTTGTACAGTAATCATGGTCATAACAATAAGATAGGTGTAGATCTTAGTGGTTGATAATAAAAAAAACAAATATTGTAAATAATTTTTTGTCTAAGAAAAAATAATAGGATATTGCCTATTTAGTATAAGATGTAATTTAGGCCTTGTTTCCTAATTAATAAGATAAAGTTACCTGAAGGAGTCATTCCACCGTGCCGCAAGCCAGCCGGCGTCATGCCACCATGCTGCAAGCCAGCTGGCGTCATGCCTCCATGACCCAAGCCAGCAGGGGTCATGCCACCATGACCGAGCCCCGCTGGCGTCATGCCACCGTGTCCCAATCCTGCTGGGGTCATGCCTCCATGCCCCAAGCCCGCTGGCGTCATGCCGCCGTGCCCCAAGCCGCCGGGCGTCATGCCACCGTGCGTCAAGCCCGCCGGTGTCATGCCGCCGTGCTGGAGACCCGCTGGCGTCATGCCACCGTGGTCAAGACCACCTGGAATTCAATTTACTTATTTAAAAATGTACTGCAAAATGTAAAAAAGATGAATCATGTTTCTAGAGATATATAAATATAGCAAAGTATATTGTGTATCTGAAACAAAATTTTACTTATTTCTAATCTGAATGTTTATTATGTATCTGTAGAATCAACCTTTTTAATAAATTCTATTAAGATTAAAATTCAATGAAAGAAACAACAACAATTGTTTGAACGTTAGAGAATTAAAAATGTAGCGTTATAAAAAACAATATGAAAACTCACAATAAATTTTAAATTTAATGTATACATAATATTAAGTTAATCTATTTTTAAATACTCTCTATGTAATTCATTGCTTGCATAATTATCATATATATGAATGGCTTTTGTGTGCATATTTTTGTAAAACCCAGGCTCCTGAAATACAGCTAACGCTACTTTGGTCACTTGGGTTAAATACAACAGTGATATTATTCTAATTGGTGACAATGGATGAATTCAAACTCGACGACCCGGTTGGCGCAGTGGTTCAGCAATGGTCTATTGCACCGGAGGGTGTGGGTTCGATCCCCACGAGCAGAAAATTATGAAGTGATGAACATTGGAATTTTCTACTGTGTGTGGGTGTTAATTTATCAATAGTATGTATGTATTTAGAAAAAAAAAGTATGTTTAAATATGTCTATCAGTTATCTAGTATCCATAGTACAAGCTTATTTTAGTTTGGGACTAGATGGCGTTGTGTTAAATGTCCAGGAATATAATTTGAATGAATGCGGGTTACCTGGCGTCATTCCACCGTGATGTAGGCCGGCCGGCGTCAAGCCGCCGTGCACCAAGCCCGCGGGCGTCATGCCGCTGTCCAGGCCCAAGCCAGGCGTCATGCCACCCGGTGTCATACCTGCACAATAGATGAAGTTGTAATGCAAAAAATTAAAATAATTTTGATCATTTTGTGCTTGAAATAAACTGATGTAAAAATGTTATTAACAAGCTGTTTGCCCCGATATTGCACGTTGCAATTATAATTATCACTTTATTTTTTTAATACATACAACAAATTGTTTACTAGCTTAGTCATGACGTGAGGTAAATAGAGAGATTTTTTACAGCGGTTCCACTCTCACCAAGACAGCATGAGGAAGAGCGAGTATGAGAGTGCTACTGCTGTCTTATGTATGTGATTGCTTTGCCGAGATATTCTGGAGGAGACAACGAGATAAATTAAATAGAATAAAGTACTGACCACCGTGATGCAAGCCAGCGGGCGTCATGCTACCCGCTAGACCGAGGTCCACAGGCTGCCCGTCTCCGTGCTGTAGACCCGCTGGTGTCATGCCTCCGTGCGTGAGACCACCTACACACGATTATTATTTTATTCTATATGCATTTTAAACAAAAACATAACTGGTAGATAATAACTTTTTGCCAAAAAATAGAACCGACTTCCTCATACTAAAAAGATTGTATTTTACTTTTGAAATCTATTCAAAATAGAGAAAAATGACCTATCAACTTAGTTATTAATTTTCCATTTTAGTGACCTCCTAACTCTACATCATCATACATCATACATCCTAACTAACATCAGGGTTAGTCACAATTCAGCCTCAGTTAGAGTTTAATGGGTATATACATCTTAAAAACTTAAGCAAACAGAGCTTATTCTTTTGATTTATGTGGAGTTCCCAGGAATATTTTCCACATAGAATATCAGACTTTAACCAAATTGCTATGAGACGATGCTAGCGGAGATATGCGGTAATATATATAAAAAAATTAAAACATGGTTGAATTGAGAACATCCTCCTTTTTTAAAGTCGGTTAAAAATACTTTTGTACTGCTTTTAATTTACTAAAAAAACCAGTTAAGGTCATTTACTTCATTAATGTTAGAAAACATTATTTTTGAGGGTTTCTTCAATTTAGAAAATAATATTTATTTATTGTGCTAAATAAATCAACAGTGAAAAAATCATTGACCTGATGGCAATCAATTTAAATTTCCAGTCGTAAGCACTAACCTGGCGTCAGAGCTCCGTGCGCCAGGCCGCCCGGCGTGATGCCGCCCTGCAGCAGCGTGCCCGGCGTCAGCGGCCCCAGCGCGCCCGGCGTCAGCGGCGCGCCCAGGCTGCTCAGCATACCTGCTTCAATACGTTATTTGAGTGTTTCGTCCTTAATTATATTCTCTAAATGGTACTACATATTTGAAAGATTAATTAATTATACATATATTGAATGTATTCTTATGTAATCTGTATTGTAAGAGAAAGAAAGATAGAAAGAAAGAAAAGTTTATTTATAACAGAACACAGCTACATAATTAAAAAATTGATGCCTAAAGATAACTTAATATGTAAAACTCGTTGTAACAATTACTAAATATATGTACAAATGGAGGGCCGTGAATCTGTCATAAAATGGATACCACTCAGCGTATTGTTAAAATCTGTAAGGACTTTAACGCTGATTTTCAGTAAATCCAGAACATTATATGTCAGTCTAGTGACAATAAATCATTTCATTAAAGTATTTCGGAGGAATGCATTGATACTAAACTTTTAGCAACTCAAATTGATTAAATATGATTATAAGCTAAGAACTGTACAAAATATTCATTTATTATGGGGAATCAGACATGAGTCAACTACCCTATTTGCACAATGGCCTATTATGAGACATTACATTTTTTAAAAGAACTTCGCTTGCAAAGTATCAGCTGGTGTTATAAAATTGTTAATCGAGCAATAACAAGCCGTTAATTAATTAGTGTTACCTGGGGTGTTAGGCGGTTCATCGGCGTCGGACCGCGGCGACTGGTAGGCGGGCGACGCGGCCGCCGTGTCTGTGTCTACCCGCACCCAAACGTGGTTAATGCGATACACGTGCGTGCGAAAAAGTTTATCCATTTTTTTTTAATTATTTTAAACTCATATGTCCTAATATAAAGAAGAATACTTGTAAATGTTCACAAGTATTCAAATTTATACATAATTCATTTTTATAATCTTTATTTTCTCATATTGATAAACTTTTTCTTAGACAGAATATTAACAAAAGCATGAAAGTTATTATAGCAGTGAAATTGATAAAGTGAAGTTTAAATTATTATACACACCAAAGTTTACACAGAAAACATGTAAAATTAGTAATGAAAAGAGTAATTAACATTATAATATGCATGGAATATTATTTGAAAGTGATTGAGATCATGGAAAATGTTAAAAGAAGAGAGATCCAGACGTAAACTTTTTTTGTTGTCTTACGACCGTTTTCAATATTCTATCTATCCCTTGATTTGCTTACTAAAGTCAGTCAAATCTATTTATTTGCACTTACTTTGATTTCAATATCCTATCGACGGATACCTTTGCTATGAATTTTGTCAATCGTACGTCATATAATCTGACGTAACAATCAATCCATAATCTTTGATACATTATTGAAAACGGCCGTTATAAAGCAATGCTTATAATTCCCATTTGAAATAGTTTTGAATATTTAATTATTTATACAAACACATTGTGTAATGTACTCAAAAGAGTTATTCCTCCAACTAATTCATGGATAAACTCTTTGATCTCAAAAAAAATATGAGTTTTGTTGTATGTATGCTTCTTTTTATAACAACTTTTTACAACAGCACCAATTGAAAGGCACACAATCTGCCCTAAAGTTGAATAAAATTTGAAATTTTATTTTTCATCTGGATCTGCCCTCATATGAGACAGTACAATACAGTACACTATAGTGATGTAAAGGAATCCAGCTCAACTTACCGACAGAAGGTTCATATTCCTGCGGCACCGGTGTCGGCGGCTGAATGTCAGGCGCCGCGAGCGACGGCGCTGGCGTCTCTGGCGCAGGGATGTGCTGAAATATACACATTCAAAATATGGATCTTGGCAAAATAAAGTGGTAATACCGTATATACGGGTGAAATACGGTGATCAATAGAAAGAAGAATATCACCTATTCCATTCCCTATCTGTATCCATACCCTATCTGTATAAAAAATTTCATCAAAGTCCCTTCAGTATCCAGTCCATTCCATTAACACGCAAACATCCAAAGTTTTACTTTTATAATATTAGTAGCAAGTTTATTAGGATATAAAAATATTAATGTAAGATATTTATCAATACTTTTTATCTAAAATAATTGGAAAGTTAGTAAGTAGGAGATAGTGGTGCCTTTGATTTCAAGTAAAACAGCTAGCTGATCAATGTCATTGAATTTGAAATTAACTGTATTTAATAGACATTTATTTTCAAAGTTAATAAAATTTATCCATATTTAACAACCATTTTTTGTTCATTAAAGTTATTTAAATTGATCTGTATTTAATAGACAATGTTCACCTCCTCATGTCGCCGTTTTCTCCCGCGCGGTTTAGCCACGGGCTGTTCAGGCTCCGGCGACTTGTCTTCCTCCTCCAACTCCGATCGCTGCGTCATGTTGCGCTGGTATTTCTACAAAAATACAATTTGATTACAAAGCATTCCATAACTAATGCCTAAGAATAATATTCAGTAATTCAAATAACTGTCAGTTCAATGAGATTTGCTATTACAAATTAGACAATAACTGAAGAGTTGAAGACCCTTGTTATGCACAGGTTATCTGTATTACTTGTGTGTATATAACACTGTTTTTAAAGTGGAATTTGCTGCATATAATTATGTATATCTACATCTAATTGATAAGATGCGAAGGGTCTCTTAATACTCTAAAGTACTGTTTAGACCCAGAAACTAGTGCACAAACAAAAAAAGAGCTTTAACTACTGTACAAATTTTTCTGTGAAACATACTCTGTGGGAACACACCTAACCAGACACTGTGAACAGTTTCTCCACTGCTCCCGCCTCCGTCCAATTGACTAGACTGTATGACAATGTCTGATTTGTTACTGTGTAACCCAGTAACCCTATAATTCATTTGTAACTAACTTTTAAGATCAATCTGGAAGGTATAGGCCTAGCAGATACAGTGAACAGTTTTTCCACTCCCAACTCCGTCCAGGTTCGTAGACTCTATGACGAAGTTTTATGTGTTACTGAGCAACCCAATAACCCTATAATTCACTAAGAACCAACCTTACACACACTGAAAGGTATAGCCCTAGCGGACACAGTGAACAGTTTCTCCACTCTTCCCGACTCCGTACAGCACCCTAGAATCTATGATGCAGTCTGATGTATTTCTAAGTAACCCATTAACCCTGTAATTTGTTCGAAACCAACCTTAAACAGCACTCTGGAAGGTATAGGCCTAGCGGACACAGTGAAGAGTTTCTCCACTCCTCCCGATTCTGTTCAGTTCCCTAGATTCTATGACAATGTCTGATGAGTTACCAAGTAACCCAGTAACCCTATAATCTCTCAAAACTAACCTTAAACAGCACTCGCGAGGGTATAGGCCTAGCGGACACAGTGAAGAGCTTCTCCACTCCGCCCGACTCCTTCCAGTGCATCAGCCTCCTGGTGGGCGGCGCCAGGTCCAGCGTGATGACGATATCTGACGTGTTGCTGAGCTGATTCTTCATCTCTTCACCAGTCAAGTTCTTCACCTCGTCGACAATCAGTTTCCGCTTCCGTTTCGTTTTTGTTATACCTGTGGGAAATAATGTGTATTATTATCTGTGGATGTTGAATTTAAACTTGTATTTAAGGGAATATTCTCAATTACTTAATATATTTTCGTAGCTATTTTTTAAAGTCAAGGATACTTGACTTTAAAATATGGCTACTATATTAATAGAAACATGTGTTATTATTCATAAACAAACATTTATAATATGATTGTGCTGTAAAGTTATAGCAAAATAAATAAAATAAAAGAAGGGCTTTTTATTTACCACTTCATGTATTGCTATAATGCAAATCATACTCTACAAAAATATCAAATTCATTCATAGATCATTTCCTACCTTTAAGTACAGTAGCGTCCACCGGTGCTAAGGCGAAGGATTCTTCATCGTTTTGCAGTAAAGTTGTAGAGTCCAACGCCGGTGCGGGCGTGGCCGGAGCTTCCGGTCGCACTTCTTCTTGAGGCGGCTCGTCAATCTCCTATTATAATTTCAACATAGTGATAAATAGAATAGTTTCCCTAAGTGGTACATAAGGTCATATCTATCGCATATATTTTTTACGGGACATTCAGAACACGTATCTAATAACGTAAAAAATAATAAAAAAGTTCAATAAGCTTCTGTCAATTTTTGATTTATTGGAAATGATCCTCTACGTCACCTATTACGTGGAGAGTCGTGAGCGCAGGAATCGATGACGGCATCGCATACGCGCTTAAACACGATATTTTAGGATGAATTCGTCTTAATATAAATTAATCAAAATTTTTACACCTAAAAAATTCATCATAATCCAAGAAAGCTTTGTTGAAGTTTTTTTTTATTTTTACGTGATTAGGTACGTATTCTAAATGTCCTGTAAACGTTTTATGCGCTAGATGTGATAGACCTTAGATAAGTCTTACTATTTTTATGCATAAAAATACTAAGTGAATGATGTGGAGTCTATATGTGAAACACATATGTGAAAGCTATAAATAATTAGGGTTTAACAGGTTCTCGACAATAAAATAAATTATTAATTAATAAATATATAAATGATTAATGAATTCATACCATAGGCGTAGCGGGCGCAGGCGCCGGTGGCGGCGGCATGGAGTCCTCGGGCGGCGCCGCGCTCTCCGGCGCGGGGGATCCGGCCCAACTGTCATACAATTTGACATTTAATAGTAATATAAGTAATATAATATAATGTAATTTAATAGTAATATAATAAATTCATAAATAATTATTGAAATACTAGATACACAATAAATGTTTCAAAAACGTGACAAACTGTCTCACAAACTGTGCAATTATTTCAAATAATCTCGGGCCACCCGCGTCCAGGCACGATAGTTAAAAGTGCCAGAGTGTTGTTTGGGAAATTCTCATAATATTACATCAAAAAATTAAATGAGGATGGCATATTGTATATAAGTAAGAAGGTTTATTGATTATAATACAATAAATAATTTGTCTTAAAATTTTAATATGGCCTAATCCAAAAGTGTTCTCAGTGTAAGAACATTGCAAACAGTGAAATAACAACTTTAAGAAGCTCACATAAGGTTGAATTTTGCAAAATATTTGTTGATAACATAACTATAATGGTTTTGATGTACATATTTATAGGATTTTGTGCAATAATGTTACACTCTATTCATTCATTATCAATTCATATTAACCTGTGTTGAGGTGAGTGTCCAGCATCATAGTGGTCACCCATATCATCATCAGAGTCCGGAGCATCAGCTGCCGCTTCACCACCATCTCCTCCCCCAACGCCTGCCGCATCGATCTCCGCCTGGTTAATTATATTATAATCTTGTTAAATTAACATCAATTGGTCTTCAAATAATCTTTTTTGCAATGATATACATTATAATTTATATTGTTTGTATAGATAAATTGACAAATTTGCACTATGTATATTATAAAAAAAATAATTCCATTTAAAATATAAAGTATAAACACTGAAGTTTTTCTCATGCAAAAAACTTAACATAGAAGAAACAAACTTGTAAGGACTGTGGCTGCGCAGATGTTCCAGCCATACCAGGGGTGGCCCCGGCGCCAGAACTGCCCGCGGTCACGTCACCAAATAGATCTCCTTCGAATAGTCCTCCAGCATCTATGGTATATTTTTCTTTTTGGTAAATAATTAATTTAAAAAATAGATTATGTTTCAAACTACAACTGTCACAAACAAACTATAGGCAAATAATAAAAAAATTACAATATTCATCATATAACAATTTTCTACTGTTGGGGATCGAACCCATTCAGTAAGAGAGAATCACAAGACAAAATGGGAAGTAGAATAGCATCAAGGACAAAGAAAACATTCAACTTTATGAATAGAGGTTACTCACGTCCAAAATCTCCCACATCCGGTATGGAGCCTCCGAATCCATCATCCATATGAGCATTGGGAGCGGCTTCCATCTGAGGAGCGTGGGCCTCGGAGAGAGTTGGGGCCGCGCCTACACCTGCACTGGTGGTTGGACCATCCTTCGTCAACTCTAGGGACGAACCTTCCGCAAATAGTAGGTTACTCTGAAAATAGTTTGTATGTTAGAAATAATGTTATTGATTAAGTACAAATTATTTCAAAATAGGAGATGAATGTGAAGCTATTTCAATCACAGATATTGTAAATTAAGTAAAAATCCTGTTTAATGTAATAAATGTGTAGATAACCATCAAATTTATTACTTTGCTTTCAAGTTACATGTTTTAACCATGTTAAAACTATATCTTAACCTTTATTTAAAAGATATTCTTTATAATTTCGGTATTTAAAATGAAAGATCTAAAACATCTGTTAAGAAATGAAATTTAATGTAGTTTAAAGAAAATTTAGGAGATATACTATATTCAAAAACAAAGAAAAACTGGTAAATAATTACTTGTTCCAATCCACCCTCATTGCCAATAGCATCTCTCATGATATCAGGGTTCTCTGTATCAAAGCCCATATCTCCAAAACCATCATCATGAGTCACCAAGTTAAGGGAACCATAATCCTCTCTCATTGTGATCTCCTCTGCTCTTGACTGGTTGAGGGAAAACTGCGCTTCAATGTCCACTTCACTGAAATTTTATAAATCATATTATAAATAACTAGCTGATCTGCATGTCTGCAGATGTTACTTAAATGGTGAAAGAATTTTTAAAATCAATCCAGTAGTTTTTAAGCCTATTCATTACAACCAAACAAACAAACAAAGTTTTCCTCTGTGTAATGTTAGCATAAAATTAATTGTAAATACTTTATTTTTATTTCTGGAATAAAATATTATTTTGTATATTAAATGGCCATAAACAAGTCTTATCAATGCTGTAAAATATATTAGAAAATGTAATTGAATTTCAAACAATATATTAATCTGAGATATTATACTACTTGAATAAGAATAATTACCAGTAACACCATAAATTTACCACCATAAGTTAGATCTTCAAGATGGATCTTCTGTATTATATGTTATAGTATTTCTACTGAAATATTTAAAAGTGGAAATCTACAAGTTAATTCTAACTGTATTCAAATTGAATTTGATGTTTGTGAACATAAATTTGTAAGTACAGAGAAAAATAAAATAACTAAACTTACTTCAATTCAGGCATGGCGGTATCAAAATCATGAAATACTTCTGGTAAAGTGATAGCATTCATGGCTGCCTCTCTGTGCTCTTCAGGCAAATCCACCATTCCTGGCCTGAAGGCCATCTACAATCAAATAAAATAGTTAGTAAAAATAATCCATGCTTGTTTCCCTTCTCCTAATCTTTGTGTATATAAAACAAAGAGTGGCTTGTTACAACACTTATAACTCGATATCTGCTGCACCAATTTGGTTAAAAATTAGCTTAGGACGAAAGAAATGACAAATAATTTTAATTCCGGAAATCCCATGGGAACAGTCTATGTCCGCAGGTGAAACACAGTGCACAGTTAGTCTCATGTATTATATTTTCTATGTAGTAATTGTTTTAAGTTGTAAAGTATATTATATTTCTTTTGAAATATCAAGAAAGTTAGGTATTAACATGTTATCTTTTCATTACTTTTGATGACATTTGTTGAATAAATTACAGTTTAGAATCAAAGAAAAATTAAGTAAGGAACAAGCAAAATGTGTTGTATTTTAATATGACTTATTTTAAAAGATTTTACTAGCCGGCTAATCTCAGGTTGGTTAATGTTAACTTCTTCTGTCTTTCGCTAACTATAGTTTTGTTACAACCAAAATGGCTAAATAAGATGAAAGGAAAAATAAAGTTCTATTTATCTATTAATTTACTAGGATTTATATGATTAGAGAGAGATTTTTGTAATATTAAGATGGTCAGAAACCTAAGTTAATCATGAATTTAACCTAACACCAATTTGAACAGAATTCTATATCCTATATGCTATAAGACATACAAATGTACCTGCAAACATAACATATAAAAGGTCTTGATACATACAAACAAAAAACATACAAAAAGTTACTTTCTGATAAGAACACATAAATAACAAATGTAAAAAGTATTTTTTCTGACAAGTTAGCATTAAAGAGAGTGTATTGAACACTAGCTGGATAACAATAACTTTTAATTTCTAATAAATTACATCAAAACAACTAGGTACTACACTCACTTTGTGATATTTACAACTGAATATGATAGATACATGTAGCACTTACCTTAATCTTAACAAAAGCTTCATTACAGTCCTGTAGCAAATATTTTGCTTTCCTCGAGTATATCCTTACAACACCAAGCAACAGATGGCCAGATGTACGCAGGGCCATCTTCACTTTAGGCTTCAGGATTCCATCAACAGACTTTTCTATATTCGTTTCGAATACATGGGCCTTAGTAAGCTTTTTATCCCAATGAGCTGCCAACCAAATTTTGGCCAATGGGCCCTTTTTGGCCAGCACAAAATGTGCGTAAAACATTTTGTTTGTTTATTATTACTAGTCAATTACATCAAAATTGTTCTGAAACCAATAAACTTATAAGCACTGCACTTTATAAACACAATAATTAAGATCTTATAGCTTGTTTCAATTAATGTTAAACAATGTATTTCAACAACGGTGGTCCAATTTGGCGCCCATTCTTTGGGCAACTTTTACGAGGGTCATGAGCACTCAAAATTAACCGCTTTCTCATTTATCATATATTGTAAAGTTAGTTTGCAATATATACATCACAATAACAAACTTTTATAGTAAATACCTAATTTGAAATCATAAAAACCACGAATTTCACCTTCCACACAACGTAAACATGACAACAATTAGGCTTTCAAGATGGCGGATAACATTATAGACAAGACAAGGAGAGAACCGTTGCTTTCGTTCAGAAACAATCAAGTTCATTCGGTAAAATAATTATTGTAAATAAACATATTATGTTATATTAATAGTTTCGATTTTTATTCAGTATATTTTAATTTTTTTGACAAAGGGATTTCAATTATTTTAAATAATACATATAGAAAATATAAAATACAATATTTTTTATTTATGTATTATATTTTATTTTTCACCTTGTACTTTTTGTAAGTTTTGCCGTTTAATATAGCTCGATATAACAATATGCAAAAAAATTTTTATGTTATTTTCTGCTTTTCCTTTTCTTTATTTATTACAAATTAAATGTATTATATTTACATGCCATTTACCTGTGCCATTTACATTGACTTTTATTTATTCTTTTTATCCAACTTGGCAACAAATTTTCTCAAATTTTAGGAGAATAGTCTTTCATTATAGATTTTTAAGACTTCATAATATGATTAATTAACTGGCTGTGTCACACAGTTTAACCCGCGTATATTTACCGTTTCCGTGTGATTTCTGAGATAAAAATATCCTTATATCCTATAGGCCTTTCTCGGGTTTCTAATAATATCTATAAAAATTTTCATTCAAAATGAATTCAGTGGTAATAGGCGTGAAGGAGAAATCGACATACATAGAGACAGACAGAGTTACTTTATATTTATAATAATATATTATTAGTAGAGATGCGCCAAATATTCATTTAGTACTCCACTATTACTAGTACTATTTGTATTCGGCCAAATCTTTTAGTTACTTCTATTTTCTTAAATTATTAGAATGTTCCAAGCGTTCATGTTTAAACTTTTAATTGTGACAAAAATGAAAATATGTCAAACCGAATATTTTAATCAAATATTTAATGCACCTGGCATCACAAAGAGATATTTGACATCCATAGACAATTTAATACATGTTGACAACTGCTCCAACTCAAACTTGAGCTTCCATCTTTTCCAGTTGAACTGTGGTGTGATTTAGACGTACGTGTTTTTTAATCGTAAATAATCAAGTAAATGTTCATGTGAAATGTTTCCTAAATCTTCTGATACATAAATTTACAAACCTTTCTTTATAGTGACTTAATTATTTTATCCATTTCGTTCATAGATTTACTAAACTTACAGATTTTAAATCCGGCATGTTATTCGGGATGTGTCTCAAATCGCTCTATTTGTGGCCAGACCGATGATGTGACTTCTGATCAATTTTTTATTGATTTTGTTGCTAGGTCTGCCACAGGCTCCCAAGATGGGTGCGTACAGATATATCCAAGAGTTGTATCGCAAAAAGCTGAGCGATGTTATGCGATTTTTGTTGCGTGTGAGAGTATGGCAGTACCGTCAGTTGACTCGTATGCACCGCGCTCCCAGACCCACTAGGCCTGACAAAGCCAGGAGGCTAGGATACCGTGCCAAGCAAGGTTAGTATTTATTTATATTTACTTATTACTTATTATACATAATTATATTGCACATTTAACAGAAGTCAATCAATGTTATAACCTTAAAAAGAAAGTGAGCTAATGTTGACATTTAAAACATTTCAATTAACACGTGTAGTTTACTAGTCTATGAAATCGAGTTACTATACTTGCTATTTAAGCGACACATGTTTACACGTTGATATATGTACATAGTACACACTATACAAATGGTACTTGTTTTTCAGGTTATGTTATCTTCAGAATCCGCGTGCGCCGCGGTGGCCGCAAGCGCCCAGTTGCCAAGGGTGCCACCTACGGCAAACCCAAGAGCCATGGTGTCAACCAGCTCAAGCCCACACGCAACTTGCAATCCATCGCTGAGGTAATTTGGGGATACTATTTTATGTAAACTACTCTACTTAAACTATAGATAGTAAAAATTGATTTTGTAATTTTATTACATTTATATTTTCAAACAGAAACTACTGGACTGATTTCAATAATTCTTTTACCATTCAAAAGCTTAGCATCTTCATAACTCAGGGGCATAGGCTTTATAATATAATGCTGTGTGAGTGAAGCCGCATTCATTTATTTATAACATTTTAGCTTTTTATGATTCTCAACAGTAAAAAAATATTTTTGTCATCAGGAACGTGTTGGTCGCCGTTGCGGAGGTCTCCGTGTCCTGAACTCATACTGGGTTGCCCAGGACTCTTCATACAAATACTTTGAAGTTATCTTGGTTGATCCCTCACACAAGGTAAATATAAGTCCATGTGCTTTGCACATACTATTTGTCAAAATCAGTATAATATCTGAAATCTTAATTCAGTGTGTTTCATATACAGTAGCAATCACTATGGACTGGTTAACCTGGTTATTAATACAATCAATTACAAGATATTGTTTTAGTTAATATTTTGCGTTAATTTAATTGATCTTATTATTTTGAGAAAAATTTTTTGGAGGTTTAACATAAATGATACACAATGGAAAATATTAATTCATCCCTCTCCTCAAGAAATGAATCTGTATTTAATACAATTCTTATTTTAAACAGGCTATCCGCCGCGACCCCAAGATCAACTGGATAGTGAATGCCGTGCACAAGCACCGTGAAATGCGTGGTCTCACTTCCGCTGGCCGCAGCTCCCGCGGTCTCGGCAAGGGTCATCGCTTCTCACAGACCAAGGGAGGCTCCAGAAAGGCCGCCTGGATCAGGCGCAACACCCTCAACCTGCGCCGCAAGCGATAAATTACTTCATGTCATTGACTGCCTATTTGGCTTGCGGGAATTGTACTATACTGTATTGGTTTGGTGCAAGCCAGATGGGTGGACAGTGGCTTAATAAATATTTCTATCCCAATTTAGTTTTTTATTTTCTGTTGTATAAAATACATAAAGTAGGGTTAATAACAGTAGTTGTTTAAAGGTAAGATTTTTAAATGTGACTTTTTTTTGTTTTTCTCTTAATTGACAAGGACTATAACAACTTTTTTCTTTCAGGTTTGGGACTGTTGAAAAAGACACTTCTAATAAAGGTGAGTTTCTAAATAGTCTTATTTTTTCATGAATAATTGATAAAAAAATTTAAATGATGAAGTTTATGTCATGCACCAATCTGAAAGGTTTTGCTGAATACTCACCTAGTTTTTGTCTGATTAAATATATACTCTTTTAAAACTGCTCTTGTATTTCCTTTATGGAACTAATTTATATGTCTATTTCAGGTGAATTTGTTAATGGCTGTGAAATATCCAACTAAAAGCGGACAGTTGCAGAATTCTTGGAAAGGTTGGTAATATTAAAGATACACTGATTAAAAAATAAACCTGAACTAGTTTTCGAGTAACCCATAAACATTTTCGATTGCATACCACATTCAAGATCCCTAAAACTTTTGATGATGATACCATGCTTTATGAAATGCGCAAACCATGATTACCACGCATTTATCTTCCTTGGATGGCTGACCAATTTACATAAAAAATTAAAATATTGTATGCTGTGTGACAAAATTATAATGAATTTTAATTTTATGTTCTAGGTACTTATTGGGGAGGAATTCATAAGTCAGGACAAAACAAGAGAATATCAGGTAAATTTCTATTTTATGATGTTATTTTAATTATCCAAATTCATATAAGTTTTTCATTAATAACTAGTTAATGTAATAAATGAATTTGGAAATAGCAAATTTCGTCTAGGTGAGGCTGTTGTTATTTAAATTTTCAATATCCTCAATCCGGCGAAAAACATTTTATCCACACATTTATTTAAAAAAATTGTCTGTTTTTGGTTTACGCCTCGACTAATATTCTTTTTTTTATATTGCAGGTAATCAGAAAAATGAAAGGTCAACACCAGGGTTATTTTTTTTAATAAATATTTTAAAGTTCTTTATGGGTTTTATTAATTTTTTATACCTTTTCCTTTATACGACATAAAACGTACGATTAGATAACGTAACATCATCTGACAACAGTCGAACAACGATTACCTAACGAAATTACGAATATTTCATTAATAATGTTATTGGAGAATTTTATATGTAGTAGCAGGATTAAAAAAATTAAAACTGATATAAGTAATTATTAGCGACGAGTCAAAAGTAAATTTATATTTTACTCTATTACTGAAATAACCATACTATCAATATTCCACCATCATTTTACATTCCTATCTTTAATTTCGACCACTGCAGATTAGACGACTTTCAACACGCGTCAGTGCAAGCAGTAAGCACAGCAAATTACTGAATCAAAAATGATAGAAATGGTTTTGTTAGAAAATTTCGATAAAATTTTACTTTGACTCCACCTAGGGATTAGAAACCGAACCCTCTTGTTTTCTTCAGAGGGAGTCCCAGCGTCAGTTTTAAATTTTTCAAAGATTATGTAGCAAATATTTAGAAAACTTTCTCTAAAACAATGCAAGAAATCAATATTGACATAGACTGATAATGGGTTTGGGCATTAATAAAAATCGAATTTAATAAATTTTATTCATATTGATTATAAATAATAATTCATCGGAAAATCAAGTTATCATCAGTTTACACTAATACAATTACAAAGAGGAAAGATTTGTTTGTATTGTATAAGCTCCGAAACTACAGGACCGATTGGGATGAAAGTTTAGATTCTTTGAATCCCAAGGAATGATATTTATTATTCCGAAAAACGGGAATGGGATAAATACGCGGGTGAGTCCGCAGAGCTCAGCTAATTTCAAATATACATATGAGCTATTTTAACTCGTTTATAAAAACCATGTTTGTGAAAAGGATTTAAATAAAAATCTAATTCGTGTTCTTAGATTCCTTTATGATCTTATAATTAAATAACAATAATGTGAAAACTTAAATAAATGGTGAAAATAAGACAATTAAAAAATATTTCCAATGAAAATTATATTAGAAAAAAACTACCGAATATTTACATAATTATTGAGACCAATTCTTTCGGTGCATTAATAAGAGATTTTTGGACGGTAAAGCATGGTAACACAAATTTGACAGGATAATGTTATAAAAGTTACGTTTATTGCTTAAGATTCCACAGCGCCAAATACTTAAGCTACGTTATATTATGTACAAAGAAATATTTACACAGAACAAATACATTATAAAAGATAGTATAAACCACGCAACTAAATATAGAAAAATATTATTTTTATTTTGGTAAATCTAAAATGAACTGTGATCTTCATAATATTCTGAGACTGTTAAGACACTCCAAGCGACAAAAGGGTGACCATGAATACACTAAATTGCGCGGACAAACTTACGTACTCTATGCACTATAAAGAGTAAGAAAATTTTAAGATAAGAAGTTATAGTAAATTTTAGCGCATGTGAGTAAGTTACCAATAAAAACTAAACTAAAAATAATTAACGCATAACATTGGTTCTAATGCTGTAAAATATCTCATAAACAATCGTAATTTTAAACCCCTTCCGATACCGTAATGACTGACATAAATAAAATATGTACACAAATGTAATAATCGAATATTAAATAAAAAAAATTAATAACCGTGCGCACAAAACCGTCAAATCGCTAACGTTATTCAAACATGGTATTAAAATGAAAAACATAACAACACTTTATATGAATATTTCAAATCTCTCTAGTATAGCAACACTGTTTCGAAGGTACGATTATCACTTTATTTTCATATAATTTTTGTATTCTATGAAAACTGTCACTCAAACTTCTATTCCGCTAATGGATCGACACTATGGTTGGGTGTACGTGTAGTGATCAGTTGTTGGGTATCTGCTGCGGCGGCCGGCGGTCGAAGTGGAATGTGTCGGACAGGTACAGGCCGAAGATGGCGACACTGTAGAACACGGTCAGCCCGAATAGAGCCACGCTCGCGCTCGCCGTAAACATGTTTGAATATTCACACCTGGAAATGTAGCACAAAATTATGTGAGCACTGTAAATTTGTATCAATATTTAGCCTGAAGCCCTGTATTCTACTCCTTTCCCAATTTCGTATCCTTAATCATCTCTTTATTCTCTGTATTAGCTGTAACGTGATTGATGATGTTTACCACATATTGATGGAATGTGTCCTTAACGCGCATTTGAGAGCCAATCAAGTTGCTGAAGTGGGAGCTTGCAACAGTGCCTTGGCTGATCCGTCTTCCACGGCAGCTAAGACACTGTACAGGCTCCTACTATTTGAACGTAGCTAATAAGCCGTTCTTTAATTTATTATTAAGTTTTTTTTTGTGTAATAAATTCCATTTTGTAATTTACTTTAGTCACTTTGGTTTGTATTCAATGATAAGGCTCAAAATAAAATAAAAAAATCTCTTTATTCTCTCTCCTTCTTTCAAGCCGGCAAGGCAATAACGACTCCATCATGTTGTAGATGTTCATGGGCTGTCAGTCACTTACCATCAGGTGAACCGCATGCTTCACTTGCCTGCTGTTACATCTATATATTAATACTTGAAAAAACTTTACACCCCTTTTTACGAAAATTGCGCGGGCGTGAGAGCATTAAATTTGACACAATTATAGTTTATGTGTAGGAGACGTGCAGAACGCTAATATTATTCATAAATCTATAAATAAAACATTACACACACTACCCTGCATTTCACACATACATGCACAAGTATATGTACACGCATACATACTCTGTCATTCAGTCCATAGACATAGAGTACTGACATAGACAAAAGATTATTTAATTTTTTTTATTTTTTATTTAAGAGCTCAATCGCAACACGAACTTATTATGGTCGAATTCGACCACTGGGCGACCGCTAGTAAAAGATAAATAAATAATACCTGAAGAACCACACAACGGTGAGCGCCACGCTGACGAGCGTCATAAGGATGTTCTCCAGGTCCCACGAGCGCTCGGCCGCCGGCGCCTCCGTGATCAGCTCGTGCGTGGCCGCCGGCTCCGCTTGCCGCTGTTGCTGCAAGTACCAAGAGACGCGTATTTTAATTGTTATAAAGCAAAACAACGCGTTAGCTGGACAAATTGGGGAGTTGGTAAACGGTGGTCTATTAGTACGTGCGAAGCGTTGTCGCCTCGGCCACTAGCAGCACAAAATAGATGGTTACAGAAGTCAATCTGGAAATCATGCACACATTAACACCGTTAACCATATCTTGTATTACATTGGAACAGTCTGAGTCTGTTTGCGTAGGTGTTATATAAAGTGAAGTACGTGCACTAATTTGACTTCTGTACGTATCTATTTTGTGGTACTACGCAGTGTCGCCGCCTCGTCCACTAGCGCGGCCGGTGACGCTCACTCTGTTACGGACACACGGCGCTAACCTGCGCACGCTTGGGGTGCACGAGGCAGTGCACGACGGCGCGGTGGTGCAGGCCGCACGCGCGCAGTGTCGCCGCCTCGTCCACCAGCACTCGCCCGTTGAATATCAGACGCACGCGGCTCTCCGATGTCAGCTCGGCTGCGAAGTGACGCCTGAAAAAAAAAAAAATTCATGAAATATTACTTAAAAAAGAATGAGACAACAGGTGCAGCAGGGACAATCTGCAAACATTTTTGGCGAGGTGATGTTGTGTTACTGAAACCAACCCAAATACTAAATATTCACTACAGACAATATCTGATTTCTAATCAAAACTTGTAACAAACAGTCAAAAAGCCTAATTTGTAAAATATTTTATATTTAAAAATAATAAAAAAAAATTTAAAAATTAGTTTCACTCTCTCCAAATTTTTTAAGCCATTTAAAACATACACTATTTGTCAACACAAGTTTATAATTAATTATTCAAAAAGACTCACCACTTGAAATCCTTCAGCAATTCATCAAGACTTCCTTCAACTTCTTTCAAAGTGTCATTCAAATATTTTAGCTTAATCAAAATCTTGTTAGAATGTTCAGTGTCCCCGGATTCATTGGTGGAACTACTGGGTCCATCAGGTGTGGTAGCTTCTGAACTGTTTTGAGGATTCTCCTCCTTGTTTGTACTACTTGCAACTGTTTCTGTTGGATTTCTCTCTGAAATAAAAAAGAAAGGGAACTTATTAATGTTTATTAAATATGTAATTTTTAAATTATCACTTGATCTAACTTCTCACATTCTCTATTGTTGATGATATTATATAAAAAATCATGTGCCATATGTATAATCATTATTTTGAAGATTAGTTATAGTATACACTACACATTAAATATTATAATACAGTATGTAAATATGGGTCAACAATAACTTATTAGCTAATTTCTATCTTTAAATAGTTATAGATAATCAAGCTGGAATGAAACTGTTCTTGCTTTGGAAGTAGGTAAAAATGGTAAAGATCCTATATAATCAGTGGCCTTAGACAAGTGGCAGAAACGCTAATAGAATAGCTTAATAAATGTATGGAACTGACATATCGTTACCGTAACGATATGTCAGTTCCATACACTTGTATAACGGCCGTTTTCAATAATGTATCAAAGATTATGGATTGATTGTTACGTCAGATTATATGACGTACGATTGACAAAATTCATAGCAAAGGTATCCGTCGATAGGATATTGAAATCAAAGTAAGTGCAAATAAATAGATTTGACTGACTTTAGTAAGCAAATCAAGGGATAGATAGAATATTGAAAACGGTCGTAAGCCCACTGTATAGATAGATAGAAATAAATAGATAAATCTTTCTTTGTGCAAAATATAGAGAAGTACAGTACATAGTACCTGCACAACAGGCAGCCTTATTACAGCAGCTATTATGTATATACCAGGCAACCTTGTTTATAGGAAAAGCTATGCATAGATGAGGAACACAAACTACAGTACAGTAAAAAATTATATCTTAATTAAACAAAAATATTTTTTCACCAGGGTGCACTGTCATATCAGCTTCCATAGCACTGACAATGCTGTCCATTTCTCTAATCTGTGCCTCGCTGGCCGGCTCCATTTCCTCTTGAGCCTCTGCTTCTATTACTGATGTCTCTGTTGACGCTTGTGATGTGGTTGGAGCTGCAAAATTATTATGAAATATGTTTATGACTTGAAAACATTTCATTATCATATTATGCTGATAACAATGTATATTACTTGTGTAATCTTTTTGATAGTTTTGTAAGATTTATATATATACCATTTCTTTCAATCAGAATGCAATCGCAATTAATGTTTCGAAATGACGAAATAGGCTTATTCAAGTTTGATGATAAAATATTATCTGATTTTAAAATTTTACACTAAAATAAAACTTACCATCAATCAGTCTATAGAAATGCAGGCGATTATTGTCCAACATTGCCATATCAGCATCCACAATACTGTCCATCTCTTGTATTGGTATCACTCTGTTACCATTACTAGTATTAGATGTTGAGCTGCTTGCTAAAATGCAATTAAATTAAATATTAACTAATTAAACCTGTGTTTGCTTTTCTGTATAGGATAAAGCATTTATAAAGTTATTTGTCTTGTTATTATTTTTCGTTGTGTACAATAAATAATAATTTTTTTATTGAAGTTTCTAAAATTTTACAGACTTATCATTCTTGGATCCCAAACAAAACCTTCATTTGTGTTTCAATAATTAATACATTAAAATAATTAAATTGAGCATAACATAAACTTATATTTACTATTTTAAATTATAATAATTATGAAATTCAAAACCGGCCCCCTATTCACAAATGCGAGTGTCCGATCAGAAAGTATTGAACATCAGATAAAGATATGAATGTTGTTTGAACAAATTTCGTAGAAACCTCTTTGTTCCGACAAAAATTGGATAAGTGAATGAGTACCACGGTATTACAATTTAAAAATTATAATACACAAATCATAGTTTTCTTAAATTAAAGAAGCAGAATATAAATAATTACCTATTGGTTCTGGTGCAGGTGTTACAGGAGTATTAGTTATCGGTGGACTGGGATTAGGCACAACTGATCCTGAAATAATAATATTTTCTATTCAAAAAAAAAAATTGTAAATTTTCTGGAGAATCCTTAAGAAAAGGCATTATATGACTTTTGCAAACCAAACTATCAATCCATTTGTACACAACTAAACAGGTAATTAAACTTTACAGAAAAAATTAAGTCTTATTATTTAATCAAATATTTTTTAAAAATCATTTCACAATTCAATAAACCTACATTTAGAAACATTTATATACCTGTCCATTTTTAAATATCTTACATAGATACCTTAATTAGGTTAAAGTTTTATTTTATGATCAGAACAACACTTACTTGTTCTTATACTGACTGTAACAGGATGGGTTGGTCGTGATCTCATCAGTAGCACTGTTCTGTATCGGTCCGGCCTTGAATTGGTGGACCACCAGGCTAATGATGCAATCACCACCACTAGCACAGTTATCATGAACTGTATCACCTCATCACCCACACCTTCTATTAATGTCATTGTGGCCTGAAAGTTATAAACAAATTTTATAATTTGAACAATTTGGATATATAATTATATTGTGCGAAATAGAAACAACTGTATATAGTGGTTGTTACATTTAAGTAGCCCTATGTATGAAAATTAAATATTCAATGATTGTTTGGATTCTAAATAAGTGTCTTTATTTGATGGAAAAATATTCTAAAGGCTCAATAAATAATGATTTAACTTATTAAGTTTATAATGGATAAATAATATTAAATACCAACGGAAAAGATCAGTGGAAGATGTCCATATTAAGCTATGATTAAATATAAGAACTACTTGTAATGTACTATTATTACACACTTTTTCGATTAAAGTAGTTAAACATTCTCTTTGTAGATTCCTAAAATATGAATCAATTAACTTGGATTTTTTTATTTTAACATTATATGCGTCAAGGTCATGTACAAGGCAACGAGTATCTTTGAAAAATTGCTCACCTTGTCTTTTTCAGTTTCAGATATTAATCAATACTAATAACAAAATCAAACGAGGCACCAAATTGAGGAGATGGACATTATGATGCCAGCAGAAAATACGAAATATGTTGATTTCAAACTTCAAAATAAATACCCGAGTGTTTATACTTTGCACAACTATGTACGTCAAAACGCGATGCTTTTTCAATCTCACTGCTTGAAGGATAGATTTGAAGACGCTTTATAATCTAAAAAAAATTGGTGACAGCACAATAAAAACTATAGGTTCAGCAGTATTTATTTCCCAGCTTTTAACGTTTTGAATTTTTCTACAATAAATAATTCTAGGGGAAATTAGTTTTCAGCTAATATGTCAGACAAATGTCATAATGTTATCATTCATGGGCATCAATGTCAAAACAGCGCTGCCAGCTTCATGACTCAAATTTATATTTTTTTAACATCCTCCTCTTTTGAGCATTATGATTTTTGTCCTATCCGTCCGTTTTCGAGTGGTATTTAAATGTTGCTACATTTGTTTTATCCTTAATTAAACCTATAGTGGGCATTTATGAGCTTCATAAAGTTGGTTACCGTTTCAATATACAGGGAAAGAGTGAAGACTATGGATATGGATGGGTCTCTCGAAAAAAAATTGGGTTAATAAACTTAAAGATACAAAAAGTTCTTTTAATTTTACGACTTTAGTTGTCATTCCACATCGTTGTTGTAGTTGTAGGTACATTTAAAAATTTTCTTTTCTTTTTGTTTTTAAGAGCGTAATTTTAATTATTTAGCTGAAATAATAAGCGAACTTTAATTCTTCTTTATATAATAATTAACATAAATAATAATATTTATAAATATTATATATAAACATAAACATTATTATTGTGTTTATGTTTATATGGAATGAGTATATTTTTGTTGTGGTGGTCGTCTTAGCGTTAAGATTCTTTATTATTTATTTATAAGCGGGGACCCACTGAAAATTAGCACTGCTATATGGCTTTTAACATCGCAGCACTCTCATGCCTACTTTAAATTTCTATATTGTTGTTTAAAATAATAAAGATTATGATTCATGGTGTTTTTGGTCGTACAGCTCGTGCTCCCCAATGAATACAGAAGTTTTTAAGGGAAGAAAGTAGTGCAATAATTCAAAAAATTACTCATGTTCTCCCTCGAGTACTACCTACGCATGGTAAACCACACCCAAGGCCTCACACTTTTCTTCACGTAGGTATTAACAATATACCCGCGGCTTTTGACAGCCAATAAGGATATCTTAATATTTGATAATGAAACTGTCTTATTATTTAACGATAGGAACTGGGATCTTGTTCAAAGTTTAAACATACTCTTTGGTTCATACTATGCCAGAAAAAAAAATTATGCTAAAGTTTTTTCTGAATTATGTATCTGTTTGACATTCAATAACCCTTTTTGTCTATATCTATACTAATAATATTATAAAGCTGAAGAGTTTGTTTGTTTGAACGCGCTAATCTCAAGAACTACTGGTCCAATTCGAAAATTTTTTAGTGTTAAATATCCGATTTATCGAGGAAGGCTATAGGCTATATATCATCCCGACATTCCCTCGGGGGCGAAGCCCTGGGGCGCAGCTAGTATTTACATAAAAGGCATTTGAATTAAATATTTCCAACTAGTACCTAATAGTTTTTTGATTAATATATTTTTTATGGCATAAATGGGGGGACACGTCACACGAGCTAGCGAGTCAACTAGCCACCCTATTAGCCACAAGGAAAATCGGAACAAGATTCATACAAATTTCGACGGTAACCTCTTCGTTTCGATCCGGTATATTTGTATATTTTATTATTATTAACAATGAGTGACAACTTACGTTACGTCATACACTAAACAAACTTAAAATACGTAAAACGAAACGGTGTTGACGTTATTCAAATTTACGTCCTATTTTGCGCATGTCATATGATGAATATCTTTATCTCTTTCACACTTACAAAATCTCAATTTTTCTATTTCAGTTTTTCTAAGTATTGAAGGGTCGCCGATAAAGGAGAATCTTCTTTCTTAACATTTCGGCAACTTTCATCATCCGTTTAAATAAATAGTAAAACCATATTCTTTTTTTCTTTCACGACGGATTCACGCTTGTTTTAAATAGCTGTAATTTTTCTTTATTAGAAACGATAATTGAGAAGTTAAAGTGAACGAAGTATCGATATTTGAGGTTTGTGAATTCAAACGAGTGAGGAAATTTTTATAGAAACTGTGTTAAAAACAATAACTATATTGTTCCATAACCACCACCTAATAATTGGAATATTATTTGGTCTTATATTGATTTAAGACCGCTGCAGCAGACTTTTTGGACTTAAAAAGAAGAGCTGTGAGCTGTAAGGTAGAGTTTGGACGCGTATAAAATTAACATGGTCAACGCGCACTCCGTAGAAATAAATAATAAATTGTTGCAAATTCTATATATCTACGGTTTTAATAATTGGACCCATAACACTTTACGTCGAATACAATATTGTATGAGAAAAGAAAATATACAGAAGTTCAAGCAAACTAGAGTTACAAGACATGAAAATGTAAGTATATATTATTTTGACTTAAATTTTTTTAATATTGTATATACATTCCTAGACATTAAATTTTCTTTACTAGATAATAGATACCAAATCACTATATTTTTAGGAAATGTATAGAGTTTCACTGGTAATACTCAATGGTAAAAAAAAGTACATTTTTGTTAACATTCAATAATAAATACAATGATTAATTCTATTGTTAACATATAACAAATATGTATCTTCTATGATTTATGATATGGTGTTTGATTTTATATTTTTAGAAATTTTTCCACCTTCCTGCAAATATTATAAATGTTAAAGTTTGAATGTTGAGATGTTTCGATGTTTGTGTGTCACTCACACTCCAACTACTGAAAACTGATGTCAATGAAATTTCATATATAGATAAGATATTGGATAGATTATGTGATAGGATACTTTTAATTGATCTGTTGGGCTAAGATGGAACCCATAGTCTTGGTTGATACTATATACTGTATACTGATATTTTTGAGCAGAGTGCTTTAAACAACCTGTAAATGAATACTATCTTATCTTCTATAAATATAAGAATATTTCTGTACATTGAATATTTTTTAAAAAGAGTAATTGCTATGCCATATGTATGTTTTATACACCCCAAAACCATGGTTAGAATTTTTTTGTATGGGCACCAATGACGTAAAAACCACAGGGCAGATTTTGATAAAATGTAAGACAATTTGGTGTAACTTGTAGGCTTAATTTTATTTGAAAAAAATAATATTTAGTCTATACATGTGACTGAGTGTAAAAAATAAATTCGAGAATATGTCATTAAATGACGTAACATTGGATAGGCCTTTAAAAATGAAATAGAGCTCAATTGGTTTTTTGCTATAACCAATATTTTACAAGATAAAAGTTGTAAAATTGTCATGTACTGCTCCACCATGACAGTTTTTGGTTGAGCAACTTACACAAAATCTATGCTATGCTATTTAATATGGTGAAAATTTAATTATTCTAGAAAAAATAGGTACAAACATAAAATCTAGTAAATGTACTATTTAAAGCATAAAACCTTACTTTCTGCTTTTTTTGCTGTTCACATTACCAATTAAATACAGCAAAGTACCAAAACAATATTGATCTCCTTTTGGTTAGTTATTTACATCCTTTTCCATTACATCATATCCTTGTTTTATTATCAACAGAGATAAGCCCAAAGTCCACGCCTCATACTATCTTGATTAGATTTTTGTATTGTTGTTGTTCACTTCCATAGATTTTAAAATAAGAATCTAAAAAATTCCAAGAGTTGAAAATAAATCGGTGTATCTTCATATGTGATGTACATATTACATAGTTTTTGCTTGTAATGAGATTGGAGGAAAAGGACAGTTTCACGTTTGCGGGAGATTTAAACTTAAAATATGTCGCGGCTTGAATTTGGGAGAGCCAAATTGTGACTAGAATTTCAGCCATTATTCATATGTTAATGAAAATTTGGACATTTATTGATAAAGAATCATTGCTACCATTTCTACAGGTGAATTATTTGTTGTCCCTACCATACTGATATTTATCTATATGATGACCTCAAAGCCAAATTGAATCTGATGCACAAAAATCGATGCTAACATGCTTACCACCATTGTGATGACCAATATAATTATATTACTTACGAACATGGACATAAGATGAGTCATGACTGATTAAATATTTGTTTGGTTCATGGTTCATGTATACATATTATATTACTTTGTAGCTAAGTATACTGGAACTGATGCAATATTCAAAAACAGTGAACTAATACCCACAGGTTTAACCCTAATGCAGAATAACAAGCTTTAAATAGATTATATGATGATATATTTAGAAATTTAATTAATTTTGTAATGAAGTCTTGCACAATATTTTAAAGGATTTGAATTGCTGAATAATGTTTATAAGATAGATGAGCTAGGTACATCATGTGACTATCATTAAATGTCTACTGTTATGGCTTGCTGCATTTGCTGGGTCGTTTACACTCCTAATAGCTCACAGCATGATGACATGTGACCAGCAATCACATGATTTGTTACTTACTAAAATACAGTTAGCTACAATTACAGACTTATTCAATGTAGGTGTGTCTTAACTCTGAATGTGTGTATTTTCAAGATAAATGTTGGTTTTGCGGAATGATATCGAACGATTATTCCGCTTCGGTATATCACGTATTTGATAATACATAATCTTTTATTAGTTTTGCTCTTTGATAGTTCAGCTGCTTGAGAATTAACGCCCTTCGTTGAATTACATTAGTGTAAACGCAACCGATTGAAGAGAAATTTCTTGGGAATACCTGCCGGCAAATCTCGGCTGCGTGTTTACTTTCTCCATATCGTTATCCGCAACGCAAACGAGTTTTGCTTTCGTAACTAAAGTATGGGCTAGAATGTGGAATTGGATTTGTTTTACACGTGACACTAATTGATAGCATTATTCCCCTTATAATTGTGATAAGAACGTTAATTTGTGTCGCTATGCCATTTTCAGATATGATTTATAAAAATCAAACTAATTATTAATGACTTAAAAGAACTTTTTAAAATTAAAATAAGGTAGACAATAATTCTCATTTTAAGATGAGGCTTGAATTTGAAGAAAGATGTTTCGCAACACCACTTATGCGCATACTGCATTCTTCCTCCATTCCTCTATGAAAATATGTATAAACGATTCACAATACGTCCATTTTTAACTAACGAGCAAGATTTGTTTCTTATATAGCCGTTTTACTGGTTACTGGAGTCTTGATATTAAGTATCAAATAATAATTAATTACTTCGTGGAAAAATTTTATTTTTTTACCGCACATTAATTATGTAGATACGCAGTAAATTTTGTCAAAAGAGCAAAAAATGTATATTGTTATTCAGAACAAGTTAAAAATAGGTGACTATAGGTTCGGTTTGTAAAGCTTTTGTGTAGTCATTTCGTAAGGCGGTCAAAAAGGAGGCCATATGGGGTAGTACGAAAAGTTCGATGGCAGCGAATGAGTCAAGACAACTACCGTCATGAACAAACGAAATTTTTTGCGTTATTGTTGTAAAAACTCCATTAACTCTCATCATTCTTTGATATTTTTATTGCCGATATAAAAAATATTAAAGTATCTATCTAATTGCTACATGAAATGTATAATTTTTTTATATATATAATACGGAACCCTAAAAATCGTTATACAAAAATGAAAGTAATTTTAATAGTATTTGCATGCACATACCCAGTTTATAGCAGCGTAATAGAAATTGATTTTTTAATGACGGACAAATGCAGTATACGCGATAAGCTCAATTCCAATGAAATTGTAGGTAACAAGCGACTAACTGGCGCCGGAACAGATGACTCACTTATTACCTAACTTCCATACTGACTGTAAAGTCTTCATACAATTTAGAAATGCTTTTCTAGGTGAAAAGAAGTGCTTTTCCTATGGTTATGTTTGTGGCTTGATCAATTTCACCCACTTTTCCATATATAAATATGGTAATGTTTGCATTCATATTCTCATTACGTAAGTCAGACATTAGTAAACAGCTCAATAGTTAATGAGCATGTTCGAACCACGAGGCGGTAGGCGGCAGTAGGTAAAATTACAAACTAGCTACAAATCGCGTTCGAGCAACGCACACACATACCCTGTTCATAGACACGGCATATCGGGCTACATAGAAACAGGTCCGACCACTAGTTCTATCCGTTTGAGACACGTGTCTATCTTTCTTTTGTGCAAAAAATTAGTTTTTATTCCCATTCTACTTCTAGTATTCTCTACAATAAATCAGACCAAATACGATTGCCATGACCAAGATAATTTTTTGTATGACAAGTGAAGAACATACGAGTTTGACTTTAGTACCTATTTTAAGATAAAACAGGAGAGATGCTGAATTTATGTTATATCCAAGTGAATTTGAGCTAAAATTCAAAGTATTCTGTCATGTCGTCGTAAATATTATTCTAAATTTAAAAAATAGATAATGGTATTCTTTCGTGTAACAATATGCCGTAGTATCATAGTTCAAAGATCCACAACGAGAGATGTTTGCTACAGTTTGTATTAGAGAGCTGAAGTGAAAATTTCTATGGGGGTGGATTTTATTTAATAAAATTCTCATCAACGTGCACGTCATCAAATATATCTGATAGAATTAAAAGGATAAAGAGAGGTTCTAGTTAGTTGTTATTCAATGACCTAAATTTTCTTGCAATTAGTATTCTGATTCCTTAACACTAAGAGGAAATTTACATTTTTTCGCAGTGACTCAATCTTGAAATGCAATTATTATATGTATGGGTTACATCATTATTTCACCGATACTGCTAAGACGGGGACATAGGAAAATATTTGTTTACCATATTATGAACACTGCCACGTCGATTTTATGCATGTGTATCGTTTTTTGTTTTACTCTGAATACCAGTTTTGCAGTGAGTTCATTGCTGCCAAATAGTACGTGATGTTGGATTAAAAATAACTTATATATGCTTATTTATAAGTTGCTTGTTATTGCTTTCGTACAAGTTTTATAGGAAAATATTCATTGAAGCAAGAATTCTTATTAAGGGTTTTGAAAGAAAACAGACTGTAGTAACTTTTGAATTGATACTTTATTTGCTTGAACTATTACAATCGTCGATTACAATCTACACTTGATACACGGTGCATTAAATATAAAACTGTCGCTGAGTCATAAATGAATTAATGCAATTTGCCGTAATTTTTGACTAAAACTAAAGTTTGCTCGTTGTTTAATGGAGGCAAACAGCAATTTAATTCAATACATTATTAAGAAAGGGAAAAATTATGCGAGCAACCCGTCACCAGACCAAATATCCTGAATGAGGAAATATTTTAAATAAATTATTCATGTGTGTAAAATCGACTTCCTTCAAATGGTTATTACAGAAAGTTGTTTATTTTAGTGGGATTTCCTTTACGGATTAGGCGTTTATCACACCACATAATATGTCAAGCTATAAAATTAATAGCAATTGTATTCAAATTCACGTTTTCAATACTCCTCCAGCCTGCTTGAGAGAAAAGACGTTAAACAGATGTAAATAAGAGTCACAGTTAATTAAACATTTATGCATTAATCATGCAATCAAATCTAATTTAAATAAGGAAAATATATTTTCTGATAGGTTGCATAATGCACTATAATCTCATGATTTTTCCATTCATTAATGAAACCGACCTAGCGCAACTCCTTTTGTTTAGATTAAACAAAATAAATATATATATATTTTACATATACCGAGTAGGATTCGTCTACATCTTATATCTAATCATTTTATACTAATAAATAATTAGGTACTTACTTAAATCATAATTATTTTTAGTTTTTATTTTTATTTACGATTAAATAAATGTTATCATCATTTTTTCCGTCTTAATATTTTTGATTAAAGATTGGTTGTTGGTTTGTCAATGGTAATTTTCTGAAGAACAGAATTTTAACTGTGAGAAATTGGAAAAATAATAACAATATTTTCCGAATGTGTATCTCGTAATCGTAAAGTGCATCAACATGAATACTCAAGAGTTATAATAATTTACCAATCACATTAAGGACATATTTTTAGATGTATTTAATCCTCGTTTGTGTATAAATTAAATTAATTACATCACTCACAAGGCTATGAAATAATTTAGAAAGAAAGAGACATGTTTGTGGTTTTTATTTCAATTTTAATCGACCTTAAATTTCATTGACTTAAAAAGTCTTATCGAGACCAGTCACCAGACACATTCCATTTAGTATCTATACTTGCATACTTTGAAATTCCACATTATCTTCAAGATTATAAAAATCATGTCCTTGGTTGTTTACTGGAAGTATGAAAAATAAACTTGTATCCGACTTTAGATTAGATTATGGACTATGATTACTGTCATTTTTACTTGTAATATCGAAAAAATTGGCTGTCTATATTATCTGATTTTTGCAGTTTATACTTCTACGAATTTTATTCAGGTTAAAATTTGTTACTATCTGCAATTACTCTTTGGTCTATCAGAGACAGGAACTGGCCGTCTGGCCGTGTAAAGGTATATTTATTTATACAAATTACAAACCTTTTCGCCGATTTTGGCTATTTAACAAATTATAAACTTCAGACTTCAGTTATGTCCAATTATCCATAATATATCCCACTAGGCACAATTATCAAAACCCCGAGTTAGTGGAGGATTTAATATTAAATAATTTAGCTCAATCAGTCATTGATATAGGTATGAACTATGTATATAATATAAGCGTTTAAATTCCCGCTTTTTTTATACACTCACAGATCAAAATCCTAACCCACTTTTAGATGACCTAGAAAATTATTGCTACTAAATTGCATCAAAGAAAATAATAACATCTAGTATAAAAGATAGGTCATAGATTATTATCACAGATAAAACAACGATAGTGAATTGAATACCAGTATAATAATTTAAATAATACAGTACAGTATTTTATTTCATAAGTATTTGTTTCCTGAATTGTAAACTACATTATTTTAATGCCAAGTGAGTTCGTCCCAATACTTCACAAACAAGAGCACGAATGTATTTATGATTAATTTTAAACATAGAGTTACCGTTTCTTTTGCTTCTTCGAAACCAGAATCGAAAACAGAATTGGGCACCCACACACATCTCAATTCTTTTGTTGAAGATGAGAATGACCCATTATTTAATGTTTTACTCGGCGGCTGTTACGTTCATATTTATGATATTTTATGGGATTCAATTTTACAGATATACATTATACTGTATCATTTGTGAATTTGCAGACATAGCTTATTGTCTTAGATTTATCTCTGCTATTTGGTCTTAGACTAGTACCTATACAATTTCCACATTTTTAAATGAACAACATGATCTAAATATATTAACATTGACAATATAATGATCAACAAGAATGTTAATCACGTCGTTTCTATCAAGGACTAAACAATAACCATTTCATTATAAACTAAAATTGCTCTCGAGAAGCGTAGATCTGAATACATTTAGGTAGTTATAATTTGTGAATTTCTTATCACCATGACGCAGCAAAAAGTATACACTAGATAGCGTCCCACGTCAGAGGCCAAGATGGGTGGGTACAAACTTTGCTCCATCCATAGCTAGTGGTAACTAGTAACTATATAATTACGTTTGCATGTTCGCCGTCGTGCTAAGGTGAAGGACGATATCATCCTCCTGTCATTATGCGATAATTACCTATGTGCGATTGTTATCTACGTACAGACGATAAATTGCATTGGATACGTGATGACAATTAACAGTCGCAATATTCATTCAATATAAGCATTATAATATCATTGATCATATAGATTGGATATCACGTTTCTTATTTATTTTCGTTAACGCTATTAACGTTGGACTGGTATTAAACTTTAGACGAGTTTTGTTAATTCAGGTACTTATATTGAAGTTCATACCTTTCATTTCCTTCAATGTTTAATATTCTGCTCTTATTTTTATTAATATCTTAAATATTTTTTCCTTGAAAATGTCTACCTACCGCAATCCACACAGTATGTTGTAGCGTTATTTTGTTTTGTCGTCGAATCGTTCCCTTCGCTTTTTTACCTATCTTGAATCCTAGTTAGATAATAGTCATCGTGACGTGATTACCAAAACAAGCATGCCTGATATAGAGGTTGTTAAACCCTCGCTTCAAAGCCGATGAATGAGTCATTTTAGCAAGTGTTTGTTACGCATGAATCTACCTTGTTTGAAGTTGTGTACGGATATTCCAATCCTAACCTTAACCTAACCTAATTTACTGAATAAAAAACATCGTTATTGATTTCTCTTTGATTTCTAAAATTAGCATGCATTTAAAACCGTAACCTTGTCGTAGGTGTTATGTAAAGAAGTAGGTTATTTGAATGTTAGTTCCGTTACAGAAAACATGTAGTCGTATTAACACTATTTGGTGCTAGCACCAAATAGTGTTAATTATTATTATATTTTGACTTCTTAACGCATATTACTGTTCATTATTATTATCATAACATATATTTACACTTAAAAAGGCATTCCACGCGACAGGCTTTTGAAAGTCTGCACAACATACGTCAGAATCGGTCAATCCTCCGTCTTCATATCATTAGACATTCCTTGGATTGTCGCAAAAAACTTGTTGTTGGAAATTTTTCGGACTCTATTTCCTGTTAATTATAATACGAATAAAATTAATGCGAGCGTACTCCAGCATACCTACAAAACATTGCCTCGAACACTGTTGAGGGTTTCATTTCGCTACAGCTGACAATTCAATTTTTCCAAAATGGACTAAATTTCTCGATGAGTTGCAGTACTCTAGAATTTTGTTCTTAAAATGTAAAAAGAAGTTATTGTTAGACGTTTTTAGAGGAATAATTATTGCATAATACAGATACATACATATTGTAGCATTATATAATATTAGAGATAATGAGCTACTAATTTTATTACTACATATCGTAATTGCTCATCTTATATGAATCCAATTTGTAGGAATGTGAATTACTTAAAATTCAAACTTGATATTCTGCATTTGTTACGTGTATCATGTAAATATAACAATTAAGATCTACTTCCAACTACCAAGAAATACAAACTATTCATTAAGACAGCGATAACATAATGATATAGCTGACCAATAATTGCTACGTAGTTATGTTGAAGGTTTTAACATGTTAATGTTGTTAAAAATACATTAGCACATATTTTAAAAACAATTCGATAATGCTTAAATCGATACCTTATTATCAGGCGCCTTTTCTATTAACTTTATATTGAAGTGTATATTTCTGAAAACTATCGACTCAATACAACTTATGTTAACAACAAACCAATAACCCTGAAATTTTCATGCCGTTACAGGTCGGCACATGTTTAGATTACATGCTAACAATGAGTCATATAAAGAAAAACAGTGGCCTGCATTGTGTATGTCATTTCGTAGTTTGTGTTGCGTGAAACCCCAGTGAAGTCCCCCCGCGGCCCTCACCCACGCGGTACTTCGTATTTGCAAGAAATACCTATACATACATAAATGAAACTACAGAACGCGAGAACCGACGATCTCGTGACCGTCACAATCGCGGGCCCGTTATTGGCTGTAAAAGTTGACGGCATTCATATCGACCAATGATGACGCTCGCGGACTATTTTTAGAACGCGAAGCGACGGTGGGGACTTGAGGAAAACCGAGAGCCGCATTGTGCGCGAATATTGCACAACGTTTTTTGAGCTCGCACTGAGCGCGCGTATGTTGTAGTTTGTTATTTAAAATAAAAACTTTTTTGACCTTGGATTAAATATAAATAATCTAGTCTTCACAAGCGTAAAAGTTACTTCTTTTTCATTAATTTTAAAGAGTGACTTACAACTTTACAATAAAAGTGTCTTCAATAACAACTCGTTTTGAGGTAAGATGTAATTATAAGTTGTTGATATTATTATTTAAAAGCTGCGTGTACTTAATAACAAAATTATTGAGTTATAATTTTGAAAATTTGAAGATGATTATTTTTTCCCAACATAGGCACGTTGTTGGTTTTGTTTTGATATTAGTCTGTCGCGAAAGTGGTAACCGCGTGTATTCAGACGATTGTTAATGAGCAAGTTATTTCTAGAACAAAGTAGAACTCGTGAAGCTATGTTTTCAGATGTTATCGTAAATATGACCAAATACTGCGCCGTAGTTTCCATACAATTTCTAATCTATATCTACATCAACCTAAACTCGGTATGGTCGAGGTCATTTCTAATGGATTATTAAATAGCCATTAGATATTCTGTTTTCGAGCGTAGGAAACGTATATCTATTTTATGTGAAATAATGTCGCAAGAGTATATTAAATTAATGCTAATTATTAATAAAAAACCTGTACGTCAGAATTGGCCTTGTGTCCACGGTGTGGTGAAGGTAAACTTTTGATCGGAAACTAGTGTAAACATGTTTGTGAAAGTTGTTTCAGGACGAACTATATAAACTTGTTTGTTTTCTGAAAAAAGACAATATTACATTCGAATAGCATTGAATTATTTCTGGATTTATAGTCGAATGGACTTATAGGTTTGATTTATGATGCCGACGATTATATCACCAAGACTTTATTATAATGAAAGCAAAGTGGTTTCGTATCTAATACTTGAACATATTGATAACATTGATACTGACATCCATTTTGTCTGCGTGATAAATGAACAATTCATGCGATAACACGTTTAGGTCCACGTGCGATGCTAATGCTATTAGACTATTAGTGCTCTATATAGGTTAGCTGTTTATTAATGAAATGGCATTCCATTTTATTCTAGAAGTTTTCTTGTTTATCATAATTATAATACACGAGACTTTTTATAGACCGGTCCGCTGAGCATTCCATGAAAGGTCACGCAGACATGCCTACATCATTATTTATTTAAATACTATGCTGTTCATCGCATGTTCTTTTACAATAGTTATCATTATGTTGCTAACATTGTTGTTCAAACATAATAACATATGTATATAGGTAGAAGGTCCGTATAATTGTGTTACGAGATACGCAGTTAACCTTTAACTGTTTGGTTCAACTTTTATCTCGTTATTACATACTCCCTGACCCATACTGACTTCGCACGTATACATTCGAATAACCGGATGGATAATAATCGTATCTTAATATAAGAGGAAGAATCTTCTCTTTATTTACTTACCGAGTTACTAACAAGATTTAGTACATACTATATAAAATCAAACTCAAATCTTAAATTAACATAGTGTGAAATGTATCCGAAATGACTGAAGCGAACACTACTTAACATACATTTTCTATTGTTACAGGACTACTACCGCTGTGAAACTGACTTGGGTCGGAGCCTAAAGGTTTAACATTTCAAAGGGAGCTCGTGACGAGTTCAAAAAAGTAAGTATCAATCACCGCTGCGGCGGCACCAATTCCCCTAATCACATTTATGTTCCAGAGTCAAGACTGTGGCAGCGCATCGGAGCAGCTTCTACATTTAGATATAAGATTTAAAATTGTACAAATAGTCTTGAGCACATTAAATGGTCACTGTATTCTGTAATACGATATAGTTACTCTCAAGTCAAGTAATTTTTCTTTATGAGGAGATTATTAAAATAAATTAACCGTAGAATGTCAACTCTAAAAAACCTAATTAACTTAATGTTATCGTAATATCTCTTATAGATAACAAAGTTATTATCTTTGAAAGTCTAAATGGAATATTCCTGGCAAAACAATTAATGCATGTTTCAAAGTAATTAATGGTTATTAATGAAAGCAAAATGTTTCTTCTTTTTATTAAATAGGGAGAACGTGGATTGTTATTTAGCGGGAATCTATTAGAGATCATGAGTAGCAACCGAAACCGCATCATCATGTACATACATGCATTACTTCATAGTCTTATCAGGATGTTCAGTCGATCTCTTCATTTTCAAGCTTTAATAATATATCTTACTTCTTCTTACAAATTACATTTTTTATGTATGCATTCATCTTTCAATGTATTTCTTTATCCATAAAAGTTATAAATATGTATGGTCAAATGAAATGAGTTGAAAGATACTCTTAAATGTCTGTCTTCCATCTCTTTATCATAATGCTTATACTTTAAAATGAAGACCTTGTATGTTAAGCTGATCATTACACTCATATTTCTTTGTTGCATGCCCTCCCCCATCATAAACTATCATTCTCCTTGCTTCATAAATATATGCACATTATGTTACGTCGTATCATTTTTGTTTGTAGTTCTATTCAAAATGGTTGCTCAAAAGATCAACGTCTGTCCGCGTCGAGGAGACGATATCGGAAATCAATACGATCCAAACATCGAAAGACATGGTTTTTTCCCAAACGAGTCACAAGGCTCGAGGTCATTTGAAAGTGGTAGAAATAGATCGTTTAAAGTGCGAAAAGAACCAACAGGTGAACGGTCCTTACGGAGTTGTGACCGACCTAAGAACGGAATCAGCATCTTCATCGCCAGTGCCAACAACCAGCAGCTATTCAGAGGTAAGGCGCCGCGGGCACGTGAGTACTGTAAATTTTATTATTTGTGAAGTTTTATAGGCTGCAAATCTTGTTCGTGGTAGAGCAAAGCGACGGACAAAACGGTCACCTGATTGGAAGCAACCGTCAACCATAAGCGTTTGTGTGGTCTTTCTCGAAAGGCCCACAAAATCGTGCCGTTCCAAACTCTGGCTCGGCATGGCTCTACCACCAATTAAGATTTTTCACCAAAATCAAAATGATGAACTCACATAGTTATTCGTCTTTCAGGAATTTCTGAAACCGGAGCCCGTATTCCAGAGTACAATGTTCCACGATTCGGATGCAGAATTCTTCCAAGATCTGATTCAGTGGTGCGACGCACCTACCGAACAAGTAGTAGTACAGTCCATTGGTGAGTATCGCTACGCGCACACGAAACCGAACTCGTTTCACTGTATTCACAATGTTCTCATCGTATATTTTTCTTTCTCAGATCCAGCAAAAACATTACAAACAAGGGCACACAACACCGACACACTGCACACACAATTCTCACCGCAAGGTTGGGATGTATTCGACGCTAACTCGCCACTAACACAAGCGGGCCTGTACAACCCAACCCCACCCAGCTACCCCGTGTCGCCCAGCGCGGACGGGATGGCGGCCTTCAATACGGATCTCTTCTGTCCCGCCGCTCTCGAGAGCGAGGACAAGATCCCTTTCCAGGAACAGTTCCTAGACATAGATAAATTGCCCGTCGTGATAGGCGAATTAGCGTCAGAGACCGTCGCCGACGCGAACCCGTGGCAAACGGTCGCGGAGCCCGTCTGGCAGAGCACACACGACATGAGTCACATGAAACCACATACAAACATACACCACACAATGCCCTTCATCGATCAAGAGGACTCTCTGGACATGAAATTCATGTCCGTTATACCGCGGGAGGTAGAGAGGAACGACGTAGTGATATCGGAGTACGTGATCAACGACGCGCGCGAGCCGCCGCGCCCCGAGCCGCCGCGCCGCGCCGCGCCGCTCAGCGTGGACGTGGCGCGCGCCTGGCCCGGCGACGTCATCAGCACGCCCGACGTGCTCACCTTCGTCGAGCAGTTGGAGAAAGAAAAATGTCCAATCATGACCTCGGTGAGTTGTCAATTTCTTACACAGACTATTTAGTTGTTAAACACTCTTCAGAATCCCAAAATTTATCTATATTCACACTTAAAATTCGTTTAAGAGTCGAAGTCCACACTAGGTTTCAATATGTTCATGGTTCAGCCGATGTATTTATTTTGACTATTTTCTTATTTACAGACGCCAATTTCACCGCCCGAGCTCGATACGTCACCCAGCTGCGCGAGTATAAGCAAGACCCCGGTATTGGAATATGAACCCATAACACCTAAGAGCGAGCCTCAGTTAGACTCGGAGGAGGACAGAAAGTCCAACGCGAGCAAGAGGCGGCGCCACGACAGCGACGAGTCGGACGAGACCTACACGCCTTACACGGAGCAAACGCCGCGCAAGTACAAGAGGAGAAAGCCCAGCATACCCATCAAGGATATGATACGAGCGCTGGAAGGGTCACAACAGCTGACGAAGGCGCGAAGGGGCCGACCTCCCAAGAGGAGGGAGAGCACCGTCTCCAACGTGAGCGAAAACTCCTCGTCTGTCTCCACGCACGAGACGAAGTACAGGGAACTGAGAGACAAGAACAATGAGGCTTCGAAGAGATCTCGCATGAACAGGAAGCTCAAGGAGCTACAGATGGAACAGTTGGCCGAGGAATTGGAGGAGAGGAACAAAAAGCTGAGGGTGCAAGCCGATCTGCTGGAGGAAAGAACGAAGCAACTGCGCGAAGCCTTCATGGCGGCCGTGGCGCAGCACAAAGTCGGCTAGCTCCTCTCTCGAACCTTCTCGGTTTCAATCTGATACAGTTGTCATCCATTCCCATGGCTACGCTTGCGTATTAAACTTTGTGTTTATAGCTTTAATGAGAGCATTAGATATAGTTCTAAACACTCGCCATGGAAGTACTGTTCCGATCGTAGCTACCATGTTATTATTTATTTTCGCTTTAATTTTTAAACACGGATGTGACATTTTAATACAGGATTTGACTATAGAATTTAAGAATTAATTTTTAAGTATAAAGTAACTTTAACACTTTGTTATATTTTTATCGAAAAGTGTTAAATTCTTGATTTTATGATTGTTAGTCTATATTCCTCGAAGCTGATATGAAGCTCGACATTAATGTTTAAAAGTTTAAAATATAAATCATACAATTAATATTAATTAATCAACAATTGGTTAGGTATTTGAAATAATGCATGGTAATTGATCGCGGTAGACTTTAATGTTTTTATGTTGTACTTGCAATAAAAGTTTTCAACTTGTTGAAATATTGTGTTTTTCTTTAATCCCACAGACTACCCTCTGAAGTAGAAACATGAAAAATGATGTCTAGCCATTATTACATTACAACTGCTCATCTCTATTGCATCCTACTAATCCTGTCTGAATATATAATATATACTAGCCACGCCCCGCTGTTTCACCCGCTTTATTCCCAACCAATTAGGAATTCCGGAAAAAAAGTTGCCTATCTACAAAATTTCATTAAAATCTATTCAGTAATTGCGACGATTGGCATCCAAGCATTTTAAGATCCAAATTTTCCCATTTATAAAATTAGTATAAATACGAAGGTTTGTATTTATTGATGTATGTTTGTTACTCGTTCGGGCATAAAGTACTGAACTGGATAAGGATCCAGAACAGAATATTGTACATATAGGTAACAATTAGAAGTTCGCGGTCGAAACCGCACGACGGGGCCTATTCTAAGAAAAAAGTATATGTTTTATAAGAATTCCAAAAAATCGTTTTTATATGGGTCTTCCTACGATGATTGAAATGAAATAATTACCTATAGTATATTATGTTCTAAAAAGCCTGGATTACTTTACGCATTTTCTTAATTTGAAATCTCGGTTATTGGCACGTGCGTGTACGTTATACATAATAATAAGCAAATTAGCATAATGTTTATAGCCTACTTCGACTAATGGTCTATCTAACTCAAACATTTTTTAACTGGGCCAGAAGTTCCTGAAATTAGCGCGTTTAAACAGAGAAACAAATTCTTGAGCTTTATATAATTCGCATAGCTCTTAATCCTCCGAGAGCAAGGACCTTTCTTGGGGAAGGTGTTTGAGGTAAGCTGAAATCTTGTATGATGCCTCTCCTATTATACGTAGACATGGAACTGCAGGCTTGAGTGAGAAGCGTTTAGCGTTCATATATCAGCGTATATCTATTTCATTACTTATTTTAGCTGAACAGCTATTTAGGACAGGAGTATCGCGAAGATATGGGTTGGGGCGGAGGCAAATTGATATGGAGTTTGAAAAAATTGGTAAATTCAAGAGCAAGTTATGCATATGTATAGATATTCCCAAGTTACGCTAGACGATCGACTACGCGTAGGTATCTACTCTTATAAAAATCTAAGAGGTCAACAAGTTATCTATATTTCTCGCGGCCACCGGCTATACCACCAGGTTCCGAGATATTTCGTAATATTTGATACAGTTACAATGACCCTAATTTAAACACTACGTTACCATAATTGATGGCGAATATTACATTGATCGATTTACTTCCCGTCTACATAATATTTCATTGACAAATTCTAAAAGTGGGCAGAAAAATCTGCCGAATTTGGCGATTCCTTGGATAAATTAACTACCTGGAAATTAACTATTTGGACTTATAAATTTGAAATGATAACATATTATTAGTGTGTCTAAAGGACATACAGGACGGTTTTGACTTCAGTTTTAACTGAACGCGTCCAAATCCATATCGTGTGTATTATATGTTCAAAAGGCAAGTTCGCATCCGTCGGCCGGAGCGACTGAATGAATTCGATCACATCGGCCTGACCTAAAAGACTGAACGGATCGTGTGTTGGCAGATAAGTTCAGTTCCGTATGTCTGAATAGCAGCCGTTCAGTTCAGTCATATTAATCACCTGCCATCGTGTTACTATCACAAATGGCGTCGTGGTCTAAAGATTTTGTATTGGAATTTATAGAATTGTTTAGATCCCAAGAACCGTTGTGGTTGATAAAATCTAAAGACTATTATAATAAGGGCAAGCGAAATGCTTGTTATGACTTACTTTTGGATAAAGTAATGAAGATTGAACCTACCGCTAATCGTGATACGATTACAAAAAAGATAAATAATTTACGTAGTACATTTAGAAAAGAATATAAAAAAGTTCAAGCAACTATGGCCTCGGGGGCATCTATTGATGAAATTTACGTACCAAAACTATGGTATTATAATGAACTTTTATTTTTAAAAGACCAACAGGAACCCCTACCTTCAACATCGAGTCGAGTAGAGTATATCGATGTTAGTGTAGAGGTAAGTAAAAAATGAATTCTTTTTATCCAACTAAAAAATGGGCGAGTACATAAATCTTTCAAACATAATTATTATAGGTATTAAAATTATATTGCCACGGTTTTTTTTTTTTTTTTACGAGGGGAAATGCCTTCGCATACCCGGCCGTCTGGGGAAACGACCGGGTTATGTCGGGCTTGCACCGACTAAAACCCCTCGATGTTGACCCCCTTCACACACCTTGTGGGGGGCTTACTGGCACGCCGTAGCATTCTTCCGCGAACCCCCCGGTGTCGGCCGCTTTTCGCGGCCCCTCCGCGAGGGCAGGATGGAAGGAGCTGTGTGCACTCCTCCTCGTCGTGGTTTTCCCGGAACATATGGGAGACCACAACCGTCGCAGAGGCCCTATTTGGTGGAGCGATGTGAATCCCCATTCACGCCGCCCCAGGGCCCCCACTAGGGCTGGAGTTGTTGGGCATATGCCCTCCTTCTCCGCCCTCGCCTCCGCCTGCGGATAGGATCCGAGAGAGGGTCGTCCTCTCGAATCCTCTCCGCAGCCTCCCTCTGCGACATCACGTCCTCGCAGAAGGAGAGTACCGCGGTCCACGACCTCTCGTCACCGACCATGGCTTTCACCACGGCCGGCAAGGAGAGGTCGCTTCCTACCACCGCGACCAGCGACGCCCGCTGCGCTGTCCAGGCCGGACACACCACTAGCGTGTGCTCGGCCGTGTCCTCACTGCAGGGGCAGTGATGACACGCCACCGTGGGCTCCCTCCCGGCAATGTGGCACAAGTACCTGCCGAAGCTTCCGTGCCCCGACAGCACCTGCACCAACCGGAAGGTGAGTGCACCGTGCCGCCTATTCACCCACTCCTTGAGGATTGGGCGCACAGCCGACACGGTCCACTCGCCCGCACACGGCTCCTCCAGCCGCCTCCCCCACTCGCGCAGCAGGGTGTTTCGGGCGATCCTCCGCCAAGCGGCCACCTCTTCCCGGGGGGAGCTCGCTCCCCGCGACCTCCACTCGGCGCGTCGCCGGTACACCTCCGCAAGAACCTCGATTGCCACGGTACCCCAACCAATTCCTATTAAATCCTTTGTAATTACAAAAGTAGGAACCAGCGCCAGTGGGTGGTTTTACGGTATTATGCTTCCCGTCAACGACACCGGTCTACTTTGTTTTAAAGCCCTTGGCTATTTCAAGTCAATCGTGTTCATTTTGTAGAAACTGTAATATAAAAAATTATTACTACCTTTCCAGAGCCCTTCAACAGAAGACTCCAATTTAGAGAGTGTTCAATTACAAGACACACCACGACCAGAATCCAGTCTGAGCTCTAGAAGCTTCAAAAGAAAGCGACCATATAATAAGAGCAGCTCTGAGTCTGAGGCAGTATTGTGTATGATCGGAGAACGTTTGGCTTCTTTGCGCCAAGACGATGAATTCGACATAATAGGGAAAAATGTTGCCGCAAAATTGCGTTCGTTGAATTCAATTCAAAAAATATATGCCGAAAAAATTATTCATGATACTTTATTCGAGGCGCAACTCAACAATTTGAGCAGAGACTCGCGACTTTCTCTCCCTAGTACTACAAAATTAACATACGCAAATCAGCATATAGATGACGTTTGATATCCAAATCAACCTCCACAACTGTCAACACACAACTGAAATGTCTGGAGTAGAAAAATAATTTATTTTTTATATCTTTTAATGTTTTGTAATAAATGTATCAAAAGAAATAAACCGCTTTTCATCATAGTAATATCTCAATGCCTCCAAAATTGGATTACATGTTTCTGGAATTGTAGAATTTTTAAATCTGCCATATTTACTTTTTTCCAGATGTATGTTGGTCATTTTAGGTATATTAAACACGGTTAGGCTAAACTGATGCAGTTTTATCTGATCAAATTCGACAATCCGGCGACGAATGCGGACTTATCTTCGAACGAATTTTACACGCACGATACGGATTTGGATCCATTCAGTGAAGTAGAACTGAAGTCACGAAAAGTTTTTAACTGAGTGGGTCCAAATGAAGGTCAGATCAGTCCAGTTGATGTCCAAGTTGCAGCAGACGATGGACATATTTATCACAATAAGATTTTGCACTAGACTGCTATGGATAAAAATAACGTTGGTAGAGTTGTATTAATCGCGAAATATATGAGTAAGGAAAAGTGGTTAAAAGTAGTATCAAGGAATGGTCCTTGATGTTACTTTTAAACCACTCAATCCTGTGTTTAATAAAGGGAAAGTAGCATAACATATATATTAGTTCATTTTTATGCATAATTCGCACCTATATAATAATACTCCAAGTTGCAAACCACAATAAAAACGACTTTTTCGTGTATGTGCACAAATATAATCAGGTAAAGCTGCATCAGTTTAGTCTGATCGGATGTATTGCTTTAAGCAACAAGCATACACGGTCAGGCCGATCGGATGAGACCAAACTGATGCAGTTACCTGATCGGATTTGACGCTCCGGGCGAAGGACCCGATTTTACCTTCAGACCAAATTTTACATTGATACCAATTTGGATCAGTTCAGTTAGAACTGAAGGCGAAATCCTATCCCTTTATACATTGTGTAAGTAATAATAAACAATATTGGAATTCGTTAAGGTAGAGTTCATACACTTTTACAAGTGCTATCTACAAACTATCTTTTTGTTTAACTTATAAATGGCTTCATATCAAGAAAGGGTTACGAGGAATAAATTAAATAACATGTGCTGTAAAAAGAGTAATTTATTTATAATTCACAAATAGACATTATGTACCAAATTCTGTTGATATTACAAATAATAACATTTCGTTCGGACACCATAGGATCAATACGGAAATTCTTGTGACCGGCCTTACATAATAATATGGTGGTTTTCGATTTGTTGATTAACGCGAATGCAAACAGCTATGCATCAATATGGCAATTGATATTGAGCCAAAATAGCATTTGATTCCAACAAATTTCGAGTGTAAAGATAAATAATACAATTAACATTCTAATAATAATCTAAATCGACTAAATATAGTATAGACAAATCTAAAATAAAGAAAAAAAATAAGATTCCCTATCGGTAGCGTTGCAAGATTGCAGCAAAATTCAGGAAAGAGCGAACACTCGACAATGTTCTCGGTAATATCAGTTATAGTTTACAGTTATACACAGAAAGGAGAGGGAGCACCTGTGAAGACAATCAGTTCATCAATTAGGAATCGGCATTTCGCTCCGCCAGTTAAACTAGGTAACCGTTTACACAGCATTATAAATGTAACAAACCCATAGAAAATTTACATCAATAATTCGCGGTCCGCGCCCCAGCCTCTAGTGTTCCGCAAACCGCGTCCACAGTACTGTCATACGATTCGTATAACAGAATAATGTTAAGTATAAAAAGTGTTACGCATGTAATCAAATTTCATATTAAGGCTAGGAGAGTCTCAATGGAGTGTTGCCGGTTTCGGTACAATAAAGGCTGGGGCAGACCCCGAGGCGTAATGTGCATGTAGCAAACCCTAATATACACCGCGACACTCGTGAATTTGCACTGAGCACTGAGTCACATGAGACACACACGACCAACTTAATCCGAGCCGCCGTCGTCCGCGTCTTCTAAGAAGCTAAATTTGTTTGATGCTATGAAGTTCTGCAACAAATGAAAATATAATTAATATAAAAATACATAAAACATAGCGATAATATTCTCTTGTTTTTCAGTCCTTAATTCTTTTATCTGTTATCTTTTATCATATATATTATTGAAATTTTAAATGTAAATTATTAATTTGAAATAGTAATAACCATAACAAGTTTTCTCACGTGTTTGGATATCAAGTTTTCTGCGTATTTATTTTACAATTTAGTAAGATATCGCCACTATGCTTGACAACAATAAATTTGCTATAGTCTATCAACTCGGTCGCGCGACCCGTCACTCCGGTTATACCTGTCGCTGAACAGTCGCGCTTGTCTTGCGGCTTATTTTACACATGTTGTTAATTCTTTCTTGTATTTTTTTCAAATATGCTATATTAATTGTCAGTGGAGGTAATTATTAATATTTGAATATCAAAGTTATGTATAATAAGGAAGAACTACATCTACCTATCACAGGTATTATTATAGTAAAAATGATTTATCAAGAATACAGATACTTTTAACTGGTGATTGCCAACCTTTGGTCCAAGGACAATTTCAAAGTTTCAAATTTATTCCTTCTCAGTTGGCCTGAGACTCACGCTTAAAACGATTTTTTTTTACTAATTTTGTATCTACTTATAATAAAAATATAAAAGTGGTCCCCGGTCAAGTACAGTCAAAAATCCCTGCTCTAAACTAATATTGTTTATAACTCTCGGTCGAGGGCTCGTGGTATCGAACATTGATACGCACCGGTTTCTCCTGGTCCTTGAGCTTGGGCAGCGCGCGCTCGGGGCTGGCGTCGCGGCGGTCGCGCGAGCGGGACGGGCGGCCGTTGGTCTCGGGCGAGGCGTCTCGCTCGCGCGCGCCGGCG
>LQNK01000537.1:243748-279162 GCA_001586405.1 Phoebis sennae | reverse complement strand
GAGGGCTCGCGGCTGCGCTCGGCGCGCTCGGGCCGCTCGCGCGAGTAGTCCCGCTCGTCCTTGGAGTAGTCGCGGCGCTCGCGGTTGAAGCTGCGCGCGTCGCGCGGCCGCTCGTCGCGCCGCGGCGCCGGCCGCCGGTCGCCGGAGTGGTCGTTCTGCAAATACAAATATTGTTTTAGAAAGTACTAGCTGATCACGTAAACTTCGTACCGCGACTAATTTGACAATGTTCACAACTTTTTTGTATAAAAAAAATTGTATAGTTTTTAATATTGTTCAATTATTTTCGAATTGTTACTAATTTTTTTGGTTCGTAACAACTAAACTTCGCTTGAATTTCTTACAAAAACTTCAAGTTCAAAATTAGCCAAATTAGGATAGGTTATTTCTAAAGATCTAAATTCCCTCAAATTTTAGCAACACAAATCAAAGAAATGAGATTTTTAGATATATAAATTAAGTAAAACAAATTAAAAAAGTTATGAACTACAATCATTGTTTAAAAATACAAATACAAAATTTAAACTGAATTACATCAAATATTATATTTAAAAGGTAGTACACACCTTTCGACCCCACCGCGCCTTTTCTTCAGTTGCCCGTCGCGATTCCTCTTCCTGTTTCCTTAGGCGCTCTTCTATTTCACGTTCCCTGCACACAAACAATTTCGTTATAACCAATTTTGACGATAATTAAATTAATACTAATTAGAGCATCATATATAAATATAAAAAAATGCCCAATTTTTAATAACAAGAAACATTCATATAAAAATACAATTTAAAGTTTAGGTTAAAGTGTTAATGGAAAAAATTAAGTAAATGTAGGAATATTGCGACCGAATTACGTATGGACGTAACACGGTGTCTAATAGACCCGCGTTTGTTCTGGCACAAAGACACTAAGCAACAATCACAATTAAAATAATTGCGATCATTGGTGATTGTGCGAATATATGTATAATTCACAGGCTTGGCTAGGTGTTGCTTAATAACAGTAGGAAAATATTAAAATTGGTTTATGTATAAGAAATAACCACAGATCAGGCACCCAATGATTTATTAATTTCTAAGTCTAAATTAATGCATGAATAAATAAATTTTAATCGAAACATACATTTATGATAAATATATGTAAAAAGGACATCTTAATTGCATTATTATCAGTTTTTACATTTTTTGGAACCATATTCTTAGCATACGAAAGTTGAGTTTACTAAATTTGTGTAATGTCTGTCTATTCTAATATTATAAAGATGAAAGTTTTGTTTGTTTGTATTGCATGCTCCGAAACTACAGGACCGATTTGGATGAAATTTTGTACAACGAATCTTTGAAACCTCAGGAATGACATAGTACAGTTTTTATCCCCAAAAACCTACGGCAACGGGATATATAGGCGGGTGAAACCGCGGAATCAGTTAGTAATGTATAAAATCGGATTTATGTAGCCTAAAACTTGAATAGATATGTAAAAATAACTGCACTCAAAACAAAGCAAATGTGAATACTCTTACTAGGCAAACATGCACCACCCTAGGCCTCATCTCGCTTTCCATCAGGCGAAACAGTGGACAAATTAATTCAATATTATTTGCAGGCTTATATTGACATTATGTATAAGTTTAATGTAATCAGAATTAATTATTTATTTTTTGTGTAAAATTTGGATAACTATATTTTTGTTAAAATATGGATTCATCCGAAATAAAACATTTTGAATTTGAAATGCTTGCCCTATTCTGGTATAAAAAAAAAAATAAACTCACTTGGCGGCAGTGTCGACGGGCTTGGCGCCGCCGAACACCTTCTCGGCGGAGACGGGCGCGGCGCGCGGCTGCGGCTTGTCGTCGTCGCGCGGCGGCTCCGGCTCGCGCGGCACCGTGCGCGGCAGCAGGTTCAGTTTCGGCCGCTCGCGGGGCTTCTCTGCTGCACAAATTATTTTTTTGTTACAATTAAATCATTTATACATATTATAGGTTTCTTCTTCTTCTTCTTAAAGTGCCTCTCCAACTAGTGAAGGTATATTATAGGTTTAAAGAACTTTACTTCTCAAAGAACATACAAATATGTGTACAAAAAGGTTCATGAATGAGAAACATTTAAAAAAAAAAGAAACTAATGCTTAGGTTTTTCTAGTTTTTTCCTTAAAAATAAAATAAAATAGCATGCATTATTCTATATAATGTGGTATATTTTTAGGTACGTTAAATAGTTTCTGTTTGCTTATACATATATTTTTTTAACTGTCTTTTAAAATGATTAATTGTTTTTAACTCTCTTATTGCCTGAGATAGATTATTGAATAGAATATTATAAAAAGAAGTCCCCGGCCTTAAGCATTTAATGCAGACTAAAATTGCATTATATCAATCAGATGAATAAGTTTTGAGAGAAACATTCATTATATGGTGCGAACCTGCATTTTTCTAATACTTGATTAACCAAAGCAGAATGAGGGTGGGCAACTAGTAACTAGTTTATATACCAAAATGTGTGTGACTCTTAATAGAAATAGAATTACCTTCTCTAGGCGGATCTCTTTCCCTATCCCGATCACCAAATCCTCTGCTTCCAAAACCTCTGCTGTCACGGCTGCAACAATTATGTAATTGTTAATTAATATGTATTAAAAAGTACAATAGTAACAAGTAAGTAAGAAAATGTAAACTTCTTATCAAATATGTATAAATATTTGCATGTATCTGATTAAGAAGAGAAAGTCCTTCATTTTTATGATATGTAAGTAGGCTGTAAATTGAATCATAACTACAGAAATAAGTATTTAAATGATGAAAAGATATGGTACATACATAACAGTTATGGTCTTTTAAAATCATATTTGTAAATTGATAAATATCTAGGACTTCAAACTAGCTTTGACTTTGATTGCCCAAGATTCAATATAACCATATAATATAAGCAATAATAAAAGGCTTTGGTCGGTAAATGTAGGAATATTGCGACCGAATTGCGTATGGACGCAACACGGTGTCTAATAGACCTGCGTTTGTTCTTGCACGTAGACACTTAAACAACGATCGCAACTAAATTAACTGCGATTATTGGTGATCGTGCAAATTTAAATAACTTAATTTCATATGCAAATAGAAGTATAATATGTTAAGATCTAATAGTAGGGATGGTGAACACACGACACAATATATTAGGCATTTCCATTATCACGAAATTCGGACATTTTATGACCAGCGTCCAACCCTACGGTATCCTTGAGATGATATAATTACTAAGTAAGAATTATAATACCATGTCAACATCTATAAACCACATGAAATATTTTTAGAAAATGTTGATGTATATAATATATCAGTTATCTAGTTTCCATAGTACAAGTTTAGTTTTAGTTTGGGACTAGATGGGTTTGTGTTACATGTCCAGGAATATTTATATTATAAATAATTTTTAATTATAATTAAGATTATTCACTAAGTTAAAAAAAATCTATATTAAAAACAAACCAGACCCGCTACAACTGTGCAAATACAGTCCTTTAGTTCATTTTAGACCTTGTATCAGTGTTGTGTGTTAAACATCCCTGAATATTTACTTATTTATATCGATATGTAACTGCAACATTCCATCGGTACACTAGTACTGAAGGAAGGTCGATATGTAACTGCAACATTCCAGGGGCCCAAGTCTTAATTTAAAAATGCCAAAATCGCGTCTCAATTGGATCGTCTCGGCGTAATTTGACAGATTTGGTATTCTGTTAACTATTTGTGACCAACATGGTGTTAAATCTTTGACATACGATTGGAATAACTTTCGATTGCCGTTGGACAATTTGGCATTCATCTACTGGTCCTATTAGTAAAGGAGGGTGTGGTCCACATTACCTGAAGCCAGCGCCGGGCTCGCGCTCGGCGGCGCGGAAGCCGTCGCGGCCGCCGTAGCCGCTGCGCTCGCCGTCGCGCCCGTAACCGCGCTGCTCTCTGGCGACACGTCACATCACAATCAGATTTTGGACGATTTCATTAAATTTATAGTCAAAGTCAAAACGTTTATCTTCCAAATTGGCCTATTTCAAGACTTATTGGATACAAAAATGACGATGATGGGACACTGATGACGGTATTGTACGAAGTGCTATTTATAAGAGCCCTTATTATTACTCTCACCAGTTACGCGTTTATAACATAATTTTAAGTAATTTTATAACATAAAATGAAACTTTCTAATTTTGTATGGATCTACATAGTTACTCCTGAATGGGATGTTCATTTTTACTGGTTATTTTTTTTAATGTTAGTCTGATATTATTCATCTTTATCTTGAGCAAACATGGTACTATCTTGTTTGTGGCTCTAAATGCATGAATGTTTTTATTGTAGCTCATGAATTTCTGGAAGTACACTATTTTAGATGTGAAGTTTTATTTATGTAAGTGAATATGTGCATTTCTTAATTAGGTTAAAAAACATTATTATTTTAAATTGCCATGAGTAATGTAGGTATAAAGCGACCGAATGACATATCATTAATGCGACACGGTGTCTAGTTAACCGCCTCAATCTAGCACAAGCAGAGCATATCTGACTACAATTCAAACCATAATTGACTGAAATTGTAGTTTATTGTGCAAACTAAGTTTATTTTAAGATTCGTGTTATTATGCTTTGAAACAAAAATCTCAACATCCATTATCATTAGTGGATAAAAAATTAAGAACATAATTTTTAGGACCACTGTGAAAAAAAATACTGTTCAAGTAATATGAATATAGGTTTATATATATTTTAGTCTATTTTGCATTTGAATTTTGTAATACATATAGTATAAATAACCTTGCATTGGTGAGGAATTTTTTTTTATCCGTCTAATATTGAATAAAAATGCTTTTTAAGGGATTATAAACACATTATTATATCATACATTATTTAACCCGACGGTTCGACACCTTACAGCGAGCGTGATCACGTTTAAAATCCTTTAATAAGCGTTTTTATTCAGTATGGAAAGAATTCGCTCTAAAACAAACACACACTTTCTTTCCACTAGTTATAATGTACATAATTGTCAGTCAGTTGAGTATTAGTGTATTAGCGTGAATATTTACCTATCTCCGTACCGGTCCCGTCCATAGGAGTCCCGGCCCCCGTACGGGGTGCGCGGGGGCTCGGGCGCGCGCTCCGCGTCCCGCCACGCGCCCGGCTTGTTGTCCACACTCGCTGACGGACAAACACACGTGTTTAGTATATATACGCAGCTATTAATATATGTATGATTTTTTTGATGATTAATTTGTGCTGACAAATGTTGCTATACTAATTGAACCATTTATACTTGTCACAGTTTTATAGTATCTTTAGTGACTTGTTTTCAAAATTGAGCAAGATAAATACCTGATTTGAAATCCCTATTTATGGTATTTGATTAATTAGTGTGTGACATATTTTTGAAGGGTTTATTTTCTTATCTTACAAGAAAAATGTTGTGATGAAAACTATATAATGAAATACAAGTATAAATGGACATATTATGTTCAAGGAAAATCTATTTAAAATTTTTACAGATATCAGATTAAAATAAATATATTTTATATCTTAATGTTCATGAATTTCAACCTTGACATACAACCTATGCTAATAAGCTATAAATTTTCCATGACATACCACAGACATTATTTAAATTATAATCAGTCACTCAGAGAGTGAAAGTGATATCAAGTGAGCTGTAGACTAGTCTGAATTGAGTTACGGCAGCACCGCGTCACAGATTAGACTAAAACCGCCGGTCACAGGGAACTTCCAACAATCTCCATGGCCACATCTAACCTTGACTAACCATAAAATTGGTTTTTCTGGTTTCCCTGCCATCGTTATGGACAATGCTCCCTTCTAGAGAGTCCCAAGGTGACCACAAAGCACCAAAGACTCAGACCTTCCCGAGACAGTGAGAGTAACAGACTATTATCAAGAATAATTGCTTGTGGCAATCTTAAATATAATTTTTTTATTTGATAATTGTACTCTGTATGTGTGTCCCAAGTGTGACATTACAGCTCACTCAACATTACAATCACTATTTACATCATTGTGACATTTTATTTCCTATCAATGTATCATTTATTATTATAGATGCGAGGTTTGATAACATTATCAAACCTCGCATCTATAATAATAAATGAATGTGAAAGGTAATTAATGTTTTTTTCATATGTAAACTGCATGTTAAAATAGCCAAGTGTATTTATAAGAGCCTTGACCTTAAGCAAACAAATTGAATTTCAAGACCTTGTGTGTCACTGGTCATATAATGAAGATAAGACAGATTAGAAACAACGGCTGCATTCAACACTTATTGGGTTAAAGATTAAAGTATTATATGTTTGTGTAGCATATGGCGTATCTGTATATTTAAGTATTTAATTAACCGAGATAAAACATAACATAAAATCAAATATTTTATGACAAACAAAACAGTTTTGCAGTGTGGAAATTCCCAATTTGTTCTTAATGTCTTGCAATTTTTGCAGTTATGCTCATTTGGCTAGTCTAACATTTGCCCAAATACAAAGAAATTAAAGATTTTGCTACAGAAAAATGCAATCAAAATGAAAGGTTGAATAAGAAATTTGGTCAAAATTACACCTTTTTCATTTGGATTTTAGTCACTTTGGTTTTCTGTGTCCCTACTTGATATTTGTCTAGTAAGAGACTACTCACAGTCCCGCTCGCGGTCACGGTCACGGTCGCGGTCGCGGTCCCGGTCGCGGTTGTCGCGGTCGGGCGGGCGCGACCGCGAAGGCTCGGGCACGGCGCGCGGGCCCGAGCGCCAGTCGCCCATCGTACGCTCTGGATCATAATCTCTGTAACAATGTTCAATACCATTAGCGTTTTATTAAACACTTTATGTATACTATTTCCACTTTTATTAAATTATTTTATATTATCGAAACTGAGTAATTTGAATATGGATTACCCTACGGAAATGAAAATACATTCTATCAAGTATTCCCAGTTACAGTTATATAATATCTGGGAATGACTATCAGACTAACTGCATCCATATTTGAGATGATGTATTAATTACTAACTCAGGTTGTCAATAACTGTGTGCGAAATGACTCCTTTTTTATCTTCTCTTCCGTTTTCTTTTTAATTACTGACACATATTATTATTTTAAATAGATTATGAAATGCTTTTTATTCATTATGAATGTCAAGTTCAACATTCAAATTATTACTATTGCTTCTTGCAAAGTCTTCTTATAATAATAAAAGCAAACATAAGGAGCACCCTTCAAACAAACAAACAAAAAAATGTTTACCTGTCGCGATCGCTGCGGCCGCTCCTTCCCATGCCGCGGCGATCGTTTTCCTTTGTGTAAACTTCTATTCTTATCCTTCTGCCCCCTATTGTCTGTTAACAAAAGTTCATATTGTTAATGTGTACTAGAAGATTCATTTCTCAGAATTCTAACTGTTTGTCTTCAGAGAATATTGTATTCTTTTATTAGCTTGCATTGAAATGGTAATAATACAGGGATTTTGTTGGGACTAATTTCTTTAGGTAATTTTTAGCAGTGAGACTGTTCTTGGTCAAAAATAACCAAAAGGTTAGTTTTATAATTTCTTAAATGACTGATTTTAATATACATGTGTTAACTATGCTAAGAATGACATTGAATTTCAGATTAATGAAATTTGCCTTTCACTGTTACAATATGTAAAGTGGATGAATTTTTATGTAGCTAATATATATGCTTGTTTTTATAATATTAAAAGGTTGTAATTAACCTTTTCCTAATATTTACTCGAAACAGTATATAAATAAATGCCATTACAAGAATTTCACAAAATATATCAAATAAATAAATACTTACAAGGTCAGATATATTCATGGCATTGACAAGACTCTCCCTGTCTTCAAAATCTACATAACCAAATCCTTTTAAACGGTCTCCTTCTCTTGGCAGTCTTAGGTTGGCAATCTGTAACAATTTGTTTATAAACTCATTTAACTATGAAATTCAATATGACAGATTAATTTAATGTTAATAAACCTTGATTAGAAGTGCATCCATCTCGGATCAGTGCTGTATTTGTATAATTGTAAATGGCACACATCATTTTGAGGTACATATTTCAAGTTTTATAAAACCTAAAATTTTCCCCAATAATTTTATTTTTCCCTGTAGATTATCAACTAAATATTAATTATTATTAAGTAAAATAATAATTCTCCCTCATGTATAAGTATGTAAGAATTTGTATATTGCAGATTTTTATTAAAAACATGAGATTTAACAAACAATATCTCCAAAAGATTCTCCAGTGTTATTTTATCTCCAACCTTTAAGGAATGAAGCTTATCTGTAATTCAATTAATGAAGATACTTGTGGGTGTAATGCTATGTCATACAACATCTGGTGAACACCAGAATTACCAATTGAAACATTTTGGATTTAGTAGATAGATATAAAAGTACAAACTGTCAGATAAATTAGAAGACAGATTAACCCTGAGAATTACAATATGTATTGTTAATTTTCTTCATTTATCAAATGTACAAAGTGTGCTTAGGGCAGCACAAGTAGTGCAGCAAGATCAAGGAGGTTCACGAAATACCTCACTACCTAGACCAGATTTAACTTAATGTATGTATGTCTGGGATATTCATCCAGAGTTAGATCTCAAGATCCATCAAATCTGTGACCTACCTTAAGTCCTGCGAACAGGTCTGATATAGCACTGTCGTCGACATCGTACGGCAGGTTGGATATATGCGCGATGTATGGCGGGCGCTTGGGAATGCTCTCGTCGTCGACCGCGAGCCCGCCCCGGGCGGCGCGCGACGCCGACGGCAGCACCACCGGCCGGGCACGCGACCCCGAGTGCCCATAGCTTGCTGTCAACAAAGTTTGGTCTATAGCAAAGACGGTCAACACGGCAATTATACTATTGTTAATATAGATAAGAAATTATGTCTATGCTGTTGAGAAATACTGTTTTGAAATATATTATATACAATACAGATTTATATTAATTTAAAGATATAATGAATACAATGATATAGAAAAAATAATTGTTATGTATTAAAATTATTTGTGATTTATTATACTCTAACAAACTAAATAACATTGATAAATACCATGAGTTAGATGATAATCATTATTTAATAATAAATAGATAAAAATGTCAATTATGTATAGCAATAAAATATGAAAACCCTCAGGTTAGTGGGGAGCAGGCCAATGAAAGACTAGTCTGAATTGAGTTATGACCTTGGGGCCATCTCGTAGATCGTGCTAAAATTGCAAGTCATGGGAAATTCCAACAGTAGTAATGTCCACACCTCCACTACAGCAAACACGCTGAGCATCACAAGCTTGACATCATACCGTGATTTCTGGTCTTCCCATCTTCCATATGATGGAAGCATCCGGCTAGAATGTAAAGGAAACACAACTGACCTCTACTCAGACCTTCCCGGGGTGAATGAGAGTGACGGACACCCTGAATGTGCACCCCAAGTACGAGATTAACATTGGCTTGCCGTTTCCCCGTATTTCATCATAGGGTATGTCGGAAAGGTTTAAAGAAAGTTGTACAGATTAAAATTTTTGGCACTTACGTTCTTCATCGGCTGGATCGGCCCAGCTGTTCGATGTGGCAATGGTGGTGGGCTCGGCAATAATGTCTGTGATGTTGGCTTTGACCCATTTTGGCTTTTTGGTCTTCTTGCCTGTAAAAATTACTTGTTAACCAAATTGTTTTGACGATGCAAACGTTAATGCTACTCGAAATTGTAACCGGAGTGCATAAAATGATGACGCATGTATGTGAACGACCTACTCCGATTTTGGAAGCGGTTATTCGTGGTCAATGTAAGGACACAAAGATAACTGCTTTTTTAATGGGCTCAAGCAAGTTTTGAAGCAAATTTTGAATTAAACATTGAGGTTCACATGACTATAGTTATAGTTTGTGGAACTCTAAGTTGAGAAATGTGGCCACGCGGTAAATCCAAACGTCTGCAGAGGTGAATAGATGACACGTTAGCAATGTAATCTATTTTTCTTACCTACAAAATTTGTTTATTTACATCAACAAAATATATGACAACAAAAATCATGCATTAATAGCGTAAAATACGGCAAAAATACACTAAAAAACCAAGGTTTTTCATGTGACAAAATTATTTGTACTAACCTGTAGCGGCCATATTACAAGGCTGGGGCCAGTGTTGCCATTGATTAATTATCTGTCTGCAGTCAAATAATTGTTGCCAGCGTGAAAAGGTTATGACAAACATAATTATTACCATCACAAATTTTTAACTCGAATATTATATTAAATAAAAATATTTAATATTAATAATAAATTAGAAGTATAGATAAAATATATACCTTTATTTATTATCAGTTTATATAAAAATTCAATTAACATGAAAATATCTAGCTCGTAGGCCTCGTATTCATTACAAATGGAAACAAGACGATGTTCACAACGGTGGTGGACGGTGGTGGATATTTTATGTTATTCTATATTATTATTCAGATTGCTTAATATGAATAATATTTATTTGATTTGACTACAGACAAATTACTAATCCACAATATATCTTAGTAATAGGTACCTATACGTGCTTAGACAAAATTTTAAGTATACAAAAATTACAGGAAACAAATAGGTAGGTAATGTAAATTGTAAAGCATTACCGATCTCTTTTAGCCAAATTTAACTTTCAAGTATATTTTTATTAAGTGTTGCCATTAAATCTATTAACATAGATGTCAAATTGTCATGCATGGAAACGTGAAATGGCAACACATGAGATTGAGTAGTTTTATGAGACACGACTTTATGAAATTATGATTGCGATTAAGGGACTTGTATCCACGGTTATGAATAAATTTAAAAAAAGTATTTTTTTATTTAGATTCCGTTCCGCCAATAGTTGTCAAATTGTCAATATAGTACTAAATAATCGATAATATAATTAAAAACAATTATCAGGAAGAAGTGGAACGGCTTTTTTACGACTTATGAAGGATAGGTCTAATGTCTATTTTTTAGCAATATATATATAATTATTTTTTATGTCAATGCCCACCCCAATTTAAAATTACTTATGATAACGCGAAGTTATTCTTTTATCCCTCGGTCACATGTTCCAGCCTAACAATTTTTTTTTTTTCAAATCGAGCGCAAAAAATACGCTCGAATTGAAAACCTCCTTTTTTGAGGCATACATTTTCAAAATCAAAAAAATACTAATGCATAATGCACTCAGTGTTAAAAAGAGACATAGTGATATAAAAAATAAAAAGTAATAAGATGGTGATGATGATGATGTTTCCTAATTATGATGTTTATTGTGTAAAAATATACTAAAACAATAGTGACTTTAATCTGCTTTTCGTAAAGCATTTTTAGTTTGAACTCAACACTTGGTTGTTATTTGCTGCTCGAACAGACCAACTATTAAACTAATGGGATGGTCAATAATTAATTACTTCTTCTTCTTTTAATTCTGGCACTCCTGTCATAGACGGAATTTGCCAACGTCAGGTTTTAGTCAGAGCATCGGTGTATTCTACTACTATTATAAAGGCGAAAGTTTGTAAGTATGGATGTATGGATGTATGGATGTATGGATGTTTGTTACTCTTTCACGCAAAAACTACTGCACCGATTATGATGAAACTTGGTATACATACAGGTAAGGGTTCAGAATAACATATAGGCTACTTTTAATCCCGGAGTTGCCACGGGATCAGACGTTACGCGGGTGAAACCGCGGGGCGCGGCTAGTGTATATATATAGTCTGTAACTTTAGGCGGTCGGTGCTTTAGAGAAAACAAGGATGAGATGGCACACAGAATAGGTGATCTTTGACTGACCTAAATAACCAATAACCAAAGACAAAACAAACAGTTTGAGACACAACCGGACATCACAGGAGCATAGAATAAAATAAATATATAAAAGAATGAACATATTAAAATTTCAAATTACTGACACGTAATAATTAATTACAATAAGACATACAAAAGACCATCTTATAATAATGAACATTTTTTAATCTGAAGTAACACAATATATTTTTATTTTAAACGAGATTTAATTGCAAGGCGCGTTTAATTTTAATGGTGCAACATAACATCGCAATTCGCATGCATCTCAAATGACAGTTGGACTACTTATTATGTTTATTCTTTAGCATGAAATAAATGTTACAGAAAATTAACGATTTTTTGGAAATTATAGCAATTTTGGAAAATATAGTTCTTTGTTATTTATTTTAATTGAAATTGTAACTTGTATTTACAGAAGAACAGAATACAGATAAAAAGTTTTTTTTAGATTAACATTTCTTAAATTCTTAAACTTATATTATTATCGAATAACCTAAAATAAATTATATCAATGGTCGAAGTAAAATAATATAATGTGGATTGTTATTAATTTTTTTAGTTAATTTTCGTAGCTCCATGTCACTCTTATTTGCTGGTAGGCATAGGCAATCTAAAACACAATTTATTTATACAGGTTTTGTTTTAACTATAGTAGTCGGTTTTGTAGTTTTCAATTCGACCGTATTTCTTTTTTTTAATGTAAGTTACCGCATATCTCCGGTATTTATGTCCCGATTTTGCAAATTCTTTTTGTATTAGAGAAACAATGTGATTCCATAGAAGTCTGATGATCCATGTGGAAGATATTCCAAAGAACTCCTCGAATATCAACAGAATAAGCTCTGTAAACACTTAAAACTTGGTATAAATATAATTAAAACTAAACTCTCAGACCCAGGGATCTTGGGACGTCACAAAAATTTAAAATAATAATTTTTTGCCAAAAAATAGAAGCGAATTCCTCAAACTAAAAAAAAACCCACCAGGTACAATCAAAATACTAGGTCCATCCCCGCCTGCAGCTCCTTAAATTATTTAGTTTATGAATTTAAATACATGTAGTCATTTCATTATTTGATTGTTTTCATCCCTATCTTGCAAAATAAAGTACGGTAAATTGTACATTACTCAGTCAAAACTTTATGTAGTTATACTTATTTCTACCTTCTTAGTTGACAAATCAAATCAAATCAAATCAAATTTTTACAATTTTTATAATAATAATTGGTATGCCCTTTTCCATGCCAACACTATACATATATAGGAAATAGTATAGGATACAATTTTGAAAATTCAACGTGTTCTAATAATTTTTCAAAAAACCAATGGTGCAGTTTTTATTTTTGTTAAAATCGGCTTCGGGACTCCTTTCAGCATTTTTGATATTCCTTTTAAGTAGTTTAGGATATAGCCCGGAAAGCCAACACTCGGTCAAAAAATTCACGGTAGTGATAAAGATATAAATATACTCTTTATTATTACCATCATGGTATAAATAAATAAATAAAAAATCACCTTGTAAGTAAATCACCTTGTAAGCGTAAAAAATATCTTTGTCTAAGGAAAAAAAGGGAACCCTTAACAAATTTTGCGCCTGGGCACTGTAGTCTGTATGTAGAGCTTGTGCGATCAAGCTTGTAACTTGTCACTGTACAGATTATTTTTTTTCTTCAGATTAATAAATATTTGTGATTGAATTTTAAAGTTCATTCATTAAGTCATATACCTCTAACCTTATCATCTAATATTCGTATAAAAAGCTGTATTGTACATAGAGTTCTATGAGCGTATTGAGCGGACAGCGGCAAATCAAAATTGGGATTTCATTTTTCAAGACTCAAGTCTCAACTCAAACCGATATCGCAATAGATGGCATTCTCGTCGCGCGCCTACGCGGAACGGACGTCGCGCCGCCCGCTTCGTGAACCATACGTTAATTATTACTTTTTAATTCTTCGTTTTTTATCGCAACGGTTGTGCACGAACTCAAATAAAATATCGATATTTTACAAACCATCTTTAACATTCAAATTTGATTCATCAACATTAAACTCGGTGTAGTGATAACGGTAATAGTGATGTGAATTGTGTTGTGTTTACGTTGCGATGTAAATTGTAAATGTGAGTGCATAGTGTAAAGTTTGTTTACAATGGGTTATACGTCGAGTGGTGCTGGTAGAGCGGCTCATGAGGCCCTGCTGGCTCGGCAAGATGCTGAGCTGCGTCTTATGGAGACAATGAAGCGTAGCTTACAAGCAAAGATGAAGAGCGATAGGGAGTACGCTCTTGCGCTCTCCGCCGCTGCCGCGCAAGGACAAAAGATGGATAAATGCGAGGAACTGAACGGTAAATATCAAAGATCAATTTAAATTAACGAAACATCGTCGTGTTTATTACGTTTGGAAACTTTCGTAATAGGTTGGAGCTTAAAACCTTTCCAACTTTGTTACTTTGTTGTACAGTTTAATAAAAATATTTGAATCTTAAAACTATCTAAGTGGAACTTAAAATCCTTTTTTAAAACTAAAACTTTAAAGCTTTTAGAAAGGGATTAAAATTTAAAACCTTAAGCTCAGATTTGTAAGTGTAACAAGATAAGAAAAAAATAATGTGCAGGGTAGGTTGAAATTGAATATGTCTTATTATCATCAAACTTTGGTTTTCATTGATTATCGTAATTCACATCTTATATGAATTTTATCCATATTCTAAAAGAGTGAATAAGTTCCTAAAAACGCTTCTCTGATAATAACTTGCCTATTAGACCATAAACCGATTAAGTAGTAATATTTTAGACATATCTATAGAAGTATCACATGTATAAATTCGTATTATATACAGATCTAAACTGATGAAGATCTAGTGCGAATATGCGAACTTTTTTAATGTGCAGTAACACTAAACAGTAAACTCCAAAGTATGAAAGTTACGTCAGAGCAAAGGTTTGCATTTGCATCATAGATTTATCAGATTATGTATTTTCTTAATAAGTCATTTGATAGTTTAAATTCAAACAAACTTTTTCCCGCGGTTTCGTTCGCTGTTATTTTGGGAGCTATAAATCTATAAAAGGTAGGATACCTTTATAAGTTATAACCTTATCCAGCTAAACGCCTATCTGTATACGAAATTTCATCAAAATCCATAATCCTAAGAATATTACAACAACATGATATGACAATTCCACTAAACATTTATATGGAAGACTTTTGTTTGACTATTGGATATTTTAAAAGATATAACTTTCTAGATACCGTAATTTACTGACTTAAACGCAAAATATTTTTATCCAATTTCCCACCTATGTTTCATCCAAAGTACATCCCCTCTTATTTATATCTTTCCAACAAGAAATCCATTTGCGAAAAATAAAAAAAAAACTCAATCAATTCATTGGTGGAATTGGTCTATAGTCTATACATTTTTACAGGTTCCCTTATCGCCTCAGCGTGGCGAACCATGACAGAAGAATGGGAGAACACAAGTCGTTTGATCAAAACCAACGCCGAAGCCTTGGAGTCCCGTGCCCTCGACCGCCTTAACACTCTGATGACGGAGCGACGGAAAGCCCGCAAGGCCTACCAAGAGGACCACACCAAAATCTCCTCACAGTTCACTCAGGTAAGACTAATTGAAAAAAAAAAACAAGCAATTCTATACAATTTTGAACTTCGAATCGATGTTTTTTTTAAATAAGTTAATTTTTAACAAGTCGGTAACCTCCTTTGTTACAAGATTATTATTCTTATACAACTGTTTTGTCAAACGACAAAATACTTAATTTTGTTATACTCCTATATTGTCCACAAGTTCCATTAAAAAGACTACCTCTTTTTTTGACAAGACAGATAAGTTTTTATAAGTCAGTGAACTCGTGTTTTTATAATAGTGTAGGTGGTTTTGCTGAAGTTAAAAATCCAGTTTCATAAAACGGTTGAACATGGTTCGCACTTTTATTACAGCTGTAACTACGCTAGAGCAAATTTTACTAGATTTTCATATCACCGTATCCGATCACGTTCCGTTTTCGATAACTAAACTGAGTCATTTCTATTTGTGCATGTCGCAATTTATTTCGATGATACAGCCAATGTCACGTAATACAATGTTATTTGATTTACATAAGTGGCACTTGCATTTTTCACATTCTAACCATTTGCAGATGCAGAGAATAAAAGTGTGTTTCGAAACAGTTCACAAAAGGAAAAAAATGTCGCTCCGTCACACAAAACCACTTCGATATCCTTGACTTTGTCATTAAGTATAAAAAATATCGAGCCATCGATAACCAGTATTTGATTAAATGCTGGCGATCCGTTAATGGCAGCTTAACTAGTTTCCATGTCTGTCCATCCGTTTCCTCCGCTTACTGGACGCGTTTGAAGTGCTTTACGTAAATTAGATCTTGAAGTGTAAAAAGAAGTGTGTCAATCCGGTTGGCCAACTGTTAGCATTTCCTATGTTAGTGCATGTCGGCCAATTTTATCGGTTGCAGTAAATAACTTGCGGTACTACGGTCACTTGATGAATAGCATCAAGAGCTTCATTCAGCTTGATAGCGATCAAACCAATTTATATGCAGTTATTTACATAGACCTGACGTTAAAATGGCTCGTTTTCTTATTGCTATAACGTTATTACAAAATAGAAACATATCAACGTTTCATCGAGCTCGGAGACTGCGTTCGTTGGAACCGTTTGGAATTGCGCCAATTTTTCTTTCGATGTAAATAAAACATAGTTTCGCCCGCATGATATTGGTATAGCTGAGTTTTCAACCATCTGTTGAAAATATGTAATTGTATAACTGGAACGTTTAAGTAGGATAATGGCGAATTCATTTTTTTACAGTCAATACCGATATTCATTAAATTCAATGTTCTAAATACATAACCTATAAAATTGTTGAATAGTGGTTTTGAATAAGACAACGTATAACATTATGCCACCAATATACTTGCGCGAGAATAACATAAATATGTTGAACGTCTCTTTGAGCATGATTGTCAAAGGCTTTAGAAAGTAATTTTCAAGGTAATGACTGACGTCTAGTCATGAATCAGAAAAAGGACATGCACATTATACGTGTTTCACTCGACAGAATTCACTTCGTATAATGAATGTGAAAACCTGCTTGTTTGATAGAAACTACTAAAATGGTAATGGTTACAAATTGTAATGCATTTTTAAGTACAGCAGTAGGTAATGTTATGTCGTAGACAATGTTTAACGACTTTGATAATTAAACGGTACTTAATTTTAAAATTGCAAGTTTAAATAAATACAGATATTGAGAAATAATTGTTATCTCCATAGAAGAACAAGCCAAATTTGTTATGTAGCTATTTATAGATACCTATCTCAAAGACAAGAATATTTTAAAAATGAAAATGAAGTGGAACTTTATTGATTTTCGAGCTAAATTATTTCTAAGTGACCCTTGAAACGATATTCATGCAAACTGAATCCGGTTGCAGTGTCAATCGATTCTCGGTTCGTCGGTGCGCTCTGATTGGGCCGGATGCGTTCTAGTTACGGTTAAGTTGTCGAATGAAATCAAGAAACCCACTCGTGTCTCAACTCGCTACCAAGCGCATAAACACCAGGAACTGGTCTAAAAAAGTCGCGAACGACGCGTTGTCTACGCAGCTGGTAAAAATAATGACCCACTTCGGACTGTAGTGGACAGAAATACCATTGTTTTCACTATCTATTCTTTGACTAATAATATCTTTATAACAAAACTGAAGAAATGAAAATTCTGTGCATTAAAAATATTAATGGATATAGAACCCAAAATGAGGTTACATTTATTTGTCCGTCTGAATGTTTATGCGCGCATCACATAAAAACTACTGATCCGATTCTAATGCAGTTTTCACAGACGTAGGTTTTTGGTGTTCTTCTTTCAACTTAACGTCTGGTGTATAAAAATCTCTTATCCCGGAATTTCCATGGCCTCAGAAGTTACGCGGGTGGGCAAGTGGAAGATATCTTAGTCGTATGTTGATGAAAAATTTCGCGGCTACCCAATTGTTGTGACTTACTCTCAAGGCAGAAAATATTTCTCTTTCAATTTAAATGGGCTTTATATGTGTATTGTTTATACCGGCGTATCGAAAATATAACACCAAGCAATTAGCGATTGCAATAAACGTGATAGCGTATCTAAAGACTATGGGAAACAAGATGGAATATAAAATTTTAAAGCTTTTTTATAACAACAATAATTGAATTTTAAATTTTAAAACAGATTTTGTTGTTTAGATAACATTATTTATCAGGTGTTATGTTTAAATTTTTAAGAGTATATTTTTTGCCATGCTCAATCGAATACCATCCTAAGTTAAACATTATGCAATATTATCACAGAATAAACAACCATTTTCGTTCTCTCCATAAATAAACATAAGTTTCATTTATCACTATAACCATAATATAACAGCTGATACATGACATGTTCGTGCCCTTTTTAATATATTAGCGTGCCACCATGACTTAGGGCATACCATAAATCTAGACGGTACAGTTTTGTCATTGTCGTTTATAGACGGCGTACCCTATCATCATACTAATAGTAAATTTTTGAACAAAAGCCAACAAAAATCATTACCTCATACCTATTTAGTAGCATCTTTAAGAAAATTCTTACTGTTTGTTAATGTCGCTTATGTTTCATTGATTAACACATGATAACAGTCTGCTCTTTTCGGTGTTAATGCTTTCCACTATTTGTTTGTATAAGAAATAAAAGATTTCTATCTTGTGGATAAAGTGCGTCATTACGACAGTGTTATGCTAACTTTATTCTAATATCTTGATCGTAACGAGTGTGGATTTACAGTTAAAAGCATCATTATCTTCAACGTAACCTTGTTCACCGCATACCAAAGGCTTATTAATCCTTGTCTATCGCTTCTTTTTATAAGGCAAATACTCATGACATAAAGAGTGTTTATCGTAGGTAAATTCTTGGTCTGTCTCTTTGTTTATTCACCGTGTGTGTTCCTTATCTTAGGAATTTCCTTTTACCGATAATATTATCTGTTGCACACTGTCCAAGGTCAACGGTTAATCTACTTCTGTTTTGTTTAAAAATAACTGACTCAACCTGAGCAGGTAAACCGAATTTAATGTACCTACGCCTAACAGACATTCTTCATTCCTCCTTTTGTTTATGCGTAATGACGATTAAGAATAAAGCGCTAAAACTCGTTTTATTTCAAAGCTTCCCATGGAATTTATTGGCAAAATATATTACGAATTATACGTTATAAAAACTTCGATCCATATTAGTGGGTTATAATCTGACTGGGAACATAACAATAAGAACCGATTAATACTTACAAAACACGTGTGTAATAATCATTATGTAAAACGTTGCATTTTTAATTATGTTTTACTTAACTGTATTGAATGCACCGCTCTCAGTAGACACTTGACCCCTGCCAATTTGTAATGTGGTTCCCACGATGCCATTGTTACGGTTTCATTGTCCCTATAGTTCACGTTTCACAATAGGTCATTTACGTGCTAGTTCTATTTATAGCTCAATACACGTATTGACAGTTCTATGCAATTCTATTACGTTTTTCAAACTGTATGTAAATATATGTGATTATAATACTTGTTGACCTTACCGTTCCGAATACCTTGGTCGATGTCTTCATTAATGTGGTGGTAATGTTTATTAACGCCTAAATCTCATTTCATTGTAACAATTAGTTATTAATTTAGTCAAATTTAATAGTCAGAATTCGTATTTTATCTAACTATAACCAGTTTTACGTCCTCGAATTTAGTTGTAATGATATGGTTGGAGTGAGGCAATCTAGATACAGAAGTGTTTTTTTCTAGGAAGAGATAACCAATCGATAAGTAAACTTAAAATATGTATAGAATTACCTACGTTCCTGTCTTCACATTGTATTTTTATGCTTTTTCAATTCGGAATCTTGTACAGTTTTTATCTGTCTAACACATGTAGTTACTTTTTTGATCTTTTTTGATACAGAGCGTAACTCACAGTCACTACCAGCTCCGGCAATCGGTCGTCAAACATCTCACGTTGATCTTAGTTTCGCGGCGCTCGTTAGCCGATCGTCGGACCTGTTATTTGCGTCCGACCGACGTCCGTTCCGACATATTGGTAACTTAAGACGCCTCTTTCATCTTGCGTGAAATTACCCTTTGCTTTACCTTGTTTTTCGTTTTATCTTTTTCTGTCTGGATCACAGACTTGATTGTTATCTGACGAATAGTAGAAGATTCATCGTTGACTGTGTAACTATTTCACTCTAGAATTTGGTGTCGGTCAATTTCATATTCTGGGGCATGGAAGGCTGACCTACTAGCCCGTAAAGCAAAATCGATTAGTGCAACTCATGACGTAATATATCAACCCCATTCCCATTAAATTTACTCACTTTTATTTAAACAAATCACACATTTCTACCAAAATGTTCTTCAATTCCTAGTATTACGTAACGATGTCAGGACCAATAAACCTCAATGGCTGTATAAAATTCAAAATGTGTTAAAATGGCCATAAAACATCGATCAAAGTTGAACAATCGCAAATAATTAACCTTCAGATTGCTACGCTGTTTGGCGTGGTTGCAAGGCATATAGTTTTAATTGCGATACCAATGTAGCAGAGGATCTAAGGCTGTGTGCCAAATTGATATAATCTGTGCGCCATTCAGTTAATTGTTGATAGTATTGTTGCAATGAGATCGTCTTATATCATTTATTATTTATACATTATTATATATAAAAAGACGACATTTTATAACACTATATGACTATGCCTTTCTGCTTGCATAATCTTTAAAAAGATAATAAATCAAAATTGTTAACATATATCTGGAGGATCCAGCTAATGATGCATCTGATTTTGAAGATGATTTAATCTTTCAAATTAGTGTGAACTAACAGTTCATAAATAAAAATACCATTAAAATGATGTCGCTTGAAGTTCAAAGTATCCGTTTGGCACCAAATCAAAGTGGTTGCATATTCAGTTAACGACGTCAGGAATAGTTTAATTTCACGCGGTTTTATGCTCTGCGATTATAACACAGTACGCAGAAATTTAGACGGTCAAGCTCGATGCATGACATGAGCTATGTGTTCCATTAAAGCTATGACCACAGATTAGAGAATAAAGGCAGATGGAGTGTTCCAAAGTCTCGAGTGACGCTAACTACACGTACGTACACGTGCATCTGTGTGATTGAAATTTGAAAATTTCGGAGCCCTCGTGTTGTGTCAAACTAGATGAATATTTTTGTATTTGCCTTTGAAGTTTGTATTTGCTTTCGGCGTCACTCGAATCTTCGGCCGCACTCCTTTTATTCTCTAATCTGTGACTATGACGATATTGTAAGCAGACTCGCTGTTGTGATGACAATTGGTTGATAATACATTTCACGTGATATAGCATGAGCATGGGCGTCTTGTGCCTGATCTTCCTAATTAACTTTCCGTGTTCGAATTGGAGCCTGGCGTTCAGCCGAGTTTCTCGGAATGATGTCGCATTGCTCTAAATAGTAGGTTGCACTATTTCAACTTTGATTTATGATCGTTATAGAATCTTTTCTTTAGATTTTCTTTATTTGTACCGCTAGCTGAATTTAAGGTTTATGAATGGAAATGTATAAAACCTGTAATAGTTGTCTTTCTTTACTTAACTATTCTACATGTTAGATATTCATTGAATTACTTTTTATTATCTATTGTACAAATCGGTTAAGTATTTTTAATGTGAAATATCACGGATCAAATGATATTACACATTAAAAATACGTGAAATCGACTCATCGAATATTTTGTCATATTTATATCGATAGCAATTGGTAGCCTATTTTACCCATCAAATTTCTTTGAATTGTTTGATTTAAATAATGATAAAAGTCAAATTAATCTATTTTTGTAAATTGTCAGTTATAATCTGTATCACAGATTTCTAAAGCAGATTATAGATCCATATCATATTACTATCTATTTTAAACTTAGTATCATTCTCCATCATTTATTACCGAATAAATCGACGGAAGAAAATAATTTTCAAAAATATTTTACAATCATTCACAAAAAAATTTTATAGCATTATTATGTAAACAAACATTGTAATTACGTTAGCATGATATTATAAAAGCGAATTGTTCAGATAGCGCAAGATCGTGAGAAATAAAATGTAGGTTATGACTTTTTAGAAGTGCCAATTGTTATGGATGGTGTTGGCTTTAATTTTCCATTTCTATTGTAACAAAGTCTAGTTCTGGGTGAATTAAACATCATTTGTGAGACTATTTTTATTGTAAATTAAATGCAATCGACTCTTAAACATACTACAGAAAAAATTACGCTGGTTTTTTTCTTTAATTTAAATATATCTTGTGGCGATATCTTATCTACAATAATATTATAAAGAGAAAAGATTTGTTTTTTGTTTGTTTGAATTGAATAATTATTTTACTATTGTAATCGTACATTATCTCAGATGAACATATGCTATTTTCAGAACTTCATCCAAATCGGTTCAGTGGCTTAGGCGTGAAGAAGAGACAGATACGCAGACGGAGTAACTTTCGCATTTATAATATTAGTAAGGACATAATGTCTGTGCCAATTGGATTCTTAACTGATTTATTAATCTCTCAATCAATCATACTAAAGACTCATTACTATTTTCAACTAAGAAACCAGACGCAGTCTATTAAAGTAGCATATAGCACCCGAGTGGATCTCCTCAATTGAAGTGTCAACTCTTGGGTCAATTGTCAATTTCCCTTCTGATTCTTGGTGTCTAATTGCTTACTCGTCGATATGAGTACTTGGGTTTGGATATCGTTAATAATATTATGATTATTAATTTTGAGATTAATTTTAATAATACTAATCACAAAATGCCAACCAAATTTCAAAGGTGGGAATCAAACATTTTTGTAGTTATTTAGTTTTTAGATGTAGTCGTTAGTAATTTGGAACATTCTTAATTGTATTGTACTATATAATTATTTTTTTTATTTGCCCCGTATATTACACGTTGTGATGTATTGCACTTGTGTGTGTACACCTGCAGGTTGTTGTTCTAGATATATGAGGAAAACGTATGTTTTGTTATTTTGTGGTGTCAAGAACTCCTGTATTATATTTGCGGTTAATACCACGGTTAAAATTCTTGAAAATATAATGAATAATATCTGAGTCATATAATATATTTATTAAGTTAATTATTGAAATTACTAAAGCTCCAAGAATTGTCAATTTGGTCTACAATGCAAAGAGCAATATGAAAGGTGAAGGCCTTCTATTGTTCCGTACTGCAAACGCTAACCTTGCGAGTATCCTGACAATTCATTAAACATAACTTAGTTGCCAAACAATTTCGCATAAATTCTAAACCTCCGTGTAATATTTTATAACTTTCAAAACATGAATCGAAATATTAAATTTCGAAAGCCTCGAATTTGTTCAACATTATAACAAATACGAGGAATTATTTAAAAGAGGGCATTACTCAGGTATTCCTAACTACCACACGAAAAAATATAAGTTGACAGCCAGATTCAATATAATAAATTAATGAAAAGATGGGTTGAAAAAGATATTTGGATTTGAATTTTAAAAAGGCGGTGCGTTCAAACAACTGTCTGGTTGTGTTTGTTAAAAAAAGCGACGCTCTTTCTTCTATTTGCCTCTGACCTCAGTTCCTATTGACAATGACTGCCAGAATGAAATATGGCTCGCCTCTAACGAAAATGAGATTGGGGCGATATTCTCCGTGTATTGTGTGGATCACCGAAGCGGCAAAGTCTGTCGTTTAAACGCCTCATAAGTTTTTTAATCACATGTTGGCTGTGACGAAGGTTCAATGTTTTCTTAGGTATCGCCCTGGAAATAACAGATATAAAAACGTATCAACGGTTTATTCAAATATAAAACCCCAAATAACTTTTTATTTTTCTATTTTAAAGTATTGAAGTATTACTTAACTATGTATGTCATATAACTAAATCCATATAGATGTTAATTAATAAGTCGATAATCAATGAAAATCTATTCATCCGTGAAGCAATTTATCATTGTCATTAAGGTCAAAAGCGGCACTTAATCGTATGATCTACTTATTCATGTTCATGTAACAGATAACAGACGATCGGTAACGTAGGTAACCGGTAGACCGACAACAGTTGCCGACGAACCTTCTCAGAACCGGTCTCTCCTGAGGGCAGCGTACGCCGAATTTTGCGCCGACCACCCATCGCCTCCCATCTATACTTAACGCCTATATTTATTACTAGAAAGGCTGTAGAATCGCAACCAGACCACCCGTTGTATTGATGCTGTCTACACAATAAATTATATTGAACTTCGCGCCATTTGTTAACGTATTTGGTATTAGGAATTAAATCTTGAGACTGTATTCGATTTTGCGGCTTCCATATCGTTTGAGTTCTGATTTTTTATTTCTAGCATATAGAGGTTATTGGCGTCATGAGCAAATCCGTAAAAATATTAGTCCTAAGATTAGATCCAATCAACGACTTGGCCAATGCCAACATTAATATGTTTATTAAATCATGTGCCAGTTATAGCTAATAGATTAATAAATTTTTAACACAATATTTGGTCGTGACGCAATGTACCAATAAATTAGTGCGCGACTTTAAATTGAACTAGGGAACTAGATTGGTATCGCCTTGTCGCTGCCACATCTACAAAGATGACGCATCTACTAAAATATATTGGCAATGGTTATAAAGAAAAACATCCGATCATTAAATGTTGAAAAACCGAAGATTTTAACAAAATAATAATACAGTTTGGGATCGGATTTAGAACTTAATTTACCTCATATACACGCGAGGATTAAAAATATCATTTATGGCAAAACATTATTATAGGCTATGTGAAACATTAACCGTCTAGAATATGATACTGGTAACCAATGACTGTGTTTAAGCCGCGATAAATCCCGAGGCAATAAGCCCAGCCCTGACTACAGTTCATTGAGTAAACCTGTAGTATCGGCGCGGGCGCAGCGTCCGAGCGGCCTGTCGATGTGTGCGTCTGCGTGTTGATCCTTTGTTTGTTGTAAGTTTAGAAGCTCGCGGGCGCCGCTCTCTGACGCGTTTCTGTACTTTTAACAGTTGTTATTGTATATTTATTCGGGCTGTTGATTTTTTCTCACAATTGATCAGGCTGTAAGATCGATTTCATATTGAAGTATTAAATTATGTTGGAGTTATTAACAGGTTATTCTACCCACCCTGACTTATGGGATATGGTATCGTCGTGGTATTATATCTTTAAATGATACGTAAAACATAATAAAGATGTAGGTATATGGCGATTGTATAAACACGTTTCTAGGTGATTTGTTCGAAGTACTATGGTATAGCTGTGGATGGCCCGATGGGCAGGTTTCAAGTCGAAGGGAAAGTTAAAAGTTTCTGAATACTGATCGGTTAAAAGTAAAAGTAACTTCTATGTGGTTCGTATTTTAAATATATTATGTAATAATTATTGCATCAGTTCATATAACGGATAAACATTTTACGCTTCACAGTCAACAATTTACGGTACATCATATTACGTGGATATTTTCGTATAAAAGCTAACAAACGTCACCACTCATATGGCTGTATTTAAATAAGGCAAGTGTAATTAGGTGTTCAAACAAACTAAATCATCAACACAGTAGTAATCTTGCAACAAAGAATTGAACTAGAATGACACAGATCAATAAGTACAAGTAACGTGTACTATAAAAAGTATCAGCTTTAGTAAAGGTAAGTAACCTGACCTAGTTTAAGACGGCAAACATAGTCGCTATTATTATGTTTTCTTATAGTGCAATTTACACATAATAGAGCTGCAAAGCATTATTCACACATGATAACGTATCAGGGTAAAGGCTTTAAAATCGACTATAGCTTGTGGTTATAGATAAGCGTCAGTTTGCTTAGCTGTTCAAATAGTTTGGTAGCTCCACGCGACTATACTGAGAAATTATCGTTAACAACCTAGTACATAAATAAATTAATCTCTATTTGGTGTTCTTACTTATCTCTTAGCGGATGTTTAACAATTATTATGTTTTAGTTCTAACAACGATTGAGAAAGTTGTTTTAGGCAGTTGGGAAATCCAAATATACAAGTTCAATAGTTACTTCTGAAACAAATAGTTGGATATTTCCAGATTATTAGTAAAAGAAGGCACTTAAACGCACATACAAAAAAAAATTTAATTTACTTAACAAGCATTATGGAAGCAAAATCTTTGAGGAAGGCTTTATTTATAGATTAAATGATTATAATAGATAGGCATCATTACAAAGGCCTTCCATACAAACCGGAAAAGAACAAAAGAAATCGTTAACTGTCTCCTGTTAATGACAAAATGTGAAAACGTGTTTTCCCAAGCAATATAACGTTTAATAACTTTACTTAATTGACTAATTATTTATCAATTACCACAACCTAAAAATGCTTTTCCCTCGAAGTACCCGTTGTGCGTCGTAAAAGTAAAATTGCTGTTTACTAAACGCGTCGATGTCGCTGTGTCAATGTCCTGGCGTTATCTTACCTGTAGTCGGCACAATGTAAAATCAGTTTCGTCCTGTACATACTAAACAGTTATTCACAACCGCAATCATGCTTTCATGTGCATTCTTCGTAGTTTTGTGGGCCTCATGTAGTTAATGAGATGTAAAATTTTACCAATAATGAAGTCCTAGATTATTTATAATCGTATTATGATAGATTGTTTTTTTTAAATCGGAGGACTATATAATAAGGAGTTATGTATTATGTTTTATTTGGTAACAATTATTTATCGTTCAATCTGACACATGACCTATAGTATATACCTGATTAACATATTATGGGACATTTAATGTTAATCAGGTAAGGAAGTTCTAAAACAATAAATATTTGGTTCAAGCTATCGTTTTAATAGAAACTATTCTTTGAAGATTGAATCACGCTTATTCGAAAGCTGACTCCACTTGTTTGGAAATAACCTTACTAAAGTCCATATATTGAAAATGTAACGTATGATCAACATATTATTATGTAAAATGCGCATGTCTGCATCATGCGATATATTGAATTATCATTTATTATCGTGAATTGTAAAGCAGGAAGGCATGTAGTAAATATATATTTATATTACTTCTAGGAAGGTACTAGAACTTGTTTTCCACGAAAAAATAGTAACGACATTTCTCGAATTTGTTTCACTTAGTGGAAACGACGGGGATTTTAATCGTATTATTAATTTACATTTACTTTGTCTGCAATAATAATAATAGAATATGATGTCCTACATTTAAATGAATATAGAAATTTAGTTTCGGATATAAAACTTCGAGAGTCAGATTTACCCACGTTTACTAAAACTCCGCACAAAATCCAATGAAGTATTTTCACAATTTTACCTCAGTGCTATATTAAGTTATAATTCCTGTAGGCGTGGAGCCGTAATTGGTACACCTCAGAGCCGTGGGATCGCCGCTGGCGGTCTTTGTCGCTTAGAGATTATTTTTTATGTTTATTGACCAACATTCGTAGAATCGACGTAAAACAATATATCGCCTCGGTCGGTTCAGACTTAATTGCTGTTCGTAAGGTGCAGTGAATGAAATATTGTCAAAGTTGGTATGGATAACTTGGTTTGTGTTTGGACTTTGGACGAGTCGTAAATATTATATGTTCTAATTTAAAACAATAACTTGGTTTAATATTACTTTTTGTTGTTTGTAATTGAAATGTGGACAATGTTTTTGGATAACGTTTGCAACCACTAAAATTAATTTAAAGCGCATATGTAATAGTCGAGATAAAATCTGTTCTAGTTCACATCCATCAAAATAGAAGGGACATATGAAACAGTTAGGCAAGAACCGGTCCTTATATAGTGCCTTTCAATTAAAAGTAACCATTTATTATTGATATGACCACAGATACATAGAATATGTATGTTTAATGGCACTTAACGTTTTGATGAAGTTTTTGGAAAGGTTTTTATTGCTATAACAGTTGAGGTTGAAGGGTTTATGGGATGGAGAGAAATTTTGTTTTCAAATGTGGTTGGTCTTTCCACAACCTTCGTTCTAGTCGTTTTATGTTACGATTTATACAATCAGTTCGCCTTTTTATTTAAGAGACCTTAGTCTGTTCTAATCTTATGGCTCCTTAATCTCTTATTATGATAAAATTTTCATTAAAAATACTCCCTTTCTTTTATAGTTGACAATTTTTCTATAGCTTTGAATTAAAATTAATTCTTCTAAATATAACAGTTCTAATCGTAATCTTGTACCTGGCAACCTTAATTGCGTTCTAGGTCAAAAAACATCTGAGTTACATTTAATCTCGTAACGCATGCAACCACATAATCTTTATCTCGTTAGTTGATCTTTTAGCAGTAAATTATACAGTTGTCAGCGTCGGCACGTGTGTGGTGAAAGCAAGGTGGTCAGCCACACCCCGAGAGGCTGATTCTCAAGCGTTTGACATTACGTCGCAGAGATATCTCGAACTAAAGTAACTAAGCTTTACTGTTTGACGTATTAGGTCAGGTTTATACCGGAAAAGTAATCCTTAGAAAGTTAAATTTTATCCCGCTTATAATAAATTTTAAATTCTCGTGTATATTTTTTACTAAATGGTTCTTATTCCTGAATATTGCTATAATCTCCAAGTCTATCCCTGTCATTTCTTCATCTATATCTTATTTCTTGTTATGCGACGTGAGGAGTGTCCACTTAACATTAAGTGAATTGTTCTTCCGGTCCGGAATTATAAAAAGTTGGTCAGTAATTTTTTTGAGATATCTTTAACATGAACGCGAGACTCGGCGCCATGCTTTCTGGTTCATGCACGCATATAGCAATCAATGGCTTAAGAATATCCGTGACTATTCATCTTTATCCTGCACATCACGTGCCGGTGAAATTTTTGCGGATATAACACATTCATTATCTGAGTAATGTATTGGTTATACAAGTATGATGGCTATGTTTTCAATACTTCATGTAACTGTGTGTTGCTCATACTAATTGTTATATTCTATGACTTTATTCTGTGGTTTTGTCATATCATTTATCGGTTTAAGACGTTGTTATTGTGAAAGAGACCACGATCTTTTTAAAATAATATATATTTGAAAAGCATAACTTTAACAATAAATATGTAGGAATGATTGGTTCCTCAACTGAAACACTTTTCCTCTTCTTTATGTATTGTTGTTTATTAAATTCTTTTACAACTTTATAATTACATCTTGTACACTAAACATCTTTCAACTTCATCTAAAGAGAAAAATACACCTCTAACCACAGAGTATACCTATATCACCTTACCGCTAATAACAGTATTGCCAGATTTTATAAACTATAATCTGTATTATAAATTTGTAAAATAAACAAAAAAAAATTAAATCCTACTCATATATATCTCTTGTAATATTTATACTTCCTTACCATGATCAGCATTTGCAGCATGCATTTCCCCGTAATCTTTAATACATTATTCATTTTAGAGTCCAGAATATTCGATGCGTGACGTCATCCATGGTATCCCTGTTCCATACTTCAACGAATACAAACCAAATTACCTCTCCCGGTGACTCATGCACTTCAATTAAAATGTTACTAGCAAGACATGTTTTGTACCTTATTATCGGCATTCTTTATGACGCACTCCATATTTTCCTTGTTTTATATTCGTGAACGACTTTTTATGCAAGTTGTATTATGCGTCAATTGATTCCGTTTTCTGGTAATCGGGTACTTACTTTTATCTAGTTTCCTAGAATTTAAATTTTACGTATTTTACGTAACGCTGAATCAATAATAACGACAATATTTGTGTATAAAGAAACCAGACTTTATTAAAAATCTCTTGATTATTCATATTTTTAAACTGTTCTAAAATGTATTGTTTCAATTTTTAAAGCAAACGTTGAAATAAATTTTTACGTAATGCTCTTATTATATCCATAAAATGTATTTTGTATTTTTGCAACTTCATTGAATCATTCATAATCACTATTTAAAACTCGAGAACGGTTGAAACGATGTGGTTAAAAATTGTTGAAGGTAGCTTTAAATTTGCGGACGGACATAGACAAAAATATTCGTGGATTTCCTAGGAAAACAAAACATTAGCGGATCAAACTGCACAGCTAGTTCATTACAAAATCACCTGTATTGTCATTGATGTTTAACCAATTCGAACATCGAATTCAATTGCATATCAATTCAATGAGCTAAAAGCTACCATTGTCTATGACCACAAACTGCGGTTATCCAACAGTTCAGAGCGTTACATCCGCAGGTTAATCATTATGCTGTCGGGTTGATACTTCCGTACTGCACAAAGGGTCAAAGCTTTAGTAAATATTCACCTCTAGTGCACAAAAGTGCATGAACGTGCATAAAACTATTTAAAAACATTAGTGCTAATTGTAATTGATACAATTAAATCTTGTAAATTATGAATAGTCTAGGTCGTCGTTCAAACTTATTTTTATTATCTGTAATTTTTTTCTATCTATATTCTATTCCATATTTGAAAATGCTCAAGCGCGTCAAAATTTGGGTAGCTTTAAATTTCAAATATGTATATAATATACATCTTTTCTATATAATACACTAGCTGATCCCCGCGGTTTCACCCGCGTATTCTTCCCGTTCCCGTCAGATTTCTAGGATAAAAGTATTCTAGTCTTTTCTGGGGTTTCAAACTTTAATTGTACAAAATATAATTCAAAGCGGTTCAGTGGTTTAGGGATAATAAGAGACACAAATAGACAGGGTTACATTAGCATTTATAATATTAGTAAAGAAGTAAGGATTGTAGTGTTACGTTTATATAAAAATAGCAAATTGGTAATGATTATGTATTCAGTAGGTAGGTTATTAAAATGTTTACTATCTACACGATTTGTACATAAATATTTTATGTTTCTGTTTGTGACATTAGCATAACTAACGATGTGTTGAGTTAGCGCTAATTACTCGTTGTGTTAATCAATATTGTACATAATTTCTATAAATACACGAGCGTTGCAAACTGTCAATACCACAATTATTTTTAGCTCTCATACATAGTTCGTGTTCATTGCCCAATCGTCTAATATATTTATTCTCTTCTTATTTCTAATAAACAAACGAAATGAATTGTAAGGGTTTTGAATTAAACCTACCGCCTTCAAAATATTAGCTAAAAACATAAACCTGACGTTGAAAATTTAGAATTAAATGCGTGTGATCATATTTCTTACCGTTTTGGTGCCGTTGCGTTAAAAACTTACGTCATTTTAAATATTTTGTAAATTTCGACATCGATAATGTAGAACAGAAATTCGAAATTCAAAAAACCGGTTAAAGTCCAACTAGACTATAGAAATAATCGTAATCGGTCTAATTACAAAACATGGACTAACTCTTAGGAAGGAACTCGGTATAAACCATGGTCTAAGTCAAAATGTAACCTAAAAATGTCAGTTTAAAAATAACAATACTATTAGGATACGTACTGAAACAAAGAATTCTCACCTCCATCTCAATATCTATGTCAATGGCGACCTACATACCGCACGCCGATCCTACGATTGCATGATCGGTTATACTCATCTATATTCAATGACATCATGCCGAATATTATATGATTGGATTCATTTGGTTCCTGTTTGTTTCCAAATTACTGACTTCATTTCTGTTTAAAGAATTGCCATGCAAAAAACAGAGGGATTTTCTTGAAAATTTCCTCTTTCATATTCGATATTATAACAGAAATAATGAATTGGTACCTGGAGAAAATGAGATGAAGCATCTTATATTATTATCTATACTAATATTATAAAGAGAAAATGTTTTTTTGTTTGTATTGAATAGGCTCCGAAACTATAGGCCCCATTTGGATGAAATTTTGTACAGAGATTCTTTGACACCCCAGAAATAACATAGGATAGTTTTTTATCCCTAAAATCATACTGGAACTGGATATATACGCTGGTGAAACCGTGAAGCTTAGCTAGTATTTGATAGAATAGAGACAATTTACATAATTCTACCTGATGATGATTTTTCGAAATCGAATGGAAATGAAATAAAGATTACTAATAAATTAGGGAAATAATGTAAAAAGTAATTCCATATTTCAAAGGAATGTTTGCAGACAATAGCTGCAATGTAGAGTGATTCGCATGTACATTGTCTAAAGTAGTTCACGAAGCGATATATACTCGTACAGCTTTTACATCAATATAGAAAAAAACAAGTCACCCGTTCAACAATACATGAGAAAATTAATATTGCAATCACTTTTTCCAATCGTCTATTCTTAGCTCGTCAATATCGCTAGTTACAAGAAAGCAGGTCAGATGGCCGTTAAATGTGCCAAAAAATTTGCAATTTGCTGCCTCATTTGCCACGGCGACACCTGCAGACGAGCGACAATATTTCTACTTTCACTTCGGTAAATCCTCATGTTGAAAGCTTGAAAGTACACATTTAGAGGACATTTTAGTATGAAGTCATAGAACCGTAAATGGAACGTTCGGTTAAATAACCGACCTAAGCATTTTCATAGTAGGTCAGTACTTCTGAAACAGGCTTATTAATTAACAGTTCTATTCTTTTACTCAGCCACATAATCGGCTTTGGCAATATCTTTACCTATAATAGGAAGCTGAAAAGTTTGTCTCAGGAACTACTGGTTCGATTTGAAAAAGTCTGTTAGATAGACTACTATCGAGAAAAGCTATATAGGCTATATCAGGTTCCCAATCGTGTTCAATCAGCGACGGCCTTACGTGTTGAGTTTATTTTTTTATTTATTAACGGCATTATGTCTGGACACTCTAGTCAGGGTGGGGGTGAGGTCTAATTAGTTGATTATTAATTAGCAGTGCCCCGCGATTTCATCCGCGTATATTTCCCGTTCCCGTGGGATTTCCGAGATAAAAAGTATCCTATGTTCTTTCTAAGCTTTTAAACTATTTTGGCACAAAAATTCATCCAACTGAGTTCAGTGATTTAGGCGTGAACAAGAGACAGATAAACAGACAGAGTTACGTCGGTACACAACTCTAAAATATTAGCTAAGTACCACCTACTCGTACCTTATCCATCTTTTTTTTTTGTATAGTATTTACCATTAATTCATATGCATATTGAATTCTAGATTTCATGCGCTACTTGAATTGGAAAGGATACATTAATTATTCATAATAATAATTACATTATCTATCACTATTCACAATAATATTATGTACAGATATTGATAAAATTGTATTTTATAGACATGATTGTGATATTTTCATTTAAAGTTTAGCTATAAGCTAGCTAGTCTATTAAGCTTATTGTAGCATTCATTAAAATTAATGTCTGAGATAAAAATCCATTTAGTATCGACTATCGACGAACAGTTGCTTAGAACTAACGAAATCTAGACCGAATGTGACGCAATACCTTTGAGAATTGGCTGTATTCTACTTTCTCTCACAGAAACGTAATAGTTTGCATAAATGTTAATTTAGTTACATAGTTTTATGATCTGATATTCTGTTGTAATGATTTTATGAGTTTTTTCGAATGAACCTCAATTAACGAACGATTTTTAATCGACGAAGTGAATACGTTCATAAATGTGTTTACTCATAAAGTTTTTTTTAAAGATACATCAACGGCATTACGAAATTTCTTAAAATATATTACTCAAGTATACCTACGCTTTGTTTTGTAATAGGTATATATACACTGTTATCACATATAGGGTTACTAGTATGGGGAGTAAAACAAATATTTATTGTGCAGCACAGGACAGGTTAAAATAATGTTTTTCGTGTAATATAAGGTCTAAAGTACAGTTTTACTAAATAAAGTACAATCATTATTATAAAATACGGGTGGCAACACTAATCACAGATAATCTGTACTAATATTACTAAGAGGAAAGATTTGTTTGTTTGTATTGAATAGGCTCCGAAACTACAAGACTGATTTGGATGAATATACATTTTGAATTGTACAGAAATTCTTTGAAACCCCAGGAATAACATAGGATAGTTTTCATCCCGAGAATCCTACGGGAACAGGATATACGCGTATGAAACCGTGGAGCTCATCTAGTGTAATAAACTATACTAGTACGTTATGAATTTTAAAAGGTATACCCTTTTGACTCCCTCAATAATCTCTCTAATTCATTGTCAACCGTAAAAAAACATTGTAAACAATAAATTGGCGTTTCCACTTTCCCACGTCCTGCCAACTTCAAAAAACCAATTAGAATCAAGGAGCGGACATTTCGTCGTTAGCGGCCAACCGCAAGTCTGGAGGAACGAAAATATGAGCCCTTACGGTTATACACTTTGTTCTTTACATACCTATAAAATTTTATAACCACGGCGGTTCGTTCAATTGAATTCCTTGAAAAATTTACTTTTACACCTTCATTTTATTGAGTTCGTGAGTACGGAATTAAATATTGATTTAAGATCGGGATAAGACGGTTGTTTTGTTGGAGAAATTAATCGAGTTTTCAATATTACTTTACTGTTAAATGTAGATGCGTGTTATTTATTATACCCAAACTGAGGCTCGTTCCTTGGGTAAAAATATTGAACAGTACACAGTGGAAGTCACTTGTCACACCAGCAAGACCAATACATATTTTGATTGTACTTGTAGATATACATAAAAAAAACCGTCCACGCGTATGATTCACTCATTGACGATTCCACTTTCTTCAGTGTCAATGGAATAATTAACAGGAACACGACCAAACAAATTTAATCATTTTTCGTAGCAAAGCAAACTATAGTAAAAAATAATAATGGAAAGTATAAAGGAAGTTATGCCCTACATCACCATCTTTGCTGTCGTGTTCATATTTGTGTTCCTATAGGTACACAAATGAATCTTTGGTTAGGTTATAATGATCCGAATCATACAAGACGGTTTACAATTCAACGGATTATATTGAAAGAAAGAAAGTTTATTTCATACTCACATAACACACACAATTAATACGAATAACAAATAATAATATAAAATAAAGTTACCGAAACTCTTCAAGTTTCTAGGGAAAAAAAATGTTTAAAAAAGTAAATTATAGTTAGGTGTGTAGTGCAAGCAGGGAATGGGGCTTGCCACTCAGCATTTGCCACACCGACATGGGGTAGATGTGGTGCCGGTTTTCAGTGGCCCCCCTCCCCCAGAGACATATTGAGTGTTAATGAAGCGACATCATAAGTTAAATGAGGCACTAAAATATACTAATACTAGAAACTGTTTATTGCGTGTTTATATTCGTCAGATTATCGATAGATTACAATAAATACATGTATATAAAACAAACACCGACTAATACGTGATTAAATGCCAATCACCCATTGACGTTTCTACTTTCTTCGGTGTCAATGCAATCATTAACGGCCCACCTTATGCTAGCAAAAATCTAAATTTGAGCCTCTTCACTCCGCATACCTCACCCGGCACGGCA
>LQNK01000537.1:211952-239277 GCA_001586405.1 Phoebis sennae | reverse complement strand
TTAAATTTCATGAAGGTTTATGCATTTATACACAATACATGACATTACAAATTATTTATTCTTATTAATATTGACCGATGATAACATTTAATTTTATTTTTCATGTAAAAAAATAACATTACATACTAAGTATCATCCTGGACGTATCATTAAAATAGGTCCCAAATTGATTTCAGATTGCAATATTTTTTTTGCTCTAGGGAAAAACCATAAGTTTTATACTATTTTGAAATTGGTATTAAATACAGAAGTTTTTAAGTTCACTGGCCGTCTCAGTGTAGTACATTTTTTTTAAACCACAGACTATCAAATCTGACCTCAAAATTTTACTCTGTACTAAATTTGAAATAAATATTTTTTTTCTTCCGTTGTCCGATATTTCTATTAATATCTAATGCATGTATCCAAGAAAGCAACTCATAAAGAAAACTTAGTAAAAAAATTATGAAAACCAAATAAGAATTACGGCCACAGTAGTATAAAACATTGGGCGAGGTCAACATTTTTGAAAAAACTACAAAATCCTCAATATCTCAAAAACAGTGATATTTTTGTATGACCTATATTGGGTTTTTTTGATAGATCATTAGCTCAGCTATCATCCCCCAAGAGATGCTTCACTCATTACGGGACACCCTGTATAGACTAGTTGCCCACCCCGGTTATGTACCACTGCAACTCTTTATGTTCTATTTACAAATAGGATCTATAAAATTTTCATAGACTCATTTCTAGACAGTAACTTTGTTGATAGAATTCCAATCAATCGATTAATAGTGGTTATAAAAACAATGAATATCTGTTTGAGTTGTCAGCAGTAATTAGATCAATGGAATCACATTTTACTATAAGACAATGAAATTGTTAAGTTTATTGACATTGTAGGATTATAAAGGACCACAATCAACCATTTTTAAGCATTAGAAATGATCGAGAATGAATGTCGAAGAAAATACTTCCAACAGACATGTTCTATAAAAAAAACTTTTTTTTTATAAATTGAATATTAAAATAATATCAACAGAATGAAGTTAATAGTCTTTTAATATTGTTCAACTGGGGTTTCCATGACCATTATCGATATTTTGTGGTTTAAATTTCGTGGTTTTGTGACCAATGACTATGATCGTATAATGACTTGATAATCATATTAGAGATGAATCATATGTATTAAAATAAATACTAGCATTAACACAAAAGTTTAAAAAACTCGCAGTTCGATAAAATTTTTGGTAGCCGGCCTATTTCACTACATCAAATAGAAAGATGAATGAAAGTTCAAAATTCACCAAGTCATCATAAGTTGAAAGCCGTTGAATCAATAAATGCGAATGAATATTAATGCGGTTCTCTGATATTCCGATCGTTTCCGTTCACTACGCGGAATGAAGGCCTTGTTACTATGCTAATTATTGTGATATAATAAATAATAATAAGCCTGTGTGACTGCTTTTTTTCTTAGCCGCTGCTGCACTAGGAAACGGTTGGTGTAGATAATTTAGGTATAGGCCTGTGATTGTGACGAACGGTTCTTGAACGAACGTATATTTACGTAGCCATGTCTAATTATGCCCGGTTTCTATAAAAATAATACAAGTAGTTACGTATAGTACAATATCCTACTAGGCGTAAGTCTAATCTATATTAAGTGTGGCGTTAACAGAACCACCAAAACTTGGATCCGATTGGTTGATTAAAAGCGCTCGTTAATGAAAAGGATTCATATCTGTCGTTGATAGTGTGATTCGTCGTTTATAGGAACCAGACCTAACTCTATTATGTTTCCACTTGTTTCCAAGGAATTACTGTTAGGTTTTAAAATCTAAAAATATACATTATTGCTACGCACGTTCGCGCTTTTATGCTTCATTATCATTTTATGTGTTTCAATAATAACATGATTGCGACAGGTGGGCTTTCAGTAAAAATAAATAACAACTAGCCTTCGCGTATAGGTTATGAATCACCGTGTTCTCAAACAAGCTACTTAATATGCTTTTTGTTGGGCCCTAAGTGATAGAGATAATTGAAGTGGACACGTAGTTTGCAAGCAATTTACTGTCACTTTGAAGTAATGTACAAACCCGAAGAATTAAGTTTTTGCTGTATCCTACCTACAGCATAGAACGTTATGTTTAAAGGTACACACGATCTTTGTTCCTCATTCTTTTCATTTTCTATTTTTATAGATATATCTACCAATAGTTACCTATTTAACTTTGCATTCACGTCTAAAATATACGTAGGAAAAACCTTCTAGCTGTAATAAAAAAGTTCACCCCTTATTTGAAATAAAGTAATTTGACAACCGATAGATTAAAATTGAGTAAGCAAAATATGATTTTGGTGGAAATCCTTAACCAAATCTACAGCAGAAAAACGCCCCTGAATTAGTGTTTTTATGATTGCCGTAACAAATACGATCGATTTGTGATTGCTATTAAATTTGGCTTCATCAAATCCGCGCCTGGCATTACGACCCTGGCTATACATCTACAATACGTTAGACCTTAGAATATGATAGGCATTCCACGAGCTGTGCCAACGGATGTAAATTGTAAATGTTGTCTAGTTCGAACAAGCCTCGCTATGTAAATATTTACCTCGGAAATGGTTAATGTGAAACGATTTAACCAAAATCGACGGGTTGATTTATAGCCAATATTGCAGTTATCCGGTGCATATTGGATTACGATAATTTTAAAAACATACAAGAGATATCTTTAATATACTGGTTAGGGTTACATAAGAAGGTAATCCCCATAGATCTACATTTTTTTTTAAAGAAATTTGTCATAATAATTATAATGGTGATGTAAAACGGATGGGTAAACCTTTTTTTTCCAGAATTCATATGTATCGTGAACGTTTTCTTACAATGAAGACCTAAGCAGGGTTACGTACTTTATTATGTTTTTAAATAACTATAAATAGGTACATATTTCATAATTTACGCACAGTTTATCATGATTTTTTCTTGTCCACAGTTAAGTGAAGAGGTGCAAAGGAAACAAAGTGAATACCAAAAGTGTCTCGAGTCCTACAAGCAGATGAGAGCCAAGTTCGAAGAGAATTATCTTAAATGTGAGTATTGAATCGCATACCTTACCGTTATAATGATATGTCCTGGGTACTGATTCACAAATCCTAATCAGGTTGGAACGAAGAGGTTTTTGTCGAAATTTGTATGAATCTTGTTCCGATATTGTCGATACTTTCCGATCGGACCAGTGGTTCGAACGAGATTCAGGATTGCGAATTTTGGTTTTCGACCAAGAAAAGGTTGGGAACTCATGACTAAGAATGCCTAGAAATTGTGGTCTAGTTTAATGGAATATCAATCAGTAAATTTTCCTTATTGACATCTTCAATGACAAAAGCGTAAGAAGAAATAGATAAGAAATCTGTATGAAATCAAGGAAAGGAATTCTTTTGTCTTTTGTAATAGTTGTAAAGTAGCTGTAGTTTTAAGAACAGTACTTTTTAAGTATAAGAAAGATATAATAAACATTAAATTTTCCATTGCTTTTCCATTCATTGAACTCTTGTAATTCTCTACCGCCTACCACGCAAGGTTTATTATAAACGTACTAGCCCACGCTAGAACACGTATTGAGCTGAGATTTTCCTGTGAAATGTTTACGTCTTTGTAAACAAATGAATAATTGTTTGGAGCTAATGAAGCGGGCTAGAGATTCAAATGAGAAATTTATTTAGATAAATTAGTCATTTTAAGGTATGGTACACACGTAGGCATCTATGTAAGTTGGGTGTGCAATTGCCATTGGAGATGTGAAAAAAATGTTAAGGTCTCGCTAGGGATAGAACACTAAGTTGCTTACCACTAAATGACATAAAATCAGTGAAACGGATTTGCTTTTTGTCCCAACCGGGAACTTCATTCAATAAAATGTTTTCTTTTTAATCTGATTGAAATTGAAACATAACATTAGTAAACTTATGTTAATAGACCGGTATTGAAGATCAGTATATAATTGTAATAATCAGTTCTTTTATAAATATACATCATTTCGATAACAGTTTATAAAGCTACATACTTACATAGCTATTGAATGCGTGTGCACTTTATAAACTACACTTGCGTATAAACAGACGCACAATACAATTTCATAATTATTTATGTGTAATTCAGTCGGTGGATTTAGCAAGGCGATCATTACATTAGCTGATAACAGCTCTGCTGGCGCCGGTGAAACAATTTCGCGAACACCACTTATCAACTCGCTTGTTTGTACCGTGCATTTGCGTAAATATAGCCTGTAATGATGCAGCCAATTATTTGGATATTGATTTGGAGTGGTTTCTGTATTGATTTGGTCTTAGTTTCATATTTAGTTTATTCTAGACTCGGTTTCACCTGCGTATATAGACCGTTCTCGTGGGATTTCGAGAATAAAAAGTATATGTCATTCTCCTCGTCCTAAGCTATCTACGAAATTTCTGCCGAATTGGTTCAGCAGATCCCGAGTAATAAGTGTCGTAACAAACCCGTCTTAGTTTTATATGTATAGTTTTTATTAAGAGCGGTTACCACCTAGGCTATTTATCGAATATGGTATTGTATCTAGACAACTATGTTAATGATTTTGTTTTACCTAATTAAGCTAGAACTACGCTTCTTGAATAAATCATATACATAGGAGACGTCGATTTCATTCTATATGGAGACTTCTGATCTTTGTAGTTAATTATCTAATGAAGAATATTCTTTTTAATCTTTACGGTTTTGGATTCGTGTTGTCTTAAATATCTACGTTAATTAATATGAAATTTTAATTTTCCAGGTCCCACAAGCAGAGGCGGTCGCAAGTTAGATGAAACCCGAGACAAATACGGCAAAGCGTGTCGGCGGCTGCATCGCGCTCACAACGAATATGTGCTGCTATTGGCAGAGGCGACGGAGTGTGAGAGGGCGATGCGGACGGCGGCACTACCCGCGCTGCTGGATCAGCAGCGGCGGCAAGGAGAGGCTACGGCTACGTCTTGGTAAGTGTATTACGGGCAGAGACAACGAGGTGCGATAGCCCGATTTGTATGACAAAGAACCAGACCAAATACGTCTTGGTCTATGTTATTCGTATAATACGTAAAAAGCACCTGCGACACTCCTGGTGTTTTAGGTGTTTGTGGGCGGCGGTGATCACTTAACATCAGGTGACCTTTTTGCTCCTTGGCCATAAAAAAATATATATAAATGTTATACGGTGTATGAAAGGATGTGGATTGGTGATTATTGACGAACCACAGAGTGCAAAAAATCGCTGCCCTCTTGGAGGCGATTTCAGAAGAAGGGAACGTTAATATACATATACATTTTTTAGTTTTAATTTGTAAAGCATAATGTACTTTATTTATGTGGGTTTTGCTTATGATGTTTTAAAAAAGACTATATTTCTCATAATTTAGTTGAAAATGGGTACAGTTTTGGGATTATCTTTAATAACAAATACTTTATCTATTATAAGACTTGGATATAAATTGTTGTTTTTCTTTTATAGGAAAGGCATCCTGTTGGAAGTAGTCCAGAGGTCTGACTTCAGTACAGATAAATTTAAGGAGATCCAGAGCAAAACTGAGACCACAGTTCAAAACCTCAGGCCTCAAGAGGAATATAAGGAGTTTATGGAGAAATATAAGTGAGTGTGAAATCTTATATATAAAAATGAATCGCAAAATATGTTGGTAAGCGCATAACTCAACAACGACTGGACCAATTTGGACAATTCTTTTTTTTAATGTTCGTTGAAGTTCAAGCATGGTTTTTACGGTGAGAAAAATTCGAATAATTACCGGGTCCACGCGAACGAAGCCGCGGCCGGAAAGCTAGTATACAATAATATTTACGCTTATCTAAACAAATTGATGTAGAATATTTTGAAATATTATCTTTGGCATGCTTTCTTTTCTTAGTTAGTATATCACTATAAGATTTAAGAGGAACTTAATTTCTGAAATCCATATTCCATACTCTAATCGCAAATAAAAACTATAAAAAACTAAAAGGAAAAAATTTCGACCCAATTAAAAAAAATTAATTGAAAAATAAATAACCATTTTGTCTGGAAAAAATCGCTCTAGGCAATAAGACTTATGTAAGTTTATGGGCGAGCGCAATGAAGGATGCAAAAAAAATAAATAAACAATTTTTAAGGTTTGATTCAGCATTTTTACAATAACCATATTTTCAGGTCACCCCCATCAACACCAGTCACCTTCACCTTCGACGAGAGTCTAGTAGAAGACACAAGCGGGAAGCTGCAACCGAACCAACTGACCGTCGACAACCTTACTGTTGAGTGGTTGAAGGAAAAGCTCACGGAACTCGAGAGTGTGCTGCAGGAGAACAGGGAGAAGCAGACCGCGCTGCAAGGACCGGAGATTATCGGGAATGGGGTCTGCAAGAATAATAACACGGGGATGGCTAATGGTGTCAATGGGATTGATAGGTGAGTCTGATCGGAATAGTTTCTTTAGACCGGTGTTTGTGACTGATAGACCGAGACAAAGAGCAGAAACGTTATTGTAATAGAATATGATGGATTATGCGCAGTGTATGGGATTGACATAAGCATATGCTTTACATATGCTTATGGCAATAACGTTTGTGTCATTTGTCTTTACCTACTAGTCTCCATCTTCTGTGGAGTCTTTTGTAAGCGTCTTGTGTAGACAAGACGATTATGATATGATTATGATTACGTACAGTTAGTTGCTCTTTAGCACTTCCATACTTTTTTATAGACGAAAGAAATCAAAGGATATTTAGAAAATTTCTCCAGCACGGTGCCTGTTTCGATATAAAAACGTGAATCTTAAATATATTTTTATTAACTATAGTAAATTGCTTGGCATGGCTCAGTCAGGGTCCTAACAAGAATAATTAAGCATATTTTCCTTTGCGATGGTTTATTAATTAATTTGATTTTTATGAAACATTAATGCAGCTAGGACGTTGGTTTCAAAACATACCCATTACATTACATAAACAACCTATTAATTATTTAATTTCCCCCAGGCACTCTCCACCCCCAATACCAGTAACAACATCAGAACCAATAAAGCTACTGGAGCTTCGGATAGCGGAGAGGAAATGCGCAAAACAAGCAGAGATGATCCGCTCAGCGCTCGCCGAGCTGGGCTGCGAGGAGGCGCCGAGTGGCTGCCCAGACCTGTCTGCGGAGACTGTTGGTGTAGACAGCCTGGACGGCTCCACTGATGTCCAGGTAATTTTACGCTAAATTTTCCACAGGTTTACTCCTCCAACAAATTTTGGACGTAGATATAGCAGGGTATGTGCTTAATAAACAGGGATCAGAAGCACTCAGAACTTAGGAAATAGGAGTTGCCACGGGATCAGAAGTTACGCGAGTAAAACCGTATACCTATAAGCTGCAACGGTGGCCAGCTCGAAATGAACGATTTAAAGCTTTTTTATTCACAGCAGTTCTAGTTTGGTGTATAATAATTAAATGTAACAAATTACGAGAAAATGTTCACCCCTTAACAACAAAAGCTAATCCTGGAGTAAAGCTTGCAAAACTTATTAGGACCGTTCATCGATCGGATCAAAAGCGTCGATGGACGCACTGCGCTTGCACCTCCACTCGATAATACCGCCCAAGCCGTTCTTCCGAATGTTCACGCGTCCGTTCCGGCGCAAGTCGGCGCCGTCCAGCCCCGCGCTGCCGCCGAAGACGTACCGCAGCAGCAGCGAAGGGCCGGAGCCGGTAAGGCTCGCGCGGAGCCTGCGCACGCGATACGTGCTCAGGCGCAGGCGCAAGTGTGATGTGTATGTGCGCTGCGGCCGCGCTAGGAAGAGATTGTGTAAATGTCGTAACCGTTTGGTGAGTGCTTTGCCGGTGTGTGATGCTAATTCGTGGGCTTAATCGATTTTTTATAATTTTTACTGTAATTTCCAAGATTTTTATGGCCAAATATTCAATTGATACTTAACTTTGAGAGATACTTTAGTTGAGTGTCTTTTGTGTATTTTGACGTGACAGATTTTAAAAATTATATTAGTATTGTTTTAGAGTTTTCTAAATTGTATTTATGTATTTAATTTTTGAGGGTTTGGCAATAGTTATCTTTAATTGGCATATTGTTTTAAAGACGGAGTTTAGTAATATGTTCTCCCAATCTATTAGAAATGTTTCTGATTACTTTTGTAACTCATCCAAGATATATTCTTTACAATTTCCATTAGTTTGATCAAAAAAAATGTCCTTGACCTAATCACTAAACTCTCATTTCATGGCCCACAAATAGCGTCACCACAGTCATAACAGAGCGCATGGCATGTCACGCATGCTCGAAAAATACATTTTCCCCCACGTTGAGGTTGCGAAACATTCGCGGTATATTTAGCGCATCCTGGCACGCGCGAACTTCGCACCGGAATACGCTTCACATATAAATTTAAAATAGCACCAGTCCTCAAACACGATTTCAAAATCAAGGTGATGCCTGAGACGTTACAGAAATGCGTTTACGCGTTACAGTTTTACGTCAAGTTCGTCGTTTTATATGAGAAATATAAATAATTAGTTTGAAGCGTTTATGAGGCTGTAAATAATAAATGGATCCGTTCGCGATGTATATAACTAACAGTGATCTGCCGCCGGTGGTGATACCGCGCAGGAAGAAACGCCTGAAGCAATTACAGCTGGAACTCGAAAAGGAAATTGTATGTTATGATGTTTGTTGTGGTTTGAGCTTTATTTGATTGGATATCGTCTGATCTAACGTGTGTTTTGTGCATGACTAATGAGACGTTGTTTTGTTGTGTGCTCAAACATTATTTTCGTTTTTGAATTTAAAATATTATCCTATCCTTTTGATAACTTAAAATGAATAAAGTTGTTACATATGTAAGGAAATGTTAAATATTAAATAAACGTAATCGCGCACCCACGTGTCGCTCGTATCAACTGATATTGTTTTATAGATAGGTCACGTCGATCATCACGTCATCCTAAAATAAAACTTAAAGATTGAAACTTTTTAACTATCCAAGCGTTAGAAGGTCACAAACAAAAAATGTCTGGAATATCGCTTTAAATAACTAATTCAAGCAGTTTTTGAATATTGCATTGATGATTAAAACCCACCTTTCACCCACGCACTGTCTACTATCACATATTTTATACTCATCTCGTTCCCACCCGTGTTACCAGGTGAGTGCGAGTGAGACGGAGCGATCGCTGGTGGACCAGGAGTGGTTCCATGGAGTGTTGCCTCGTGAGGAGGTGGTGCGGCTGCTGAGGAACGACGGCGACTACCTGGTGCGGGAGACGACCAGGAACCACGCGAGGCAACTGGTGCTGTCGGTGTGTTGGGGACAGCATAAACACTTTATTGTGCAGACTACGCCAGAGGTGAGGAACATTTTTTCGTAATGTAGTAGTAATTAACCGACTTACAAAAAAGAAGAGGAGGAGGTTATCAATTCGACCGTATTTTTTTTTATTTATGTTACCGCATATCTCCGGCGTTTATGGACCGATTTGGATTTTTTTTGCATTCGAAAGAGTAGAGTTCATGTGTGGTCCCATAGAAATTTGGTTCAAGTCTGATCATCCATGTGGATCCATATTCCAGGGAACTCCTCGAAAATCAACGGAATAAGCTCTGCGGTTAAGGTTTTATGATGTATAATATATCAACTGAATTGTGACTAGATGATGTGATTACCCTTCATAGGACACTGAAAAGGATAAAATAAAAATTTTTGCCAAAAAATAGAACTGACTTCCTCGCTCTAAAAAGTAGAAAATAACTTTTATTTCATTTTTGTTGAAATCTATACAAAGTCGGTGCCTTATCTATTTTCAATTTAACAAGATTTTGCACCGACTTTGTATAGATTTTTATGTTATGTAGTATGAATTCTATACCAATTGTGTTTTATGTATACTTCATTTTTATAAGAAGTAAAAAAAGTTAAATACATAAAATTTTGAACTTTCCTAAGTGAAAGACCAAAACTAGAATGATTTCTTGATTGATTTGTACAAAGCACTTCACTAGTTTCACAGTTATATATTTTCTACACTATATTAATTATTTATATACAAATTAGACCAGTTTCGAACACCATCTGCAGTAATAGTTTTAACAATCAAGATGCATCAAGAAGTAACATTACAAAATATAAATTATCTAGAATGATTTCTATAAAGAATATTGAGATACATAGGTCTTGTTTTAAAAATTCTCAGTATCTTCTATATTTAATGTAAATCATCAAAAGTTTCAAGGTTAATTGTCATTAAAATATCATACCATTTTTTCGTTTATATGTTACTAGCGGTGTCCCGCGGTTTCGCCCGTGTATATAGAGTATAGACCGTTTTGAGATTTCCGGGATTAAAAGTATCCTACGTCATTCTCCTGGTCCTAAGCTATCTTCCTACGAATTTTCTGCCGAATAGGTCCTGCAAATATCGAGTTACAAGTGTTGTAACAAACCGGGTTTTGTTTTATGTCCATATATAGATTGTAACATTCCTTCGAAACATTCCAGGGTCACTACAGGTTTGAAGGAGCAGCGTTTCCCTCGGTAGCAGAACTCATAGCGTGGCAGAGAGCCAGCGGGGTTCCTGTTACCGCTCGATCTGGAGCCTTACTGAGGAGAGCTGTTCCTAGGGAGACCTGGGAACTGAATAATGACCATGTGCAATTGCTGGATAAAATCGGACGGGTGAGTTTTTAAACATGACCCATGGGTTCTGAAACTGTCTGCCGACGCAGGAGGTAAAGGGCGTTATACAACTTTCCCGACCCTCCCTCCACACCACTTAGCTTAGCTCGTTAACGGTGTAAGAAATTACGACTTGAATAATTGTCTTCCTCATTTTTATGAATAAAGATTAGGTCCTTTGCTCTAAAATGCATAGTTAACTAAGAAAAATTTAATATAATTTCGATTGCGATGTGCTTAGCGATATTTTTAAAGAGCTATTGTTTTCTTACAATATGAGTTTTGTATCTGAAGCAAATTGTAAATAAAACAAATAAATTTACCAGGGCAACTTCGGCGACGTGTACAAAGCGCGTCTGATCACCACAGGCCAAGAGGTGGCCGTGAAGACCTGCCGCGTCGCGTTACCGGAGGAGCAGAAGAGAACGTTCCTGCAGGAGGGCCGCATCCTGAAGCAGTACCAGCACCCGAATATTGTGCGGCTCATCGGCATCGCGGTGCAGAAGCAGCCGATCATGATTGTTATGGAACTTGTGTCGGGTATGTTTTGGATTATAGGCGGTATAAAAAGTGTATATTTTCACAGTTCCTTTCGTTTTTCCCAATCCTTAGATAAGGGTTTTTCAAATAATTTTTGGACTGCGGCCCATTTACGTAATGCTTAGATTAGGGGTTAGGGGTCGGACTATGGGAGCCGAAGATATAAGCGGGTAAAGTCCCGAGGCACAGGTAGTAAGTTTAATAAATGCTTTGGCGCTCTATCAAACCTAAAACGTTTGATATTTTGAAATAGTGTGAGTTCTAGATTCAATCAGAAGAAGAAGAATTACAACATGACGACGCCTCGCAACTTTCTGTGGCGCACAGTTTGGCATCCCCTGCCTTAGATCGTGGTTCACCAGATTAACAATAATATAATGGCTATCATTATATAGAACATTGCTCGTTTTTCGGAGCACAATAAATCTCCAAACTGCTAGAAAAGTTGCATTTCATAAATTGTTTGTTTGTCCGCAGGCGGTTCGCTGCTGACATTCCTGCGCACGCGCGCGCAGAACCTCAGCAGCCGCGCGCTGCTGTGCATGTGCCGCGACGCCGCGGCCGGCATGCGCTACCTGGAGTCCAAGAGCTGCATCCACCGCGACCTGGCCGCCAGGAACTGCCTCGTGGGCGACGACAACTGCGTCAAGATCTCCGACTTCGGCATGTCGCGCGAGGAGGAGGAGTACATCGTGTCCGGCGGCATGAAGCAGATACCCATCAAGTGGACCGCGCCGGAGGCGTTGAATTTTGGTAAGTGGCTCATGAACAATACGAGTACATCAAGACTTGCACTGCGTGGGAAACGAGTAATAGACAATATCATGAAGATATCTGACTTTGCAATGTCCAGGGAGAAGGAGTGCGTAGTGTCCGAGGCGAATGTAAAATCATTTGAGACTTTCATTTTAATATAATTAATTTATATCGTACGTCCGTATTTCCATTCTGTTGTACACCTATCCCAATTTCCCATCATTAATCTTCTTCCTATCTCCACCCTGTCCTTCAATCCAGCAAGACATCTGCAGTCACTTAACATCAGGTGAACCGTATTCTCCGCTTTCCCGCTGTTACATTTTAATCATCCAAAACATAAAACTATACTTTTTAACTATAATATAAAATAAACATTGTGCTTTAATTATATTATAGTATAAAATCCATAGATCCGTCTTTAATAATAATAATAATAAAAATTCTTTATTTGCCTTCATAACCTTTATTTCGTACGTTCTATTATTATATTTGTCTTTGTACCAAGCTTAGTATTCACACGTGAAATAGATGTAAATAAAAGAATTATCTTCCACTGTAGGTAAATACACGTCGTTGTGTGACGTGTGGAGCTACGGCGTGCTGATGTGGGAGATCTTCTCCAAGGGCGACACGCCCTACGCCGGCATGAGCAACTCGCGCGCACGGGAGAAGATCGACCAGGGTACGTGTGCAATATATCTATACTCTTCTCACACTGTCTCTCTATATATTATTATTATTAGTTATGAGTATTTTGTTACTTTATTAATATATCATATACATTTATAAGTGATCATATATTTACTTTTATTATTCTGCACCACCTGTATTTTTTGTTATGAGATTAAAATTCGATTGAAAGGTTGTGTGGAAGAGATCGCTCTTTAGCGATAAGGCCGCCATTTAAACCCATACTTCAACATTTTTTTAATGTCCTATGTTTATATTTGAGCTGAAATAGAGTATATTGTATCATCTGTATAAAAAAGATTTGCTTTAATTTATATGTTAAAATCAGATTAAAAGAGAATAAAAATAACAAACTTTTTATTAATTAATTTTCATTAAAGCTTATGTTAACAATAAGTAAATAAATTTATTAATATAAAAATTTATTTAAAATTATCTCATTAATATGCTTCAGGTTACCGCATGCCAGCGCCAGAAGGCTGTCCAGAAGAAGTGTACGCGCTAATGCTGCGCTGCTGGGAGTACGAGCCCGACAAGCGACCGCACTTCAACCAGATATACACCATCATTGACAGTATTTATAACAGATAATATACTCGATTCATGATCCGATGTAACCTTCATAATTGAGTTCATGAGAACTATAGTGACCTAATTTTTTTTAACAATATTAAGTCTATTATTTTATCCAATTAAAATTGAACATTTGACAGAACCAGTCTAAAAGTGATACAATGAATATTCACATAGATATCATTGTAATCACTTTTAACCCACTAAAAAGCTAACCTGGTTCTGTCAAGATTTTTTAGAATTTCAATGGATGAAAATTATAATAGACTCAATATTGTATAAAAAAGATAGGCCAAAGTTCTCATGACTTGAATTAAGAGTCGATATAATTCGCTTAGTCTGGTATAACATGGTCCAATTTCATTTCCTTTGCCTTTAATCTTAAGCAAATTAGCCCAAAATGCAAATGCTATTAATATGAACTGCATAATATTGTATTTAGTACAAGTGTGTTCGTTCGTTGTCTATACTTTATGGTTCTAGTAAATATTTAGATAGGCTCGTAAAATGTATGTAATATTATCGACACGTATTTACTTGGTATTATAAGCCCAAACAATAATGTTATTCAGTATTTTTTATTTGGTTAAGATTATTACTTGTATGGTGTTATATTTTATCATGTTGTTTATAGCGTTCTTAATTATTAAGTATACATGCGAAATTCGATATTTTATTGGAATTGTTATGAATTCAGAAAGGTTTGATTGATCTCTTGAATCTTGGGTTATTGGAAACGATTAAAATGTATGCAAATTTGTTATTAAGTACAATTTTTAATCTTAGTTATTGACGATTATTCTGTAGTCTAATTTTGATATCTTAAAACTTAATAAATCAATATTCATAAGTGCAATTATGTATGTTTTTACTTTCAAAATTTTGTGATAATTTTGTGCTTCCATAATATTTTAAATAGAAAACGTCACGTTATTCTCTTGCCACGAGTAAAAATTAAAATCTATTATTTTTGTAATATCTTGTTGCGAGATAACGTTAAGTATCGTGTAACTGTGACATTAAAACGTGTAATAAGTATTATGTTTGTAAATATAAGATTTATTTTACAATGATATTATTTTTGAATAAAGTGCCAGATGAATTTGGAATTATGAAGTTTTATTTTTTCTTAGTTACATAGGCGCCTATATTACCTTAATACTTTTGTCATTGATACAAAATAACATTAGGTTTTTAAATATATTTTATTCCCTTAGCATTTAGAAATGGACAATTACTAATATAAATGGCATCGAGTGATGTGATGTGACGATTAGTGAATTTCGACCAACTCCTTATTCAAAACCTTTTAGTCATTTTAATTGTATTGGATTAATTAATCTTAATTGAATTCACAAACACTAAGCAAATAAAGAATTGTGGAGAAACAAAACAATTACTACAGAATACAAATTTATATTTACAATTACAGATACAATTTAATAAGTTCATCACTAACAGCAGATGGCGTGAGTATTCCCAGATCCGTAAAAAGCAGTGTTATATACGCGGGAGGGGTGTAATCCACTAACGGGTGTTGTTTCGACAGATTCCCGGATTTAATAACACTAGACAGATACTTGAACTCGTTGGGTAAGTCTTGTTGGTTGAGCGGGTATATTCTGGAGAATTTGAAACTTTCTGTTAGAACGTAGACGGGCTTCTTGAGCTCTAATGCTGACATCGCCAAGCAGTAGGTGCCGATCTGTAAGGGTATGGTATTAGGAGGATTAAAAAATACTTATAAAAAACTGCATTATTTGCAATATATAACAGAAGAATTTGGTATTATTATTTTTAAATGAATAACTGAAACGAGGAGGTTATCAGTTTGGGGCGTATTTTATTTTTATGTTTAATTAACACACTCTCGAGGCTTCTGACATTGCGGGTGCTTACGTCGGTGATCACTTACCGTCAGGTGAGCCTCCAGCTCTCATAAAATAATTGAAATTGATTACTTAATTGTACATGCATATAAATCAACCCATAGAACCACAAGTTAGTGTAATTATATTTTTACTATAAGAATAAAATTTTAACAAGGCTTCTTTAAAAAAAATTAAAACAATTTTGAAGAATATTCTTTAAACGGATTTAAATTCAAATAACGAAAAATCACCTTATTAATAATGCCACCACTCTCAGTGACTCCTTCCGCGCCGATCATCACAATGTCCACCTGCTCCATGATGTAACCCACGGCTGAGTCCAGAATGAGGGTTGCTTCTATTCCAGCCGCTACAAGCTCTTTGTGCATTCTTTCTCTACAAAGAAATACCATACATGAAAATTGGAGGGTTTTAACGTCCTACTTCCTACTAATATTATAAGGTGAACGGCCAAACATCAAGTACTAAATGGATTTTTGACGAAATTTCGTACACAGATAGTCTATTTTAGGTAAAGCTGGTTAAAGCGGGCTAAAGTTAGTTATCAATTAATATTTAGTTTTAGAATGCTTTACTGTGTTGGTAATATTGTAAACAAAACAAGTTAAAAGAACAATAATATTGGATATGCTGCATTAAGTGAAGTGAAAATAATTTCCTATTGATATCATTGTCATAATCTAATATAAGCAAGCCTGTTGAAAAAATTCTCTAATTTTAAAGAAAAAGGAACAAAAATAAATGATTTATTTGCCATAAGGTTATATTGTACATACCCACTGTTATCAGGACAGGAAGACGTAACAAACACTTGAAACCTTTTATTTGCCTTCACTGCTTCCAGCATGGCCGCGAGCACTACCCGTGACCGAGAATGTGTCAGGATTTTCTGTAAAATCAAGACTAATGTTATCTAGTAACTATAAATACTTTATTAGTGAAGTTTTACTCTTAGTTGAGTATTTTACTATTACAGATATTATTGATGATAGAGAATATAATATAGCCACTTTACGCATCAATGCACTAATAGTTGATCGGGATGTTTTAGGGACACAATTGTTATATTTTGTCTATAGAAGATACAGGTGTCGTTTGCCATAAAAAATTGTCCAAAAATGTTTTTCACACTATTTAATAACTCTGTCATATTTGATTTTACAACTAAAATTTAAATGGCAAAGTTGTAGAGAATTCACTTTAGAATTAACAGTGTTTTTATAAATTTTATGAGGGACCAATGGTTTGTCTGATATTCCATGATATTTAGCCTTTTTCTAAGATAAAATTTCAATGAACTGTAACAATTTTTAATGTGGTTTTATTGTCATCTGTCCATTTTATTTTGGAAGGTTTATAGATTTTTGCACAGGAAGTTTTACTTTGTTACTTCTTCATAATATTAATCCATTGCCATTTATAAAATCAAAATACAAAACATATTATAGTCACACTTATAAAAAAAAATTTCAACTTACACAACCGTCAGAAATAAAAGGCAATGCTTGTTTAGCAACTTTTCCCCTGGCCTGTAATAACGTGTCCAGAAATACCCTTCCTCGCTGCAACATTATTTGCTCACATTCTTCAAATGACTGAAAAATTTAAAAAAAGTAAATAGAATATAGCAAAAAATTATCTTGTACTGGATAAAATTTTCTTGTTTGACCATCAGCCGTATTTCTGACCACTACGCGGAAGTTTGAATAAATAATACAAAAAATTATAATTTTAAGAGATTGGTCCATATTAGCTGAAGAACAAAATGGTGAATTAGTAAAAATTCTCAAGTGAGTCAGGTCTCTAGCTTAAAGGGAATAATGATAAGGCATAAACATGTTACAGAGGTCAAGTGTAACATACATTCTGTGGGATGTTGAACTCATAAGTTCTGTAAATTAAATGTATACAAAAGATCAAAGAATTCTTGGAGTTTACATGACACCACAGCAAAATCCAATGTTTCCAGTCAAATCTGTTAATTTTTTTCCCATTATCTTTATCCATTGTATTAAAGCAGTCAAGATCTTAAAATACTAATGTGCAAAAACCAAATATACCAATATTGCAATTCATTGATATTTCTAATTAAACAATCAATGTTAAAACTAACCTTAACATCTAATTTAGCAAATGTAATGAACCTCATGAACAGTTCACAGCCAGATGAGATGGCAGCTACCGGCTGATCACAGTGTCTCATGGCATCCACCGCCAGTTGGAGGTTCAGGTCCAACTCCCTTACTGTTGCCACTGGAAGAGTTATTGTTAATGCTTAGGGGTTTCTATCCAGTAAAAAGATGCGTGTCATTTAGAGAGATTATGAATTGATCAATAAGATTTTTTGCAGAGAATTTTTTATCTTAGCTATATCCCATTTCAGTACTTTTTGAGAGCTAATGCAGAGTTTATAAATGTAGAATAAAATCTCTAACAGATACTTAAATAGTGCTGCAATGAAAGTGTTAATCAGGATTTCTTGAAAACTATTGTACTTCAGATTGCACAATATTATAAATAAATTGGGATTTCTGTACTTAAATCTAAAGATTTCGCCTAAAAGACAATAGATAACTTTATAGGACATAGACTGAAATATTTCTATGTCCATTTTGAGGAATTTAAGTTTGAAGTAAATGTTTTTACACACCTTTATAATTTTCAATGACTGTTAACAAGGTTTTTATAGCTGCAACACCAACTGAAACATCCTCTTCTTCTCTTAGGATCTTCAGGAAGATTTCTTGTACTTCTAAAAATAAAAAAATGCGATTTTAGTTATATTTGGCCAGGCTGTTATCATTTTAATAAGTGTATAGGAAAAAAGTAAAATAGATTATACCTTCTTTCTTCATTTTGTTATTTTTTTTAGTGCCACCTTATTTCTTTATGTTGTTGCACTAACGCATAAACATTATTTTCATAAACATAAACTTATCTTTAGGTTTCTGTACTTATATTATTATAATAACCTCAATGTTTTCTTTTAAAATGAACACACGTCAGATGATGAAAAATGACAGTTAAATGGTCTAATGTCGCTTGACATAGGTCATAACGGATGCATTCATAAATTTATAACTTTAATAATAATAAATACGTAAGTCCCAATCAAGTACTCGTTTATATTATATCATTGAGTGAAAACTTTTTTTGGACGATAATTTAATACAGCTGCGGCTCAAAATCATTGGTTTCGTGGTCTTGAGAAAATGTAGTATATAAAGAAAATAAGTATATAAAGAATTACGACCCATAGAAATGACAAACTACGAACAAAAAACGAACGAACAAAAAAATCATATTACACAAAACAGCGTTTTTAACTTATTACACAAAAAATCGTATTTAATTTAAAAAATCAATTAAGTATAACAAATGATAAGGCATGTTATAAAAATACGACTATATTATACAGCCATGATATTTCCAACATCTCTACGATATATTACTAGCTATATCCCGCTGTTCCGACCGCATAGGTATATAATGGTCGATAGCTTTATATCCTAATGAACCTGTCTATCACGATCAAAAATAATTTTTCAAATTGACATTAAAAGTTAAGTAACATTAGTAATATTTTTAGTATGATCACTGTTATGTAAGTTTTAACTAGCAATATAACAATAATTACAATCATGTACAACAACAAAGTGTTTAAACTTTAAAGTTCAATTTAACATACCTTATAACTGCTTTATGAGCCATGAAATCGAAACGAAGGCAGACCACTACATATGTAGCATATATCTCTATTGTAAGCCTAGTATTACAATTATTCACAAAAATAGGTGTCTTAAAAAATTTGTACCTACAGTAAAACAATATAACAATAAATATTTAGTTAAAGGGAAAGTCATGGCCATCGAATGTGAGTTACCTGCTGTAATGAAGTTGCGATTAAAGTTTCAACAGTGTTTGAATGGCTAAGACGTATCCGTTTCGCTAAGAGTTTTGAAGGCGTGATTTTTTTCGTAACAAGTGCAGATAAATAAACAAAATGGGAAATTCGGCGTCACTCAAAGTAAATGATAAGAGAAAATGGCAGTAAGTTTTTATAAACATATTATTATTTTTTTTATTTTCAGTCGTGATAGGTATTTATAATTGGATTTATAATTTTATTTTTTTATTTTTTCTCTGAACAACGAGAAATAATTTATGAGTTAGGTCGTTAGATTTTCCTAATTCGCAGTGAATGAGATATTCGATTTATACCTTTTCAAAATTAGGTACTACATGTTAGTAATTTCTTCTAATTTTATCATTAATTTAAGTACAATTCAAATAATCTAAATAATATTAAAAATTTCTGCACCCTTCATTAATCATCAACATATAAAATTGTTTGATAAATCGAATGGCTATTCTTATTTGTTTTTGTAATAAGTGCGTTACTTGATTTAATTTAGACGGTCATACAGCAAATCATAAACAATCGTTCTATTATATATTATTATGGTCTATTGGGTTAGAATTTCAACAGTTATTTTATTTCAGTGACTCTGATAAGAAAAGCAAAAGGTACACATGTCCTACATATTTATTTACGAATGCAACAATATAACAAGGTCAGCGAAATTAATCAATAGGAACTACCCTCATCGCAGTAGGTCGGTTTAATATCGATGTCAATTGTTGCACGAAATGATAGTATCTATTTTCAGGAATAATAAAAATGGGATTTAGTTAATTGCTCACTGAAAAAAAAAAACAAACAAATAATAACCTTTGAAAAAGATGCAGTTTATCGACTTTATCACACTCAAAAGTATAAAATAACTTATTATTTTTATTTTATTTTTTACTCCTATTCGAAGTAGGATTAATGTTAAATTGTAAATAGGTATAGGATGTACTTTTAAGTGAGAAGACATCTCATCTATTTTTGGTGAAAAGTTATTATTATTTCATTTTAGTGACTAATAGTCCCGCTTCCTTCTTTGTATTCTATAAACACCTTAGATAAACTCAGATATAAGTTGTTCAGTACCAACCTACCAATCTCGACATATTTGCTGATGAAATGGCTACATCATAGATGTACATTACATTTTTAATCGACTTTCAAAAAAAAAGGAGGAGGTTATCAATTCGACCATATTTTTTCTTTGTATCAAAATTCAAAACCACTGTTCATAATTTATATACATATACAAAACAAAAAATCTGTAATAGAATTCAGAACTGTCGTATCTTGGAATAAAACAGAAATGCAAAATTGGTACATATAAAATTTGGTATCCATAATAATTGTGCAGCAAAAATTCGTCTATAATAGGAAACTAAATACACCTTTCGTAAAGAAAATTAGAATTATACAAAACAATAATTATAGTTTTAACTTAACATATTTGTGATTTATATTTTTTTAATTGAGAATATTTTTTGTTGATTGCAGACACCTAGATACTAGATAAGTATTGTGTAATTTTTAATACTTTAGTAATTTCACGTTTTACTAGATTTTTCGATATTTAATAAAAATAATATGTATTTGAAGAGACAATTATTACATTTTGCGATTCATAACACGGTGAATGTTGGTAAAACAAAGCAATACACCTTCCGCAATATCGTAATTCAATCCGCGAACAATCGAAGGGGTTGTCAAAACGCAAGCATTAGTAAACAACATTGTTACTGTAACCAAGACTAAGGCATTAAATGCAGCGTGAATAAGTAATGTTGTTGCCGTGAAATTGTAGATAACGAGACAGTCATTAATGTGGAGCGAAAGTCTGTTACATAATGTATACAGTCATAGTGTTAAGATCGTTACATACTCCTAATCCTAAATCGTAGAATTTATAATCAAGAGCACAATTTCATTTTATATGCATTCTTATGAATTTTATCTGTTCCTGTCGGTTCCTATCCTTATTATAAATGCAAACAGCAACGGGCACTATGCGGGTGTGATGGACAGTTTCATATGGAACGCTATGGGTTATCTTGCATTACCTCATCATTGGGATCGTGAGGCACAACGAAGTGAATTTTTAAATAAGTCATTCCAGTTAATTCTAAAACTAAACTTATGCTAAATACTATGCTAAGAAAGTTAAACAAATAGACCTGACATTAAAATACCTATAATTAAATAAAATAAGCAAGAGGCTTACGTGCAATTTGATGCATACAAATATGTTTTAAAAAAGTAGATATTTAGAGATCCTTAAACTTAAAAGCTACTGACTAACAAAAAATTCACTGAAAATAATCTTAGCTGTAATCAAAACAATTCAAACAAAGTTTTCGTAGGATCATAAAATCATGAATTGCATTTTACACACATTTTTTTAATGACATTGCAAGTACATATCTAATTTAATCGAGGGTCAAGTCAAGTCTGTACCAAGTCTGCAATTTATTTTTTTCTCTATGAATCTTATAATTACAGGCACTCGGTAATTACTCAAGTAAAACACTTGTTATTATGAGTTGACTAACAAATTGTGCACCACTGTAATAAGAGCACGGCCGTTGAAAACCGTGACGACCCTGACTTAGCTGTGATAGACTGTCAGCTAAATGTTTGGTATCACTAATCGGACAAGTTATTTGTCAGCAAATTGCTGTGTTATTCATCAATGATTTCCTAAAGAGTTGATTGGTATCGAATTAAAAATTGGGGCTTAGATCAGTCATTTATATTGCGTTGGAGGACAACAGATTTATTTTTAATCTTTGATGTATGCCAGCAATTAAACATGGCACCTGTAAGGTTGGAGGGGCAACGTGTATTTTCCCAATGGAAAGATATGAAAGAAAATAAGGATAGGAGTAGAATAGGATTGAACTGGGAATACTGTTAAACCTTATATAGAAGACGAAACGTAGAGAATGTGGGCTAGTGATCTGTACTACACGTCTCTCGTAGACCTATTTCAGAAACTAGCCTTTCACACCGTACCTACTAAATTTAAATTTTAAACAATCCTGTAACATAGCAATAAGGTTGTTGAATGGCAATAAATACATTTTATTATTATTAGAATAACGCTACTTCTTACGCACATGGATTAACAATGATCAGTATATTATAATGTGCTAGACTTGGTGATTTACGGCCATTTTCAATATTCTGTCTATACCTTGTTTTACTTACTAAAGTCAGGCAAATCTATCTATTTGCACTTACTTTAATTTCAATACGCTGACGACGGATAGCCTTTGTTATGACTTTTTACAATCAAATGTCATTTAATCTGAGATTACAACCTATCCGTAATCTTTTATACATTATTAAACGGCTGTTAGTAATTGCGGATTAATCAAACGAAGTTTCACTGAAATAATTATCGAATTTCTATACCTACTTTTGTATGCGATAGTAAGTTTGTATGCGCTGAAACAGATGCGTCACACTTTCTCCCTACCGTTGTTTATGTATCTTTGATGTTATTACTTCTGTTAAAGGTAAAATAATATTAAGAAGCATGCAACCCATTAAGTTTCCTTCATCGAAGGTATACTTTTGCAACCACTCTAAATAATTTTACGCGTTATTACACTTTCTTGCTCAAATTGCACGTATGAATGTGGTAACAAATGATTTTGCGGTGACGCCACATCAAGATCATAATAACTGTGACTTGCAAAATAGTAGTTTACGTCATGTAAAGGCAGCCATTACTTTCAAATATTAAGCTTCCTTAAAAAAGACGAAATCTTCTTCCAAATACAGTTTTCGAAGTATTATAAATTAGAAGACAAAATATAAGGAAATGTTAATTTTTATAGTTTTATCAATACTCTGATATAAATACTTTACGAATGCTATCTTTATCTTTCAGCCCTTGCAAGTATAACTAGCTTATGCTCGCAGCTGAGCTCACGTTAATTCGTGCTCTATGGATCAATAAAGCTTATCTATATATACGAAATTTCGTTAATATCTGTTCAGTAATTCCAAAGTGCACGCAAACTCTTAAACCTTCACATTTAAGTACAATAGATAAACACAAAAACATCCGTCCCAAAAGACAGTGTCCGGGTATTGATTTTGACCCGCATAATTCCCGTTCCCGTGGGATTTCCGGTATTTTTAAAACTGTCCCGTCTTTTTGGGTTTTAAACTATCATTGTACAAAATTTTATCCAAATCGGTTTAGTGTTTTTAGACGTGAAGAAAAGTCAGTGAGAGTTACTTTCGCATTTATACTTTAGCAAGTAGGCATAGATGTGATTTCAGGCCTAGAGTGCATATTGCTGTCCAAATAGGCACGGTCTCTTTTCATTAAAAAATACAGACTATAATAACTTAAGAATCTATCTAACAGATACATAAACTCGTTCCATAGATGGAATGTTATACTTCCTATCACCTGTTCGGATCGGAAGTATATAGTTCAATATTTAATTAATGATAACATTATATCTGTTCAGAGGACAGTGTTAAGGCTATATAAAGGCTTAAAGGTTACCAATTGGCAATTATATAGAGCGGATATCTTGAAATTTATTGTTAGAGTTCCGGTTGCAGTTTGTTTCGTAATTGTATACTTTTAGGGCCACTGCCTCGGATAATAGGCTGATATGTATGTAAATTATAGGACAAATATTCTTAGTGTACAAGGAAAACTTAACATTAGTTCGCAAAAAATAATTTTTACAAATTATAAAAACTGCCTAGTTACGTGAAATTATATTACAAACAAACGATTTAGCAATTATGATCTTATAGTACAAAATTATGAAGAATATTCAATGATATAAAGTATTTAATTTACAAGCGAATGCAAAAAAAATCGTTAGAACACTCGAGCGTAGAATGATTTTATCTCTGCTTATTATGTCATAATGCTACAGTATTTTGTGTTATTATGTATGTAACATTAGTGCACAAGTTCGCCCTTGATAGGAAATACACGAGATCGTCATGCACGCTTATCGATAACACAACTGTCATTCGTTAGAGTGTATGAAGTTGATTAAAAATTTGCCAGTAAATACTTAACTAGCTTTTCTGCGCGTCTGCTCCCGTAGCATAATGTTATATGTATTGTCTATGTCACTCAGTGAAAATACGGCTTTATACTGGTGAAAGAATCTTCGAAATCGGCCAATTTTGTGTCAAAACGTTACAATAACAGAAATGTTTCCTCTTTATATAATATTAACGGTGCATGTTTTATATTTTCCCCGTTTGTCACGTCTTAGCAATTGTATATAATATTACATCATTATTTTGGGTGACCTTTGTCTTTGATGAAGAATTATTAAGTGATCATTTTAAGTTCTTGAGAGGACCTTTTTAATTAAATATAGTTTTAAAACTGTTTATTACAAGCCCAATATCTGATATTTAATTATTAAAAAAATTAAAAAATATATAACAAATTTTTCATGGACAAGAAATTTTGTAATGAACAAAAGCCAAAAAGTATGAATTAATTATAAATATGAGAACTCGACTTATCCATACGAGAGCTTAGATGGTAAAAAATCTAAAAAAATATTTATCTTAATTATTATTGTTGTCATACCGCATCTTAACACTAATATTGTTATGGTGCAAGTGCAACACATAAAAGGCAGAGTAAACGACAGATTAAATATTCTTAATATTCATTTTGCTATTTCGACGGCAAAATCGGACTCTGTATCCTAGATTGTCTGTCTCTGAAAATATTGAATTGAAAGAGTAATCTTCAGATTGAGTAAAGCACAGGAATTTAACGAAGTGTCAGCTACAAATGGGGAAAATAAAACTAATTCTTGTATTCTTACCGACTACAATATATTGCGACGAGATTTTGTATAAACATGTTTTTATCCGACTAGCGTTCAATATTGTTATACTTTTATAGTTTTTTACATAAAGATATCGCTACTTATATAAGCTACAATTCTATGGGGGGCACTTATCATTGACCTTTTATGTTTTTAAAACATCACCATTAACTATTATAAAAACATTGCGAATTGATATACCCTAATGTTATCAAATATCATGGTTAGTGTTTATATACAAACATTTAGGTTATATTATTATAATTTAAAGTAATAACTCGATCTTTTCAATAAGTATTATAATGGGAACAGATTTTTAACATTAATTAAATGTAGGTATTGTTTATTTACTAAAAAGGAGCTAAAAGAAAAACTGAACTTTTTCCTATTTTCTATTTGAAAACAAACGTTCTGAATGAGGCTCTGCTGTCCGTCTTTTTTTTGAAAGTTGGTTAATAATAAGTTCCCGTGAACGAATCTGATTTTAGACTGGCACTCATTTAGAACTTAATTACTAAAATATTTTACCCTATAAGCATTTTTCTAATAACGGTTTTTTGTGTTTATTTCATGCCTATAATAAATACGGAGCACGTATTGAGCATAGCTGCGTATGCGCCGAGGGGTAGAGGTTAACATGGCAATTGGATCCATATTGTTGTGGTTCGATACTGATAACGCAACGGTGGTATTTATTGAGATTATCCCCGGACTGACTTCCAGTCGTCATTAAGAGAGCGGATCGCTCCCTGGCGCTCTAAAATTTTCTAAATTATATTTTTCATAATATATTCAAATTCATATACTACAAAATTTAAAGTTTTAATACAAATCTCTGTGATATAAGGATCTCTTTGTTAAATAAAAATGGAATTCCTCACACGCAAAGTCAAGTCAAACGGACAAATTGACGCAAGTCAATTGAATGGCGCGCCTGGGGCTTTTGGGAAGAAGCGGTAAGATTTCCTATACATTAATTCGTTTTATTTCCTGCTACACAGTTTGGAAATATCTCGCTAATAGGTTGATCCTTGTATACTGTTTTTGCTACATTTTTCAAATCTCATAGACATTGGGTTTTTTTAAATTATTTTTCGTTCTTATGGAAGTTACTTTGAAAATACTTTCTCACGATAGTTCAGAAATTAATAAACTAATTAGTTACGTGTTAATCTTTATGGCTATTAAAAACTAATACATTCTTCAAATTCATTCCTTAAAATAGCAGAGAAATGCATTTTTTTACGTTTTTATAAAATAATTTGCCAATAAAGGTACTTTATATATTAGTAATTTATTATAACTTAGTTTTATTTTTAATTCTGTAACATGTACAGAAGGAAAACTCTATAATTAAAAGCCCCATACATCTACGGTCTTTGAATGCGATTATAGAACTATGGACCTATAATAATATCGTTTTTCTGAATAGGTTTAACGCGAATATTAAAAGGAGTTTCTTACAAGAACGGGAGCATTTGGTAATTTATCATTATAACGAATATTTTTTGTACGAGTATGTTTTAAAAACGTTTCTTTATTTTTATGTATTTTTAGATTACGTATGTTTTATGTTTTTTGTTATTTTTTATCGTTAGGGTCACAGCTATGTGAGTCGATGGTAAATTCCTATCATTTTGTAATCGCGTGAAAAGGTTACGGCCTTATCATTTTGCATGGGACTTCATATGTATTTATCTATTATATAACCATTCGATATTACAACGATAACCAATTATTATCATAGCGAATTTTCACATAAAACATTTGTATACATTTAAAAATCTGATCAGTCGACTATACAAATTTAAAAAACAAGTGAATAGATACCTTTTAGGCAGACATGAATAACATCTTCGACTGCACCACCACTTTCCATGATTGGGAGGTCGGTCCAATGTCTGCCTATTCTGCTTAAAAAAAATTTTTGTTCAATATCTGACTAGTAACTCCCATTATTTGTGAAAATTCAGTATTTTTTTAACGTTATTTTATTTCCCATTAAGTACTTACTCACTTAAAATATCCGTTTTAAATTAAGAAAAATGGTTACTTTCGGGTATAAAGAGAGTATAATTTTAATATTAAAAACTCTGTTGTTATGTTAGTAGCACACTTGAATTTAGGTTTTCTTTCCAGTTATTAAATGAACTGCCCCTGCAAACAAGTCGGGGAGTGTGTTTTTCCTATTTTTGGGAATAGGTAGGCTTCACTTCGATAAAATAATATATATTTGATTCGTTTTTAGTTGTAGTAACGTAATTTTAATCAAATGTTTAGATTAGGGATGAAACGGATAGTGGTTTGGCCGGTTACAGGATATCGGATATCCGGCTAGCTATGAGGCCGGATATCCGGATATCCGGTGGCCGGATATTCGGACGCTTATCGCGTTACAACTTGATTT
>LQNK01000537.1:144699-196313 GCA_001586405.1 Phoebis sennae | reverse complement strand
TTCTACAGACAGCAGTAGAAATGGTTACATTAGGTTTTTAGCGCAGTATCAAAGGTCGCGCGCGGTCACCTTGGTGACGTCAGCATCAGCTGAGTTTCTTCGCTTCCGGAAGGCTTGGCTGCGTCAAGGACGTGCGGCGGACGCAAGTGCGTGACACGATCGAATTCGCACGCTTATGTTTATATGCACTATAGACTATACGGTGTATCTAGACATAACAATGTTGTAATCGGTGCAGAGGTTAAGATCTTTTAAAAAAATTGTTCATAACTTGATAATGAACAGTTATTATTTTATTGCAGAAAAAGCTTTTAGACCTAGAAAATAATTTGGATCGTTTGTAGAACAAATATTGCCTTCAGTATGAACTGTCTAAACATTTAAACTGTTTGGCATATTTATATTTTTATTTAAACATATTCTAGGAAGTAAACACAAAATTTTCCATACGTTACTGGTGAATACATTTAGGTACACATGAACCTATATTTTTTGACGTGTCATGTAAAATCCATAATTATTGATTAATCCGTGCTTCTTGCGCCAATCTTCTTACTAATATTTAATGTAACGTTGAAAGTTATTTCATACTTTATATGTTGATTTGGTAGATATTAATATTTATATTTACCCATCATGAAAAAAAAATACGCCCCGAATTGATATCTTCTTTCAGAATTTGGAAAGTCGATAATCTATATTCTATACCTAATATCATAGAGGGGAAAACTATATTTGTTTTTTTAAATATGCTAATAAATTTCGGAACTACCAGACAGATTTGAATGATTCCTTCTCTTTATAATAAGTAGTTTTGTACGGATGGCTATCGAGCCAAAAGCGAAGGCGAGACATCCAATATTAAAACAATTTAGGTTAATTTATATTGAACAATAAATTAAAAGAAATTGTTTAATTCGCAGGGTATGGCGTTCACAATCGAGGAGCGTCAGGTGATGGGCATCCACGGCCTGCTGCCGCCCAGGGTGAAGACGCAGGAGGAACAGGTGCACCTCTGCAAGCTCTCCATCGAGCGCTATGAGGACCCCCTCAACAAGTACATCTATCTTATGGGACTATTGGTAAGAATAACTAATATCTGAAAAAACACTCATTTTATAAAGTTTTCGGAGTTACGTCAAGCGTGCAAGATGAAAAATAGTTGATAATAATTTTTCCAATTTCGAATAAACAGCTATTTTTGCCTCGAATATTGAAGGTTCAAACTCGTTTGACATAAAGGATTATCTCTTCTTTGATCTTTTTTTAGGTTTCATCAAAACTTTATCATGATTGTTTCTTAAACGAAAAGATATTAAAATAACGGCTTCGATCCTTTGTTAATAAGAAGAAAGCACTTTGAATTTTTGGAAAATTTCAGGGAACTCCTTATAATGTCCCTAACCTTATAAAAATATTTTTAAGGTCCCTAGGAGGAAGGTAGTGAATTTTAATAAGATATCACTATTCTTTCATATATGTATATTTCAAAAGTCATAACATAGAAACAGCATTACATTAAGTATACTAAATTATAGAAAGTGAAATATCGACGCGGCCATTTCTAAATACTTCAATTTCAGTTCGATATTCATACACACACATTGATACGTGTGTTAAAAAGAACATTTCCAGACGTCTATGCCAATTCAAACACTAAAGTGACGTCTTCTGTACTCTGTAGGACCGCAACGAGCACCTATTCTACCGCTTCGTCGGCGAGAACGTGGCTGAGATGATGCCGATCGTGTACACGCCGACCGTGGGGCTGGCCTGCCAGAAGTACGGGCTGGTGTACCGCCGCCCGAGGGGGCTGTTCATCACCATCAACGACAAGGGGCACGTGTACGAGATGCTGTCCAACTGGTAAGTGGTGGTGAAGTCTTCACTGGACATAAATAAGTACGAAAATTATAGAAGTAATATAGAAAGAAAGAAAGAAAGACACTGACAGAACAAATAAAAAAGAAACTTACATTATAGCATGGCAATTGGGCAGACTCAGCCATGCTGCAAATATTTTACACTTACAGCGCTGATTCAGTCTACCCAACTGTCCAGAGTTCAACTACCACTTTCCGCAAAAGCCACCAATACCAATCCAATAGTAATTAAAGATTAAGTAATTAGAAACTAAACACACTGGCATTCAGCGGTATTGTTGACGAAAATTATGGAATAAAATGATTAGATTTTGATGCCGTGTAATTTTATGGTAGCATAACTAACAAAGACAGAGAACAGTGTTTTTAAAAGGGTTTTTCGGATATTTCATTTGCAGACATCGCGATCATTTTGTTGAAACTTATTCAAATAAATCAAACACGTAGGTACATGTGAAAAATATTATATAAGTAAGTAACTATCAGCATAGGTATCTAATGTCTACATCGCAAAAAAACATAAGAAACTTATACATACAGTAAAATATTTAAATAAGGAGTGAGTAGTTAGTTGTTTGTTTTTCTTATCTGTAAAAAATAATATTTAAATTAAGAAGGTAATTTATGAGATTATTTAAACTTGAAGGTTGGGTGTACTTTAATTATTTTAAACGAAAAACGTCAGAAAGAATCGTAGAAAGATCGATATGAATCTATCTACACAGCTTTTGTTACCTTTTCCCAAAAAATATGTCGAAAGTTATTATTATACACCAATTGATGATGCTTGTTAAAATTGGTAAAAAGATAATTGAGCGCTCTAAATCATTAATACTGCTGGTCTTAATACTAAACATTTATGTATAAAACACTGATTTAAGGTTAAGAATAGATTAAAAATGTATATGAAGCCATAGAAATAATAACACCGTTGTGTACGTGCTTAAAAATATATCAGCAGTAAAATACGTAAAGGATAATATAATGGAAAAGTTATACACACGACCATTAGGTATGTAATAAGATACAGGATGTTGAGTTAACTTAGATACAATACATTGTAATTTTTATTCATATGTTTGATTTACAACTCGCAGAGGCACATCTTTTTTATTTGACACATACATTCAAATAAAAAAAATGTGTGTCTCAGATAAGATAAAAAATTATATCAATATTCAGTAATATCATTCTTGAAATTGTCTTAATTATTTTACAATTATTAAGTAATTAAGACAAGGGATTTTAATCATTTTCATCCAGAAAGAAATTGAACAGAATATACAATTGCTTAGGTTGGGTACATTCATATAGTTTCATTAAAAATGTCAAACGGGACGAGCAAAGGAAAATAAAATCGAAGATATATTTGGATTTCTTTAACGTACAATTTAAAGTAAGTAATCGTTTTCAGGCCAGAAACCGACGTCCGCGCGATAGTAGTGACTGATGGGGAACGCATCCTCGGTCTGGGCGACTTGGGGGCTTGCGGCATGGGCATTCCCGTGGGCAAGCTGGCCTTGTACACCGCGCTGGCTGGCATCAAGCCGCATCAGTGCTTGCCTATCACTTTGGGTACGTACAGATTATCAGATTGAAGTTATTATGCTTGTTATGTTTTTTTAACCTTTCAAGGCTTCAATGCTCTTAAGGAAGTATCTATTGTTTTGATCTAAGGAATCTCTAATTGAAGTAAAATCGGGACAGAAATATATGACGAGATGTGAGTTGAGAGATCATAAGTTTGCACGTTATAGACACTATGTGACTGAAATAAGTTAAGAAGTATAAATATAATAATAACATATATATTTATTGAAGTAACTATGACTCACAAGTGTTAGAAGGAACGAATTACTTAAAAACTTATTTATCTTGGTAAAATGAAGCACAATCACAATCGAGTACCCACAATCGATCCAATTTAACGTTCTGGATTACTAGATAAGATTTCCAAATTTAAAATCACTGTTAAACCGTTTTTGTATTTTAAACCGCCAAGCAAGGATGTATTTTAGTCAAATTTATCATTTAAAGTGTACTCTACTTTCAGATGTGGGCACAAATAACCAAACAATGTTGGACGACCCGCTCTACATCGGCTTGAAGCAGAAGCGAGTCCGCGGCGCCGCCTACGACGAGTTCATAGACGAGTTCATGAACGCCGTAGTGAGGCGCTTTGGACAGAACTGTCTCATTCAGTTCGAGGACTTTGGAAACGCGAACGCCTTCCGTCTGCTTGAGAAGTACCGTGGCAAGTGAGTACTGATTGGATTTAGGAAGTTGTTGGTGTTTGGAATTTTGTAATTTATTTTTATATTGGCTGATAATCTGATATAAAATTTTAATATGACATTTGGGACTATTAATCACCCATAGGTTAAGCATTACATAGCCCTTTGGGAATCATAACAGCTCGGATTTTGTCCTATAATATTATTTTTGAACGTGGTTTCTGAAAAAGAATATAAAGTACTTACTTACTTCAAATTTATCCATTCAGTGAACCGATTTAGATGAAATTTTGTATAGAGATTGATTGAAAATCGAGAAATAGGATAGCTTTTATTCCGCAAATTCCACGGTATCAGGAGATGAACGCAGGTAAACCACAGAGCACATATAGTATTGATATAAAATATTATGGCTCAATTTCTTTCTCTACTGTAGTTGCGTGACGTCACATTTCCAACGAAGTTGAAATGTTTTCACCGCTTAGCTTTCAAACATCAATTCTCAGGGCCTAACAGTCCGTCCTGTGATTCAGACTGGTCGCTTTAGAATCCTCCCTTTTCATTGGACGTATAATACCATCCTCCTAACCATACGATATCAAACTTATGACTCAATTCGTTCCTCGTCAGGTACTGCACGTTCAACGACGACATCCAGGGCACGGCGGCGGTGGCGGTGGCGGGGCTGCTGGCCAGCCTGCGCCTCACCGGCAAGAAGCTGTCCGACAATGTCATCGTTTTCCAGGGCGCTGGAGAGGTACATATACTTCTCTATCAATCAACCTATAGTAATTGTCTTAGGAAATAGACATAGATTTTTTTTTAAGATCTAGGTACATACATTGTATAGAAATTAGAAGAATATTTTTGGAGCAATCGAATAAATGCGAAAAGTCTGGGTGATGAATAGTTAACTAGGAAACTGATAAGCTGTGCGTCTTTCGAAACTGAATTTTAAACCTACAGTATATTACATAGGTCTAGAATCGAAGATATATCTTAAATTTAGTATGACAATTTTTAATGGCTCTTATGGCGCTGAAACCCCGAAGTGGGTCTTGGCCTTCGAGACTAGAAATCTCCATCTTGCCCGGTCCACCGGTCTCTTGCCAGTTATTTATTAAAAAAACATAAAAATTTCCAGGCATCTCTAGGCATCGCAGAGCTGTGCGTAATGGCGATGAAAGCTGAGGGTACACCCGAAGCCGCGGCGCGCGACCGCGTGTGGATGGTGGACTCCAAGGGGCTGATCGTGAAGGACCGGCCCGAGGGCGGCCTCAACGAGCACAAGGAGAAGTTCGCCAAGCAACACGCGCCCGTCAGGACGCTCGCCGAGGTGGTCAACGTGGCCAAGCCGTCTGTGCTCATTGGTGAGTTTTTAGTATCGACTTCTGAAAGGTAATCCTTTTTTTATAGGTAGAATAGGCAGACATTTGACCGCTACGCCACCTGATGGAAAGTGGTGGTGCGGTAATCCTAGTAGTTTTTATCGCTATATTCATGCAAATCAAGATTTCATTAATACTTGGTCGCTGTCGAAGTAGGATTTTGGGAGTTTTGGGAGATATACAGGATGGGACAGACAGTTTCTTAAGTTTAACATTAGGACGAAACATAAGTATGTTTGATGAAGTACTACATTTATATAAATATACCTGAGCTTCATTGAACTTAAATTATTAGGGTTAATTTTCAGTGACATAATAAAAATAAGTTCGTAAAAGTAAATTATTATTTTTCAATATTGCTATTTAATAACAATCAACAGCAGATTAATATATATTTTATTTATTTTTTTAATTTATTTAAGGTTTAGCAGTAAATTGTTACACTTGTTACAAGCGAGTAAACAAAATTATCTCAAGACTAAGTGTACAATTTTAAGTAGGCAAACACCACATTCATAACTTTTCATATAATAATACCTATATAAGGTGTGATGTGTAGTGTAAGGTGTTATGTGGTACGTTTCATTTGAAATGGGTCGGCGAAACTTTAAATTTAATATGATTTTTTTTTAATTAACAATCATAATATTCACGAATATCGTTCATATCGTCAGGCGCGGCGGCGATCGGTGGCGCGTTCACGCCTGAGATCCTCCGTGCGATGGGCGCCAACAACGAGAAGCCGGTCATCTTCGCGCTGTCCAACCCCACCAGCAAGGCGGAGTGCACCGCTGAGGCTGCCTACTCCAACACCGATGTCAGTGGAACATGCTACATGTCTTTTTTTAATGCTTTTTCGTTACATAAATCTTTTGATTGAAACGAACGCGCAAGGTTATTTTTTTAAGCTACATTTGAATTGAAGCAAGCATTGAGCCGGGAATCTTATTCATAAGGAATTTTCTAAATAATCCAGCGTTTATCTTGCCGTAAACAAGTATCGATAGATAGATAAAAAATAGTTATATTTATCATAGAAATAGAAAATCATAATGTACTTTACGAAACCATAAACATGACATGACAACTGTTAGTCATTATTAAGTACATCTTTTTTTCAGATTGTCCCTTCACCTAATTTAAATTCGCATCCTTCCAAAATGCAAAATATTAATAAATTTATCAATCTTTAGGACCGCGCCATCTTCGCGTCGGGCTCGCCGTTCCCGGAGTACCGCGCGAAGGACGGGCGCGCGCTGCGGCCGGGGCAGGGCAACAACTCGTACATCTTCCCCGGCCTGGCGCTCGGCATCCTGTGCGCCGGCATCGTCGACATCACCGAGGACTTCATGCTGCTGGCTGCTGAGGTACGACATAATGTTTAAATACGTGTGAAGGATTGTGGACATAGCACAAAGCTGCAGGATTGGGGACATAGCACAAAGCTGCAGGATTGGGGACATAGCACAAAACTGCAGGATTGGGGACATAGCATAAAGATTTTCGTGGATATTACTTAATTAAAACGTCAAATGTCTGTAGGTATATTGTACGCAGTACGCATGCTTAAATTTGGATCTAGATATACTTAAATATCGAAATAAAGACTTTTACACTATTTCCATTATTAAAAATCTTTATTTAATTACAACCGATTTCGAAAATTCATCATCAGGTAGACTAGAGTCAGAGTCAAGATATATTTGATAGACTGTGTTGTTGCTTCTTGATGGAAATGCATTTTAAACGTATAGAATTAGTCTTTTTCAAACTATTTATTCGAAAAATTATGATGATTTTTCGAAACGTTGTAAATTGAATAAAGTTTATTAATATATATGGAAATAGTGTGAAAAAAGACTTTAATTCTATTCAAGGTCTTTTTACACGAACGTTTGAATTAGATGCTATGTTTTCGTTATGATGTTCACATCCAATTATCTAATTAAAAAATATTAAAAATGTGTTTCATGTGTAACAGGCGTTAGCTGAGATTGTATCCGAAAATGACTTGAGCCACGGCAGTCTGTACCCGCCACTGGAGGACATCCAAAACTGCTCCGTCAAGATCGCCAAGAAGATTGTGGATCACGCTTACAAGACAGGTGAGTTTTACAAACTAATTACATAATTCAAAAGTTTCTTGAAAAGTCACAAAATTAAAAATAACGGGTGCTAGTTTCTGTAAGTCAATTTTTTCATTGCAATCTTTGCATGTAATCGTTTGCAAAATATGCTAAGAAAACATGATTACCAAGAAAAAAGTAAACTTCAACTTTTATTTTAATAACATTGTTCAACACAGTTGCAGTGTTGGTAATGTTAATCAACTGTATTACAATTAAATTGCTATGTAGGATTTTTCATTTAAAATAAACTATTTTTTTATCAGGCAAAGCTTCAGTCCTGCCACAGCCCATAGACACGGAGGCGTTCATTCGCGCGCAAATGTACGACGTGCGATATTCCCCCGCCGTGCCGCCGGTCTACAGCTGGCCCAATGACAGTCCGAGTGTCCATCAGATGTAATTGTCCGACTTATGACATTATCTTATTATAGTCGTAAAGTTCTTGTAATCCATTTAATATTTAAATTATTATTCATTCAAAAATTTTAATACAACATCGAACGATCAAATTAACTGACTACTCGAATAGTTTGGGTTTTGTTAACAAATAATTATCACAAATTGTTAGTTAATTATGTTACGAATTATTTATTGTGTTGCGCTTCAGTAGCGGTACTTAAATTATATTAGTGAAATAATGCGATTTCTTATTGATTTAAAATTGAGTAGGTGTGTACTGTGATAAAGGGGAGGAGAGGGGCTGTAAGTCATTGTCTTTGGAAAATAAGATCTTTCATAATACTAGCGTACATTCCAAGTTACCGTTTATATAGGCTTGCCTTTATGTATGTTCAATAAATAGGTTAATGTGTTTCTTGGAAAATGTTTGAAAATATAATAGAAAACTTGCCGAATATCACATCAGTTACCATTTGTATTATAAACAATCTTTGTTACTGGGAAACTAATAATATTGTTTACTATTTATTACATAATGTTAGAGATATTTAATTTTATGAATGACTGCAATTGTATTTGTAAATTTATAATAAATAAAATTTATTGTCAATAAATGCTGTTTGTATTTGTACTTTTCCCTTTATAAAATGGAAAAATCATCCCCCATTGCATTTAAAAAGGGATATTATTATCATATATTCTTTTAGACACTATACGATATACTTTATTCTACTAGACACCATCCTTTTATGTTTTTTCTTTAGGTGTTATTATTTAAAACTCAATCTCATCAGCTAGACCTAAACATGTAATAATCGACATACTTTTCAGTCTCGCAATTAAAAATTGTATGCAAACATTCTAAAAAAATGTGTCGTTTCTACGTTTAAAATATCTGCAAGCGCATAAATGTTTGAAATTATCATAAAAGGAATTTTGAACTGTTCAATATGATAAAAACAGCGAAAAATAGTTTCATGGAGCAATAAAAAGTCAATTTAACTCAGACCAACAGTCTTTATTTCGAATATTTATTTATAAATACAAATTGAGAAGTACCGATTCACAACAAAATATTACCTAAAATGAATGTTCGACAAAATATATCACTTATCACTTCATTAATGTACAAGTCTATACATCGAGACGCGCGACACGCGATGCGGGCACGACGCGGGCACAGTCTATACAATACATACAGTCGCTGCACGGAACTGTCACATATCGGTCTAACTACATTTTCCTTTCCTTCTTCGGGAAACGGAAAATTTAAAACGGTGCATACGATATTTACTGTCACAGATTGCATTTGAACAGACCCTACGTAGAAGAATCGTTATTATGCTTAGAAATATGAAAATTCCTCCAAAAGCTTCTCGTTTCTCAGTGAATGTGACAGTCCTGAGGTTTCCTGTAGATCGTGCAACCACTGTATCGTCGTAACACTGCGGCACGGGCGGGTCGCGTCACGTCACGGCGCAGCGCGTCACGTCACGGCACGGCGCGTCACGTCACGTGGCGAGCGCGGGCGAGCGGCATCGGCGGGCGCTCGCCGGCCCTCACCTGCTGAGCGAGTGCGAGCGCTCACGGGACCCTGAGCTCTCGCCGTTGCAGCGTGCGCGGTCATTGCCTGAACATACAAACAAACATTATTAGATACTTTCAACGTGCATTGTTTGAGTACATAGAATACAAGTACATAAACATTTTTAAAAGCTTGAAGCTACATTTTTATTGTGGCTTGACTATAATTCGTATAGTATATAATATTATTCTAATAAAATAAGTCTGCCTACGTTTTAACATATGAATTCAGATCTAAATACATATTTGGGAAAAATTTTACTCACAAAATTAGTTTGGTTTTTATTGAGTTTAAATATGTTTACTTTTACACAATAAAGACCTTATTTATTATGTATTTTACTTTGTTCATGAACATACAAGACAATCCTGAATATAAAGCATCAGCTCTGTAGTTTATTATTCTAATGCATACAAAGGAATCAATTTGTATGTTAACATAGTTGTCAAAGCTAGAACATATTTAGGCATATTATATAGAACCACATACACAGGGATATGTCCAACAACTTTAGTGGGAGTCTTTCTAGCTTTGCTCAACTTGATCCACTATTCGAACCTACATTTACAAAAATATAAGAATAAACAATCTAACAAGAATGTTTAATGAGGTTACAACGAGACATGCGAAAAGAGATAGTCAACAGAGTAACAAAAAATCTAAATATCAAGCTTGTATAAAACAGTTGTTATTGAACAGAAATAAATTTAAAAGGCCAAAATTATAAACACACTGACAACACAAAAGTTTCATGTCATACTATGTGTTGAGTATGAGAAAAGAAACTTAATAAGCGTCTAACAATGAGAATGAGTCCTGACCTAAGGTATGATGCCCTTGTAAACGGGGGTCCTATAACAAACAATTTAGTATAAAGACTGCGAATTGTCATTCGCATATAAACTATTTACATTTTGTTTTATTGTGTTCGAATTTTTTTTTATATCATGCAAATTCGATAAGCAAAAGTTAATTGCTAATTTTATTAATTTGGAATCTAAGCTCTGCGCTTAATATTCAAATCATTAAAAATCTGGGATTAAATATAAAGCGATAGCAGTATAATACAATGTTCTTTCTGTACACTTGATATTTAATTAAATCTACGAGCAACACTCATATTCAAACAGTGGGGAACAGACATTGCAAGTTCTTCTTGTCAAACAGTCTATTGTCTCATATTTTACAAAACTGAAATACTGATTCCGAGGTTCTTTAAATTTTACACAATTGAATCATAAACCACTTTGTGGCAGCCTACAACCACCTTCCTTTGAGCATTATCAAAAGGACAAGTTATTCAGTTTCCAAAATAGTCTCTACTTGACGTAACAAAGAATTGGCGATTGTCGGCAATGTTTTGGTGGCATCTGTATTGCGGTATGATATTGATATATAAAAATCCTAGATGCACAGTCTCATACAAAAGTTAGGTTCGAAGAGCGTTCTAGAAGCTTACTTAATTTTTCATGCCTAGTTATAATTAATGAAAATCTGAGCTATTTAAAGTTGTTATTTCGATGTTTGCAATGTTTTTACACTGACAATCGGCCATTGAATTTTGCCTTGACGTAATATTATGACAATTTCACAAAGAACACACCGAACTTTTCAGCGAGCGTGCACAGACACGGGTGACGCGAGATTATTAGAAATGAGTGCACAATTTGAATTGTGCACTTGTTTCATGCGAACATTTTGGAGACGCCGATTGTGCATCTAGTATTTTTACATATCAACGCGGTATGACTTCTAACGCGTAAAAATAACACCCGTTATACGTTGCTTATCGCTTGCTTGCTATCCGTCGTTATTCGAGTAAAATATCACTGCACGTGTGGCGTGGTGTACCTAGCCTCTGGTGCGGCGGCAGCTTGCTGAAGAAGGGGTGCTTGAGCGCGTCCCGCAGCGTGATGCGCTGCGAGGGCTCGTAGTCCAGCATGCGCGCGATCAGGTCGAACAGCTGTCTGTGCTCCTCGCTGTTGCTCTGCAGGTACCTCTGCGATAAAGAATAGAAATAATCAGATTGTTAATTTGTTTTTATTCTCCAAACATATCCGGATAGGATTTCATGCTTTTGGTATAGAACGTGGGATAAGTGCGGCGAATAATTTACACTGTACGGATTGAATGTTCTATATACAAATAATGAATCAGAAGTCTATGTTATATAGCATTATCATAAGACGTACTGTTTTCAAGCAGAAATAACGTAAAATTGTTTTTTAATATCTTAAGAAATAAGGAAAAGTTGGAAATAAGGAAAACTGTATATGAATCAACACCCCTCCTTAAAAGTATAAAATAGTCTATCCAGGAATATGGTACTCATATGAAACATCTGTGTAAATATTTGTAGTTTTATGCTATAGACAGTTTTAGATACGCTACATCATGGTATTTTGTTGACTCGATACATTTTTGTACCTATCAGGAAGTCGGTCATAAAAATGTTTTATTGCAGGAAGTTTTAAATTGTGCTACATAGATCAAGTTTCATTACTATATAATATGGAAAGGGTAAGATTAATGTCAACAAGAATTAATTGAAGTTTTAGTCCATTATACAATTTGTACACTAAAACATGCAATTGTAATTATTAAATTGATTGAAAATTAACTCACCAATAATGGTTTACAATTATCTCTAACATATCTGCCTGCTGACGACTTTTCGTCCCAATCTAATTTGCCGTGGTAGAAATATTTTGTTCTTGTTTTTCTCGCCATTCTGAAAACAATAATATACATTAAAATGTTTGTTACTTTCGAAACCTGTATGAAGAATGACTCAAGATTACATATTAAATAAAAATAAATTAAGTATACTATAGTAATGCACAGTATGCGTTGATGCAGAGTATAAATTAAAACAGTAGCAATTTTGCTGAACAAAAGCTGTTCACATTCATCTGTGCTGTATTTTACTAACACTTACACTACTACTGCGCTTTTTTTATCTAATTCTTTGATTGTAGCGTAGAGCATACATACAAATCATTATTATGTCCACAAGTTTTATTTTAAGGTAAAAAAAATGTTTAAAAAAAAAAATATATATTTTTTAAATTTATTAACGATTATGTCATCGATTTAGAACGACCTGTAAAAAATTAAAAAAATTCCCTGTATATGTTTTTAACTTCAGTCATCCCGTACCTGTAGGGAATGGGGCCGAGGATCCTCTCCATCATGGCGAGGTGCTCCCGGTTGTCGTGCGTCTGGAACAGCGTGATGCCGAGGTGCAGCTCGAACATGATGCAGCCGATCGACCACACGTCGCACGGCTGCGACCATCCCAGTTCTGGAACGTTCCATTGTTATCATCCAATGTTTACGATTGGGAAAATTTGTTACATGTTATTATGAGTTCAAGAGAATTTTTAAGTCTTGTTTTGTTAAAATATACTGCTCAAATTTAATATTCTCGCTGTATGTAAAACAAATTAGAAACAGAAACATTTTATAACAGAAACATACATTTTTCAAAGGTTAAAGGACCAATAAATTAACTAGCTGCTGGATTAGTTATAGCTTTACTGTATTAATTCTAATTATTATTTTTAAAGTTCAGTTTTGGAATGCGTGGCACTTAGGCGCTAATATCTTTCACACAGTTTACATATACAATTACTGTGTTGGGCAAGAAAGTTATATATATCTAAGGTGTTACATACATAGCCTCAACGACCCTTTTCATTATTTTTACGTGTTTACGAACATGTTCTGAATGTAAACATGTAACCCCTTATATATTTTTTTGTTGAACGGTAAGCAATATTGACCTAATATAACTTCAGGCGCTCTGTAGTGCCTGGTGGACACGATGGTGCTGTGGTGCTCGTGGTCGAATGTGGCGCTGCCGAAGTCTATGAGCCGGACGTCGCTGCGCTTCACGCGCCGCAAGTCATGTTTCTGAAAAGTAAACATTCATTACTTTATGTAGTTACGGGCTCCACGTATATCTACCTATCCTATGTGCTTCCTCGGGTTTTCAGGAATCTATGAATAAAATTTTATCCAAATCCGTCCAGTGGTTTCAGAGACTATTCAATTCAAACAAAAAAAATCAAATCTTTCCTTATTAGAATATTTGTATAGATAATAGGGATTAGTTTCTTTTTTTAGTGAGTGGAATATCAAATTTTATTAATAACTAGCATAGGACAGTTTATATCCCGGATATCCCTCGGGAACCAGCAATATACGCAGGTAACCGCGGTTTCACTCGCATAACATCTGATTTTGGGAATTCCAGCATTACCTAACACCTAATCCAGCTAATAATCTATCCATATACATGATTGACACACCAACATCTAAACTTTCACATTTATAATATTCGTGGAATCTAGGATATTGTAGACATCGGTTTCATTATACAAAATATAAATAAATGAAAAACGTTACCAACCTTCTTAGAACTACTATATACAGACACCAGCTCATAGTCACTGTCTACGAACAGGATGTTCTCCGGCTTGAGGTCGGTGTGCGTGAGCTTGTTGTCGTGCAGGAACAACACGCTGTATATCAGCTGGTACGAGATGTGGCGCACTTGCTCCAACGGGTACGGCTGGTAGTTGTTGTCTTTCTGCAAATTAACATTTCAATTAATCTTATTTTTTCAAAAATATTTTAAAGTATTTATTTGCATAGGTTATAACATAGTAAGACATTACTACATTGTATTGAACAATGTATATGCTGCATGCAAAAAAATTTATTGAAAAAAAAATGGCTTAAGCGAATAGAATCAAAAATCTTTTGTAAATATACTAAATAACTAAATATTATAATATTATTTCATATTTGAAAACTCTGGCTCATACATTATTGATGAATATAAGTGATTTCAAAGCATTACAATGTGTTTTATAAAATAAGCAATGTCTCTTCTTGTATAAATTATTGTTTATATTATATTATCAATAATTTCCTAGTCATCTACGTAAACAAACAGTAAACAGTTTTCAAAACAAAGCAATCATCTGACAACATCTTGACTTTTATTCAGACAGTTCAAAGCAATCCTTGTGCGATTGTTTCGTCAACGTTCTAGACTAAACATTAGAAAAATATGAAACAAGGCGGCGAGCAGTGACGTAAATGAGAGATCAACTCACCAGGAAGTCGAACACACTCTGACCGAGCATTTCAAACGCGATGCACATGTGTCCGTGGTACTCGAACCAATCCAACATTTTCACGCACAAACTGTAAATCGAAAAACACACAATCAATCACGGTACACCCATAAATTCTAAGTCGAGGCTGTAATGGAATAATAATAGAGATTTATATTGAAATTCTTCGAGTTTAATGCGAGCGGCAGACGGTATTTTTGTGTTTTCGTTGACATCGACTTGTTCGTTGGCGGGCGGCCAGCGCCGGCCATAACGTCGCATATAAACGTGCAAGGTCAAATATTGCTACATTCGCGCTGCTGTATCGTAATGTCAGCGGATTATCAACAAATCAGGTACAATTCACGTAATACGAAAGCCCGGCTGGGATGCTTATGTAAGGCGAGCATACTCACTTCTTGCAGTCGGGATCGATGTCGGCTAACTTTTCTAATACATTTATCTCTAGTTTTGCAGCCTCTCTGTACTTCTCAACGTTCTTTATTATCTTCAGAGCCATTCTGTGCTCCCTGAAACATTTAAAACAAAACTTATTACCATGAGATACATTGTAAATATATCAATATGTTCAAATTTCAATATAAATAAAATTTAAAGTATAGGCAACCAAGTTGCTGGGGCAAGGGTCGATAAATTTAAATCCATGCTATATTGGGTTTGCAAAACAAACTGAAAGAGGTATAAATAAATTTGCTATGGTGCCAAGTGTAGGGATCATTCTGAATCGATTGCACGCCGACGAAAGAGTTCAGCCTCTCCACTTTACATAATGAAGATTAATGACTTCAATGTGTGCTTTTACTTCTGCTATGGTAAATTAAATTATCCGAGTTGTTATTGTTGTACACTTCCGACTCAATATATTTTTATTAATTATCATTATAAGGTGCATTTAAAATATTTTTACAATGTGAAACAGAGATGCGACATACTATGCAGTACATTGCTGTCTTGGAATGCGTGCCAATTGTATTTCTTTTACACGTTATACTTATCCTTAAAAATAAACAGTTTATAATAGCCCTATGGACAGAACAAATTTGACAAAACTTCTTATATTAAAATTATTATAAATAATAATAATATATTATAATTCAATAAACTATCCAAGCATTTATCTATGTATTAAAAAAACAAGTAAGACAACTTACATTTCCAAGTCTTTCACCTCAACCACCTTGCCGAATGTGCCCTCACCAAGTGTGTCGATGATTTTGTCTGAAATGAATTATCGAAACGATTACTATATTATTTTTCAAACAAAGTCATGATAGAGATTTGCCATTGGTTTACCAAAAAGTCCAACAGAAAAACAGATATAATACAAATATAATAAGTATAATAATTCTTCAATTTAATTTCTAAATAAAAATCATAACAAACCAATGCTTTCAGCTCCAACATGACTTTAAAAAATAAAAGTTACTTTTGATTTTAGAAAATTTCATTTAAAAAAAAAAGAAAATTAAAGCATGACTTGTATTTTTAAAATCTTCAAATAACTTCTGATCTATGGGAGTTTAACTGTGAAAAATGAAAAAAATCAATGATTTAATGTCTTCACAAATGTGACACTGCAAGTGTAAATAAGTGAAATTTGTATTTAATCATGTAAGTGTTTTCAATAGAATGTATGTGTTGTATGTCAGTTGTAGGTGTATGTGTATGTGTATGTGAAGTGTCGTATTGGGTGTATGTTACAATACATATAGCCGGTTATAGTTATGTTGTGGACACGAACATCTCGCTCCCATGACATAGCCGGGCCAGTAGACGAGGTGTCCATCCTTGTCGTCCTTGACGGAGGAGCGTGCCCGGGAGCTCTGCAAGCGCCGCCGCCGCCGCCACGCCACACCGCACGCCGCGCCACGCCACGCCACCAATGCCACGATGAAGCGCCACGCGTTCGCCACGACCCGAGTAGTGTTGTACCCAACAATCAGACAATGGAACGGTTGCCCGTCAGACAAGCGACATTTGGTATTGAGTGTCGTACATGCTGTTAGAGGGCGGACGGGTGGGCGCTGATGCGGCCACGCGCCTAGCGGACGCCCGAGCTCGAGCTCTCGGGCGTCCCCCAGCAGCGCTGCTCGCGAGGATCGGGACGCGGGAAGGAAGGGCCGGGACCATGACGCACTCCGCTCATACATCCATCACTCACGATCGTCTCACATAATGGAATACCAGTGTCCACCCGATAATAAACTATTATTAACTACACTAAAATATCATCACACTATTAACTTTACTAACTTTCTCATTTGATGTTAAAACTGGACTCGCTTTACGTTTCGAATGTGAAAACACTTTCATACAAAATAAAAACATGTTAGATTGAATAAAATGCACGAAAAAGTTAAAAACATGCACTATCATTGCAAGAGCATTATTTATTTATTCGCTCGTAAATCGTCACTGAGTAATAGTTAACTGACAAGTAAACGTTACATTCAGAGTACCCTCTCGCGATTAATTAATCGTATACCTCAAATATTTATCATTTTAAAAGTCAACGCATGCATTTAAAGCGAACCATTTATGTAAAGAGCAGTATTAATTGGATCGATTAAAATATTTATTGGTATCAAAGATATGGAAAAAATTAAAATCTTGACCTTTCAATTTTAACGATAGATATAGAATTTTATTTTGGATAATTTGATTCGTAATAGATTTTATTTGATAGCTATTGTCCAGTATTAAAAAAACCACGGACCAGGTATAATTGTTAGCAGCACACATATGCGAAGGCGATTAGCTTGTGCTTACAGGCGGCGTGGCCGCGTGCCGCATCAGGTGCCGCGGCCGCTGCGGCCTCTGCCGGCTCCGCAGCTCCGGGGGCAGTGCCACAACGTCCCCTATGCCTATTGGTTCGGGTTTCTTCACCACAGCTGGAACCTTCGATATGCCGTTGGGCTCCTTCTCAGTGATTCGGCCGTACACTTCATCCAAGTGAGCGTATTTCATTATGAGGCTCTGTATCTCTTTGCGTCGTGTCTCGCGGTCGCTCATTATCTGGTCGCCGACAGGAGTTTTATCGTCATCGTCTTCGTCACTCGTCGGATAGTATATTTGTTTTTGTCTTCCAATTTCTTTATTAGGTGAAGACGCGGGGGTTTTTGTAGTATTAATTTTTGTATCTATATTCATTTGTTGGGGCGGTGAGATTAAATCCCTAGCACCACTTTGTAAACTAATATCTACAGGTCTTAACGACAGTTTGTTTGTGTTACGATCTGTTTCGCTTTTTTCAGCGCGAAGAGATCTCCTCTGATGCTTTCGGTATATACTATTTCTATCTTTGCCAAAATTACGGTCTCTGATACTCATATCTAAGCCATTTTTTACATCACTTTTCTCGCTATTTTTATGCGAAGATAAACGTCGATCGGTTGTGTTTCTAAAAGGGGTTTTATCCCTAGTCTTTTCGCGTGAATACATATTTCTTTTAAATGAACTTTCACCGAAAACAGCTGTCGTTAAACTTCTCATTAACCCTCTACTAGAGAAGGAAGGTTCAGGTTCTAAAGTTTTCTCTCGATCTTCGATTTCCTTGCGGGCTTTTTCTTTTTTCATCGTCGCAATTTTGTCTAAAACCGATGAGTATTTATCTTCTAAACGGCTCCGTGTACTGCCCAACGTAATTGTACTTTCTATATTATTGTTTGTCTCTTTCAGCGGATATCGTTTAACAAGTGGCGATGACTTGTCTTTCATATGAGCTCTACGAAATGACTCACTGCGGCCCAGGGCACTAAAACCAGACGTACTGTGCATGGGTGATGTTTTGACACGACTTTTCGTTGAAGATCCGAGATAATTGTATGTGCGATCGTCATTCAATTTCTTTGTAGCAGCAGACAGTCCAGATGAGTAGGATTTATATGGAGACATGTGCCTATTGTTTTCGTAGCGCCTCACACTCGCCAAAGTAGAATTTTTGTTTGTAAGCAAATTGTCATCATATCTTGTGCGGGCGGTACTGGTAAGCTTGGAATCTATAATGGGGTCGTTTTTTTCGGAAGGTCCACGCCGCGTCAGTCGATTGATAATGCTCGAGTATCCGTCGGAAAGTAATTGAGTCACACTGGTGGTAGAAGCGCGGGTATATCGCTGCCGGCGCGGACTCGTTGCTCCACTTCCGCTCGTACTTATGCCGGCCATTGTAATTTAGTAATAAATCTTCAATTGTAATGGAACACCATTCACACAGGAATAAACACTGAATACTTTCCAAACATTCTTACGTGATATACATATTGATTAAATGAGCACTTTGCGTGATATATCACAGGTGTTATAGGATAAATTCGAAATGGGACATAGCACTAGCCTCACTGTGGACCGGGAGTGGGCCTAAAGCGCGGCAGGTTTTGAGAAAGATCACTAGCGCAGCTGAGTACGGCCGTCGGTGCCAAGTAATGGTTGCGAACTAAAAATATCGGTAACCCGTGGGAGCGCCCTCCTGCGCACTCCGAGGTGCCGCGGCACGCGCATTTTCGTCGCATTACGCCCGTTATACACATATTAATAAGTTTGATAAAACAATATTCAATCTTTATATTTTGCTAGCGAAAAGATCTGAAATTTACAATTCTATTTGTATCGGAAGACGCATTTTTACATATTATTATTTTTGTATATACGAGTTTTATGTGCGAAGGTTACAGTCAGTTACTGAATATTAAACTTTGGAACTTTGGATAAAATCAAGATTAATTAGCAATCAATAATATATTTTTTTATTGGTAGAAGTTTGACCCTTGCCGACATGAGTGTGACAGGCATTTCTCCGCATGTTGAGTCCGTGAGCCAAGACTGGTTTGCCAATGAGCGACCGCTAATTGGGTTAGTGGAGCGCATGTGAGTAATGAACAATACCGATGTGCCTCGTATGCGCAGGCGGCACTAGGGCATCGCGAACACATTGCATCCCCAACGCGGTGTTATAGGTTAAGCGATTAAGTGAAACCGAGTGATAGTAGCGTCCCGCTTATCTCTGTAGTAGATCAAACAAACAGAAACAATGAGGAACGGATGCGGGTATAAAAAGCATCATGCGATGCGATGCGTGTCTGATGATACGTAACACGAATACTCTGCGTGCCATCTTACGCTTATCGTATTATAAACAAATATATGCAAGTATTTATTTAATATTGTTTTAACAATATTATATTGATATTATCGTTGAAACACTAATACAACTACTGACTTGTTCGTACAATCTAATATCTAACTAATATTATTTTTATTTCAATGATATTTCCATGATTTCTCGTTAGACGTGGAATGCTATTATTAATGTATACAGAGATAATGCACACAGCTTATATTATTAATTTATACGCTCGAGATCTCGTTAAAACCGATCGGTCAGCGTCGGAGGAACTGAAACATCACATTCTTCACGTAACAAAGTTGCATGCAGCAACTTTCACTTCTAAAGCAAACATTTTTCAGGTACATTTTCAGTAAATACCGACCTATAGCGGCCTCGAAAGTAATTGCTGATCAATATCAAGACAATACTTAGGCGAACACTCGATAAATTATTCTCGAACTTAAATAGAATGCACGTAATTTGCTTATGTATATGAGTTTTATTTTTGCGAGACAAGCGTACCTCTGATATATAATAGTCTTCATCTTCGTAAATAACAATAGCCACACACGTGTAGAATAGATCGACGAAATCTTGGAAAATTTTGGAAACACGTAACTTCATATTATTTAGAGAGTCATAAAGATTTATAAGCATTAATATCACGGATTTTATATGAGTATCACTGTTGATAAACGAAGATATTTTGTACAAAACTTTCATTCCGTCTTGAGGTCCGTGAACGTACTAAGGCAACGAGGGCACGCATTTTTGGCCAGCTGTACAAGACAGGGAATAACAATGGCTGGGAAGTGCAGGTAAAAAGGGACACGAAACTGGTAGGTCGATTCTTTTTGAGTTAACGCAAATTAATAATAACTACTTTCTCGTCATCAATGGCTCGACAGAGCGTAACGTTATTAAGATGTTTTACTGAAGTATTCGATTAAACTATTTTATAACATAACTGGTTAACGGATATTGATTATTATTTAGAGTTTTTGTTATCTGTTGCCTTTAAATTAATTTGTCAATAACGCGAGTGGGTACTCTTCGGATTTATCAGAAAAATATTCAATGATGAAACTGACCTTGCCCGCAATCTTACAACACGCACCGTCCAAGTCGAAGAAAATCTCAGCAACCATATTCAAGAGATTGGCTACATCGTGCCACTTGCACCCGTGCTCCTTAAGGAACCTTTTATATAGTTCATAAAAGGACGTGAGCCGGAGGGGCATCCTCATGCGGTCATGCTTTACTACCAATTCGGCCATTTCCCTTGCACTTATCACTGCACTACACTTCACAAATAAATGGGCCGCGTAGGGGCGAGCGGGTAGAATGCCGGTTGATTCACAACTGTATTATGAAACCGTACGCTAGTAACGTGCGCTCCACGGATAAACTGTATGACTGAAATACGATTATGTCATGTAGAAATATTTACTTTAATGTAATAAAAATATTTCACTTTAAACCGCCACTATTATCAAACGTTCGCGTGTGACACTTCGCGTTGGTCGATTGCTAAATGAAAACTAAAACGGCTGACACTCAAACAGACCAATTAAAAGACGAGGACAATTTGTAATGCAAGCTTTCGGTTGTAACAGGTTTTATCCGCGTTCTGTTGAACGGCTAATACTCGTAATTAACAAGTATTTCCCACAACACACACGAGATGAATAATTGTTTCGGTGAAAATTTAATCATTTTATAGGAAGTTCATTAAACTTTGTAGTCCGTTTCTTGAAAGTTATAAGAATGATAAGATCCACGTGTTAAATAACAACCAGTGTTTCCACTTAAAACAATATTTCTGAATGGAGAGGCGGGTCGTAGATAACGTTTTATAAGTAGTAATAGTTAAACTGTTTGACCCGCGCGGAGGTCCCCACATGACTGGTGGATCATTAGCGTATCTAGACAACTCTACGTGATCGGAGTCATTCAAGCGCACTTGATGTGAGTTTACAGATGCATGCCCAGCCACTATAATGGATATCAACACCACAACACTGTTTCCAAGTATAAATTACGGTTCACACGAACGTAACTGGACGTGTGTTGCAGACCACATTCAAAGGCGTATATTATCCTTATTGCGGGAAATCACGCTGTCTGTAAGTGTCTGCATGGAATGCCGGTAGTGAAGACGAAAACAGAAAGACGAGATAAAGTTTTTTGTTTTTTTTTAAATCTTATCGATAAGAGAGATTGTTAAAAAGGGAATGTGTAAGAATGGTTCGAGGTAAATCCAGTGCGGGCTAGGTACAGCAAGGTCGAGCGGAAGCAATCGTTTCCCGATAGGTGTGCTTGGTTCGGGCGCAGCACATTTATCTCTCGCTATCGGGACATCGCCCGCCTTCGCCTCGCTAACGACTTTCGATAACACCCCCGTCGCAAACTTGACCTCCACTTCACACTTAATCTCTATTTTTACACTATTTGATGTTTGAGTAATTATGGAGTAGATTTATCAGTTTAGTAAATGCTTTTAAAACATCTGGCACGCGTTTTGTCTGTTCAAGGAATATGCAAAACTTTTAGGCTAGTAACTTTATAACGGCGCTTATTATAATTATTTTATTTATAAATATCAGACAAATAGAAGATTTTAAGATTCTGAATTCATACATTAAACTGTCATTTTTCAGGAAGGTTCACCTTAAATTATGGAGGTTACGTCATGTTTATAAAGAATCCAAAACAACAACTAATTGCAAATAAACTATCTAAATTAATCATATATTGGACCCAACAGTTTAAAAATTAGCTTTCCGAAATTCCAAAACTTTCCTAATGACTAGTCATAATGGTTTTCAAACTAATAAGGTATTATTACGAGTATCACAATAAATTAAATTAAACAAATAAAAGTTTTATTGCCCTCTATGGGTTCTACGGAACATTACTCATATTAATGGAATGCCTTTTAAAATCTACATTCCTTTAAAGCCGCAGTTCGGAATCAAGAAACTGAATCATTTAAGTCCAATGTAAACTGGCTCTAACAAGTTTCAATCTAAGGATTTTGTATTACAATTCAGAACAATTGAAGACTACAACACTTTAATAAGAGTACATTAGTAAAATGTGTTTGTGGCTATTATGCTTTATAATACTACTACTATCAGGTTTGTTTTTAACAACACACACATGAACAGAAAGTATAACGGTTATTATTCATCATTGATTTATTTGCATAGTTATCTTTTCAGGTTAAACACTATTATAAATGTCGTAGACACATAAGTCACTGTCTTTATAAAATTATAAAAAAAAGATAATGGAAAGCATTTGTTATTTTAAAGACCTCGTTAGATCATTAATTTACTATAAATTAGAATAGGAGATCAATATGGTTGGCACGATAACAAAACATTAATGATCGCAGAATTTTCGCATTATTCGGGTCAGTCGCATCTACCTACGTCGCAAAATTTGGCGGGCTTATTTCAAAGCTTGGAAAAATCATAACAGTGAGCAAGCAGAAGTATGGGCTAGGTGAAGGTGATCGTTGCTATTTCTGTGCGCATGCGAAGTTATTTGTTCAACGGTCATACAACTAATGCGTGGCGCCATCTAGCGATCGCCATTGGAATAGCATAGATGTGCCAGCTGCTGATACTATTTCTGTCTTTATACACACTTTTATTAGCGTGGTATTCATACAATACAAAATTGCGCTGTATATTATTTGATCAATCAAACACATCATGCAGGATTAATTTCATTAATCAACGCTTTCATAACTTGTTTTTATTTTGAGTTATAGATTGTTTCCGCGATATGTAAAGTAAGTATGATGATTTACAAGATGTCCCGTATAGACAATTATTTTAAGAAAAAGTAAAATACGCGATTATATCAATCTTAAGATCTCGTATAGAACTAAGTAATGGGCTTTCTAAGCCTTGAATGAGCAAAACCTTTCGTGCGCATACATGGATGGTTCATTATGTTAAAAGTTAATAGCTGACCTCGACTTCTTTCGGTTGTTTCTCTGGTTTCAGTTGGCACGGCTGTTGCTGCGGCTGAGCTGGCACAAACGAACAAGAGGGTTGCGGTTCTGGTTTTGGTTGACTCTTAGTTTGTTGTGGAGTCTTCGAGCCTTGTCCAACGGAACCCGCTTGGCCTTCTGTATTTTGTACCCGAATTTGTGGTATATTTTGATATGTAATATTGGTAGTGGTCGTTTTCGTCAACCAAGCAGGTGGCACAGCCGGGGGCTGCGGGTGTTGCCCGGATGCTTTGAAATGTTTTGCGTGAGAAACCTCCTTACTTGATGGTATTGGGAAAGAAGCACGGTTGTTGGAACAAGTTTGATTACTATCTTTACTCGGATCACTTGTATTTGGCACTTCCTTTTTATTATTTTGACTTACTTTCTTAACAGGTATAATTTCATTCACAGCCTCATGGTGTTTGGTTGGCGGTAAATTCTTAGGTGGAAAGTCTTTAATAGAAATGGACGGTAATTGACTAATATATACGTTACCAGAAGGCTTATTGGATGTTAATGTAACAGGACCGTTACATTCAGGTTTAACTTCACTTTTCACTAATTTATTACTGTCTTCTATGCACACCGGTGAAGGTTCATCTCTACTTTGGGACAATTCAGCACTATCACAGGACAATTCTTCTAAACTTTGAGCTAAGTCGAGAGCGGACGCTTCGTGGTAGTCCGTGGAGCACGTCGAGGTATCCTCACTGGTGTCGTCAGATCCCTTGGTGCGTCTCGGTGAACTTTTACTACTAGGGATGAATGCTAAACTACTTGTAACATCTAGGGATATATCTCCATTTAATGACTCTTCTTCACTTCTTGTCGACGATTCTCTATTTGTTATCGATTCCACCATACTTTGTTTATTATCTTCTTTGTTTAAAGGTGACGTAGTAACTAAATCTGAAAAATTTGCTGTTTGGGCATCTTCATAATTATCGGTTACGGTGTCTGCACTTCCAGTTGTATTGTGTGTGTTATTATCACTATGTATTTCTTGGATTTTCCCTGGATCTTCCATAGGTAAGTTCATATATTGAGGCAATGAACAATCTATATCATTTAATCTCATATATTGAACGCCTTCATCTAAAGGTAGATCAAATTGAGGTGAATAATATTCTTGTATATTATTATTGTTGCCGTACAATGCCCAGGGATCATTGGAGGGTATTAATGGTAGCCCGTCATAATAAATTCCAGTATTTATGTCCTTGTCCACGAGCAGCTCTGGCTTATAGTCCCATGAGGGTACGAATGAATCTTCAAATGCTAAATAATTTTCAGGCATCATGACCATATTTTGGTTAATCTGAGATGGATCGTACGCATATGGGCCGTCATAAAAGGGATTGTTGAGCACGAGTGAAGGTGGACATTCTAGTGATGAATTTTGTACCAAAACATCAGCTTCGACATATAACTCATATTTTGACAAATCTGGTTCAGAACGTCTCAAGTGGAAACTATTTATGTTATTTTGATTTTCATCACTAGCAACACAGACATCGGATATATCAAAACTTCTGGCACGTCGGAAGAAATTTTGGTATGCAAATTGTTCATCAATTTCATCTTTTAGGATGTTTTGATTTGTGATTTCATTGCATAAATTATCCGAATGCGGCACTCCTACGTTATTTATTTCTTGCAAGCCATGCGGATATTTTGTTGATTCAAGGGCAGTATCGGATGCAGAATTTTTATCGCCACTGTCACATGATAAATGGTTTGGTATCAATACAATGGGTGGAAGGGATGGTGGTGGTACACAAAAAAGCACATTATTTGGAGGTTTGCGCGACGGCTGGGCAGCCATGACTCGCGCTGGCCGCCCGTAACCGTGTTCAGCGAATAAACTTTTCACACCGGTAGCGAAAACGCGCTGGGCGGCCGATTCAACTTTGCGACTGACCGAAGGCGTACAGAGTGACGAAGGCGAACACAAATAGAACAGGCGCAAGCGTGAGGAGGTCGCCGTCTCTCGCGCACGTCTTCATGGACGAAGGCGCATGCGCACGCGCACTCTCATGCCAAACCAGTCCCGTATATTCGTCCAAACAGGCACTGACGTTTACGCATTATTCTGGTTCCGGACATTGCTTATGACATTATGTACGTAATATGTATAACGTTATAGTCAGACAGGTTCTCGGGTGGACACATTAGTAGGTAAGTGATGGCGAGCGATAGGATTAAAAAAAACATTCATACGCCCTCTCATTCATCCACATAAATAAAATAAACAGAAACGGTGAGACTCACCTGTTCAGGTGGTGATCGCGGCGAGGACTCGTCGCGATGATGTCTTCTGCGCCGGTGCGAAGTCGGTGAACGCCGATGATGTGATCGCTTGGATCGCTCATTTCGCCGCCTCCACGAGTGCTCCGAGCTGTGAAATCAGCGATCGGTAGGCTATAGGGTTAGTGAACGGGGATACCGTATAAAAACATACGAAATAAAGTGTCGAGGTGAGGTCTCGAATCTAGGAGTAAAATTCAGTTATCTTACTAACGTTAGCGACCGTTCTTCGTATGTACAATGTGGATCTATTTGGCTGTTCAAGTTGTCGGGCGGCGGCATGCAACATGCTAGCAGAAGAGCCCTAAGGGCAGGCCAACATCTACGCGCCGTCCCTACGGTCTTTTCATATAATGTCAGTTTTAAACCTTGTTACGTCATTTACGCGTATATCAATATCACATCAGTATTAATTAAGAGTCATAAGTTACTAAAATACATTTAAATGTCCATCAACTACTTCAATTAAACGAGAGAATTAAAATTGCAAAATAGTCGTTTTAATTCCGAGGTCGACTTTAATAACGGGTCGTGGATGGCACTTTTCTCAAAGGTAAATAACGATAAGATAAACGTTTAGCAGCTGAGAGACTATGTTTGCAATGTCACCGTCAGGGACGAAACCGACGTGGACCACGATCGCGAACTGACTGCCAAGAGCTAAAAACCCGTGTCGCCCGCGCACTGGTTACAAGTTAAAAGGCTACAATATTCTTTTCACAGCCTAACATCAGAACAATCACAGCTACGTCATTCTCATGGTTATTTGCCAGTTATCATTTATTATTTGCTACAAAAAACTATATACGTTAATTCGTATTTTTTACAACTCACCGACAAATACGAGAGGCAAATGGTTTAGCCACTTCAACTATTCTAACAAAACTTGCACTTTTTCCTTTTCTTGTTGGATAAAGCATAATATTAAGGTTAGAATTAATTTTGTTGATTTAATTAATAAGAATAATGTCGAAAATTTTATAGACGAATGTTTCTATCTATACGCAAGATCAGCGACGAACTGCGACGAGCCTATCAGGGTATCAAAGCTAATGGTATTATGTTTCGCATAATTGGTTTATGTGGTGCAAGAATACTTTAAAATATTATAGTCGCTATTTATAGTAAATTATATAAACAGGAATTTAGAAAATGATACTTGAAATTTACGAATATCAAAAAGGGCATTAGAATGAATGTAGCGAAAGAACAGTGAATAATGATCGAGGAAAACGTATATTATGAAGATAAAAGTATTATTATTAGATCTCAATTGTCTCAATATTCATATAATAAATAATATAGAATGCGGCTTGTAAATAGGCGTCATATACATATAAATTTGTACACATAAAGTATTATAAGTGGGTGTATGCCATTCGCAAGGCGTTGTGTCACATTGTTTAGCGCCAACCGTGGACAAGTTGAACTTGAAAGCTTCGAACAGACCTTGTAGGTGACATGTGGATACAAAAACATGTTAAAACTAAATACTTAGTTTTCGTTTTAGCTAAATCATTATATTCTCAATTTCCACGTTTAATAAAGTAGTAACACTGTAATATTTCAACAGGAAAACGTTGTTCTGGTCAAGAGTGACGCGTTTCAAACTGTGATAACCAACAAATATGGAACACAGGAAATTCCAGCATTTGTTTTGACTATGGAATCCTCTTATGTATGTATTATTGTGCAAATTGAAGTGGATATGATAGACATAATTGGCCAGACTTATACAGAAATTACAGCCGCAAACTATAGTTATTTAACAGAAGTTACCTTATTGTGTGGTTTCAAGCAATACAACAGCTGTTTTCATAATATTAAAGTGTAGCATTTGGGTAATTAGAATAATATGATAGTTAGCGATGACGGTGTCAATGTCTAAACAGGCTACGCGCGTCACACGATCCATCGCGAATAACAAACAGCGGAACATTCACTTTCGACGACCAAACACATTAGTATTATAATGCGGACAGTGTTACGTGTGGTTTCTTCGAAAACCGGCTAGAACTTTTCACTAAACGGGTCCGATGGGTTTTCAACGCGCATCATCATCAGCTGATCGGGAAAATCAATGTCTCATCCGATATTATGCAAGTTTTGGTTAAGTCTGTTTTTGGTAGGTACCATTGTATATAAGGATAAAGGTATAAGAATTTAAAATTCATACGAATCGGCTATCTGTATGTTTTACCTTTCTACTAAGTTTTAATTTGTGTCCTGCTGTGCATATTTGTGAAGTTAAATGAATTACATTTGTTTTTGTCTCAATAGTTTATCTATGGTTCAATGTTTATTTTAATAAAAATGTCGCATTAACAAATAGTTCTTCTTTTCTCTGTACCGAGAAGTCGTATCATAACACACATTGAGTGATAATAGTGTCAAATGTAATCGCGTTTTGCGATAAAAATAATAATAGTGAGAAATATTAAAGTTTCACTTAACCCTGAAAGTCAGAACTAGACTTCTGTGTTACTAGGTGTCTAGGAAAAACGGAGATTTGACACAATTATGATAAATGAATGCATAACTGGACTGAAATTACACTAAAATTAACAAAACAATGGCCGAATGCGAAACAAAGTCAAACTTTTTGCACAATTTCTACGGACTGTAACGCTTCTCAATGACTAATTGTTTTGTTTTTCTTTTCATGCAATACTCGGTTATAACGGATTTCTTAATTACTTTTTCTAGAATAACAGGACTATTTTAGCTTAAACTAGAACACACCACTTATTTTATTTCAAACTAAACTACTTTCAAATGGGGTATTATAGAAAATGGGATTATTCAATCATGTAAATTCGAGCATGGAACTGAGATAGAGTGAGAAACTTTTCAATAATGGATGTGAACATAAAATAACGGAATTAATGTTATCCTGTGTCGTTAAGCGGCGCTTACGAAATAATAATGAAAGGTGAAATCAGTTGTAAACCGCGAATCGTGTTTATGTTGTCGCGACGGCCACTTTCCGTTCCTCTGCACAACGGAGATAAAACTTCGTATCAGCAGAACTAACACCATATTGTTTTTATATTCACACCGACAAAGCGTACGTGTTGTATTATTAGAATGGTTTCAATTACTCCACTAAATTTAAATTAATAGCGAGATCTATTTATATGCTACTGAATGTGCAATCGTTACGCGGGCCGCCATTAAGTATAATTGAGCAAATGCTAAACTGAAAACTTTACTCAGGAAACGTTAATTTTCAATGCGGTCAACGTTCACCCGATACGTGTTACGGTATCCCACAACGGTTCTTTATATTTAGAAACAACGATTACACGTGCTATCGTATTGAATCATCGTGTCTGTTTACAATCCAATATTGGAGTTTCCTGATGTCATAACTGATTTCTTACTTTCTGAAGCGTTTCGGTAACGGAGAACATTTCGCGATTGCGGTCAATATTTTGGACATAAAGCAGATAGGACCTGAGCTCGCGGTGACACTGACAGGTGGTGTCCGGGGCTAATGAGAGCGCTCGGGGTTCGGCGAGGCACCGCGGCACGCAATCTACGCTAACTACGAGAGTGGAGCGGCTGCAGCACAATGGCCAAAATCGATCGGACGACCGGTGCAGTGCGGGCACGGTTACGAAATCGAGAGGCAAACTCTTTGGAGTGACACGAACCATATCTGGTCAAGGATTTTCACCGGCCGAGACCCTTTCCGTTATTTTTTGTGGTATCGTAAGTAATCACTGCTGCAAATTACTTCGTTCCGTTTTTACAAGGCGCACGAAAACCGTGTCATTTTTTACTGTCTAGTAACGAGTTAATTTGAAGGAAGTTAAAACTTTATACATCCACATTAATAAAGATATAATTTTATGGTGTGAGAGCACGGGATAATTAACGGGTCTGCGGCGAGTGTATGACTGGCAAGGCTACGCCGGATGAGCGATTACTGTGAACCATGTCAACACTGCAGCCGAAACTAATAGCACGCCCGCGCCGCACTCGGGTCAATGACAACACTAACTGCCTTCTAAATGATTAAAAACCAAATCGAATTTTAATCGACTCCGTTTATGGCCGGCTATATACGCTCGAGATAAAACATTTAAACGAAAGACGTAAAATCTAATAGGGTTTCCTAAACAAATTTAAATACTTTGTAAGCTGACGATAATCTGTAAGAAGAGAATTATCGCTCGCGCGGGGCAAGTCTACGGTGAAAGTTGATTAGTCTGCGTAACTACGGGTATTTGACATTTTGTCAGATGTACGTGAATTGTAAGCTAATTTCGGTTCGTTAAAAATACTGTGAATTACCACCTTTGTCGATTTATTTACGCAGACTGCGACGCTATGTTAATGATACCAACTTAACATGTCTGTCATGTACGAAGAAAGTTATAATGGACAATAAAATAAAACGAAATGCAGATAACAATCGAGACGTGTAGCCTGAAATATTAAGTCTAAATCGTGTGATGTAACTGATATATTTGTAATCACGCAATGCAACGTGTTTGTGTAAGAAACTATTTTATTACGATAACATTTGAACACGAAAAAGGTGTCTTATGTGAAATAATCACATAATATTATGTTACAATAATTATTATCTTCATCTGTTTCATAATTGTATGAAGACGGTATTGCAACGAATGAGATATGGTTTAAGAAACGCTTAGCAACAAGCACTTTAACTAGAGAAAGATATAACAGACAATAAGTATGAATTACGTCATGCTAACCGGGTTGACAAATCCTTTGCGAGTGTTTAAACCAGGACGGGACCTTGAAACATTCACTAAAATGCTATCGAGACGAATCTTTTATATTATAGCTGCGAGCGCCCACGGGTTGCGAATATTTTGCTTATTATGTTATAGTCTAAATCCCTCCATTATGTCTTTTGTTTTCAAACAGTTGATAAATAATATTTGCAATTGAAATTTTGTCGCTAACGTGTCCTAGATTTGAGAAACAGATGTTACAATGATACGCCTGTCGATTGTAATTCCGATAAATCTCGATATGAAACCATAGGCGATAATGACTACAATAATGAAGCAATCGTTAACGGGATGGAATAAAGCTCTGCTGGTGACTCAGAGCCGCTTGTGCAACGCTTTTGCAACCGGTCCACAGACCCTAAGCTCGCTACTGTCAAAGTGCATAATGTTATTGATAAATCGACTCGATTTAGGTTTTGGTACATAGCGATTTAAATACGTATTGAAAATATATCAATTCAAACGAATGCTTAATAGTATATGGAACATTATCGTGAATAGCAGTTACATTAAGAATTATATGTTCAATTGGCTTTCATTTGCCGATATTGCCGACGGTTACTTTTTAACCGCAACGATTGCATTAATACTAATAAGTAATAATCTTTAGAATCAAACGCAAATGTAAACAAAACTCGTGTTTACTGATACCATTAGCTTTTACCTAATGTTCACAAGCGAAAAAGTAAAAGTTCTAAAATAGTTTCTCTAAACCAGTAGTTACGCTGATGCACTCGAAACGTCGGCTGGCGTGTTTTTCTTTTATATTACTAATTATGCCGCGATTATACTTGAACGAGTTATTTAACTGAATTTGTACTCCTGGATGAAAAACGACGCGAATTATTACAATAGTGAATGCATGGCATGCAAGTGTTAGTAATAGATTTGGTGAAGGTATCTCCGGTATTGTACATACGATACGCTCCACTCGTGCTCGCGCATACTCTTCTGGAAAGCGGCAGACTTGGGCGTCCAGGAGTCCACGCCGAGGTACAGCGCGGGCAGCTCGGCCACCTTCACCTCCAGGCGCTCGGCGAGGCGCTGGTCCACGACGGACTTGGGTCCGCTCGTGAGCGGTCTCTGCGGCTCCTTGCCGACTCGCCGTTCCGCACCACTGTAACCGTTTAGTTTCTCGCCGTTGCAAGACGTCACGCTTTTTGGACCATCTGTGCTGAGCAATTTACTCTTAACGGTGTCCACTTTACCGTAACTCTTATATTGCACTGATTCTGTTCCATTCGCGACTCGCGAATATTTCGTAGAATCATATGTTTCGCCGTTCAGGCTGCTGTATTCGACGTTGAGATTGATATCTTCATCTAATCGTTTAGAAGTGACGTCATACCCATTTCGTTTGGTGTAACGCTCTTCATTGATATGTTTAATAAAATTACTTTCGAAACTAGTTTTACATTTAGGAACATTGTTAAGATAGTCGCTATAACTTAAATCCTTATTGTGTAATCCTTTATCACAGTTATTCTTTAATGTTTCCTGAATATCAACCCCGTTTCCGTTGTATCTTCCGTAAGTGAAGCTGGCGGGCTGGCCGTTATCTATTCTGTTCAACTTTTCCGTACGCTCTGCTTCTTTGCTTTCAAATTCGTGTTTGACGAGCGCAACACGCGAAACTTCTTCACTGCTCACTCCGTTTTTGTAGGGAGATTTTGTGATAAATTCGGCAGTTATGCCAGCCCTGCTGTGCTCATTAGGAACGGTCCAGGTGTCGTGTTTCTTTTTGTCGCTGCTTTTCGAAGACCACGCTTTCGCTAGCGCGGCTTTAAGCGCCTCTCTTCTCTCATGCACGCTCACCCTGGGGTACTCGTGTATTGGAACAATCGCTGGAGCGTAAAGAGTCGAACGCGGTGTCGCTCGCGTTATCCGAAAACTTCTGAACTCCCTGTTGAACTCCGAATTCAGAGAATAAGCTGGTATTCTCGAAGTCACCATGTTGAGATCAAAATTTTCACTATCGGTTTAACTATGAACTATTCAATGTTTAATGCTCACAAAAAGTCCTTTTGCATCAACGAGCACACTAAACACATGTCGACTCTACCTGAAACGACATTGGCACTGTGGAAACATGTCGAACGGCGCGAAAACAAAGTGAACAGTTAAGTTTAAGGGAGCGTGACGCGATAACAGAAATGTTTATTTTACATGAGATACAAACATGGGATTGTGTCAGTAATGGGCCGCGACCTTCGAGGTGGGCGGTGGCGTGGCGGGACAACGCACTGGTCAACGAACCGCCCCGTCCTGCTCGCAGCTTGCATAATGCAACGCAAACGGCTTGCCTACCACATCTCTTATGCAGTAATGTTACTGGTCACGTTTACAGTGCGTACATAATTTATTGTGTTCAACCGAAACATGATTCAATAGGCCGATATTTATAATGATAAGGGTCGAGTAGAAAGAGGCAAGTATTGAGTTGTAAATATTGATAAAACGGCACATAACGTTAGTTAGCTATGTGGAGCAGTAATGCCGTATAAGTGCAACAAGTCTCGCCTTGATGGCGTCCCTAATATGGCTAGTCGCGGAGCTGCCATATGGCCCGCAGCCGATACATCCTCGCCAGCTTCCACGGCAGCCTAGGGGGTCATTACTTTTTATGTAATCCAGCGATTAACCTCGTCGGATATGTAAGAAAACCTTGACATTAAATTTTATACATTGCAAGTTTTTCAATTGAAATGCAAGTTAACAAATTAAATATATTAATATAAATTGTTTAAGTAATATTCATAATTAAAAATCAGGTCATGAGCGATTTATACAAAACCCATTTCATCAATCAATAAGACCAAGACTGATTACTTATGTAGGCACATGCATAATGTATACAAGTTACATTTAATTGAGATAACACAATCCCCTGTTTGTAAATGCATCAGCTATTGTTATGAGACTATCGGAGACGTTTGAGCAAACATTAAAATTAATTAGTTCAACACGTTTCCACAAGTTAAGATTCCACTGAATCTCGTTTGACACATTTGTAACTTAATCACACGGACGTAAACACCGATCAACACAAACATCTGCCGCGGCCGCAACTGGACGGGTATATTTGCGTCGTCAAGAAGTTTCACATAAATGAAACGTGATAATCGCGTTAGTATCGAAGGAGAGCTCGAGCAGCCACCGGAAGCGAGTGCAAGAGCGTCGGCCAGAGTATTGCGGTCGCGACGTGCATACCTTCTCGTTGCGCGCGCGAGAACTGCGTGCGGTGTGCGTGCACCGCTGTGACTGAACTGACTGAAGGGAGGCAACGCACGCTCGGCAGTCGGCGAGGACCCCACCGCCACCGCCTCTCTCGGGCGGTCTAGCCGGTCCGCCACAAGTGACTCTATCGCGGAGCACTACGGCCCGAATCGCAGGAGCACTGACCTTCGCTACCACGCCGACTTCTAAGCCAGTTTCGAGTGCAACCCGTGCTCTACTCACATTTCCAAGTAAACTCCCCCACAGACTATATCGCTAACAGGATTGCCGAGGCCTGGAATTAAATCCTGGCGGATTCGACTAATTAGCATCATGAATTATTCGTGATCGTTCACTGTCAAATGAAATCCACTTTTCGTGTTAACGCTGAAGAAATCTTACCGGAATGATAATGAACTAATTTCACCTAGTTAACTTTTTCTTTACGCTAAGTAAAACTATTTATTTTTAAACGTGGACATAAATTTCGAAATTATATCAAAGACCTCACCTCGAACATTTTAGGAGTAAAGTACATCAAATATATTACCTGAAACAAAAAAAAGAGAATCTTATTAGAACCAAATTATAAACCATGAAGGCGTGATTAGAATTGGTGTATAGAAGGTCAATTGAATTTTGAAACTACACTTTATTAATATTTTAATATTATGCATCTGGGGCATTAGAAAAATTTTACAGCTTGTCTCAAAAGTATATAGGCTGAATATAATTGTACGTAAGTGTTTGCGTAGTTCAAATTAACTATGAGTCTTTGTAAAACCCGCAAAAATATATGTTAAAGGATATTATATATCCAATTTGAGGTAGATAAATGTACTTCCCCTTGTGGGTATTACTCTAATTGCAGCGTTCTGTAAACTACAAAATTTTAAAAATAACTAAATTATTCGATGTATATTAATACATCGAATAATTTTTATCATTTGTGCGGTGAAAGTGGAACTTTTGAAACAATCCTTTAGGCAAATTGATGGCTTTTCGAAACATAAACATAAATCGTAACAGCCTACGTGTACATTAAGCGAATTAAATAGTATCAGGGTCAATCCATACTTTCTTATTTCACAAAATAGTAATTATGTAGCAAATTAACAAACCGACTATCGGAATTTTTCTATTAATATCTGTCAAAAATTCTATGGAAACGTATCTGATGTAAAGGCCTGTATTTGCTGTGAGAAATAAACATCGCCTAGGCCAGAACATTATTGCTAATTCATTGGTGAAGTGTGTCACTGCCAACGATTACATTATGCTCTTATGATTTTATTCCCCTTAGGGCTTTAAGTGCAACACTTGTGACCTATATGGTGCGACCGCAAATAGATTCGCTAAAAGAATTTCACACTGACATTTGTAAACTATAAAATACTGTAGTAGGTAAGTTGACCTACTACAATATTTTGTCTCGAAATTTCTCACGCGTCATATGTACGACGGAAAAATAACGGAGCCAGTTTTTATGCATTGTTTTTTTTTCGTCATGTTGACCCAAAATTGCGCAACGTGCAAATACATTCAATCAATTAGTACATGAGTAAATTTTATGAATCAACATCCAAAACTACCGTTACTTTTGAGTACGTACCTGATGTACGCGGAAACCGTTTTAACTTGTTTAATTTCATGACTTTTTGTTGGTGACATGATTTCTGGACAAAACAGGATAACCACTGTTTTGCAGATAAAAAAATAAGAACCCAATTTATAAGTATGCACACTTTAAATATTGTTGACCTGTTCCAAAATTTACAAATAATAGCAATACAAAATGTGTCGAATGTTTGTTTTATAAACATATACAAAAGTGATTGTAGGCGACCGCGTCAATCACTTCAATTGGCGGCAAAAAATAAAGACACCGGAGGCGAACAGCCGACAAACGGCGAGGTCCAATGACCCAAATGGTTCATTACTGGGGCGCTAAGACCAACGAAAGAAAAATCGGTCACTGCGCCAGCGGATATCATTGCTTCATTGCTTTTGTTCTTTGTTAGTACAAAGCTTTCGAGGATTTTCTACGAAAGCGTAAAAATAAACGAGGTTGTTCCTACGGATATGTACGTAGTAAGTAAGTTAAATGCGAAAACAAAGTGATCTTAAAAACACTGAGTAGTTAACATAAGAATTATTACAAGTATAATTCGTTGGCCATAAAAGGTAAGACCACTCGATTAATAAAGTAAAAAAACAACAATATATAGTTATATAGTCCGAAACGTATTAAACCATATCCGCGTCATGATAGCTATGAACGCATAGAATTAGTTTCAATCCGTAAATGGTACCTTAACCTGATCCGGCGAACACGAACTGATAATGAAGAGAACCATTCTTCAAACTACTACCTTTAAATGGACTTCCCGATTATTGATCCTCACGAGTTTAGGACTAATAAACTAACAAACTAAATAATCTTAGGAGTCACGCTCCGCGGTAATTAGGCTACATTAGCATAAGGCGGAGATGCTCATGTATTTCAAAAGTTAACACAATAATAACCGAGTTAAGAGTAACGGTCCCCATTAATCATCGAGGTCAAAATTGGTCATACACCAAACAGATATAACACATACATGCTTTATTACTCCGATATTGATTCATCATCATTGCTTGTGACCGATGGCCATTGTACGCACTAGTTTCCACGCAAATTAATGTCCTGTGTCAGTCAACTTTAAGTTTTTTGACACCATACGGAACTATTATTGCACAATTTATTCGTTAATGTCATTCAGGTTTAAATGTTAAACAAAGTAACGCCTTAATTTATTCAAAGTAACAAAATAACGATAAAATTTTATAAGACATTTGTCACGGTATAAGCCTTTTTTGAAATGACAGCGACATTAAATCGGAGCAAACGCTAACTTGTATATTAAACCTTTAATCGTAAGCGGGCCAGGAGAAAACAGTCCACCGACCTGCATTAAAATACCTTTCCCACAAAGACATACCCGCTATGCTTCTGAGAAGAACAACAAAGATCCTGTACACGTTTGTGATTCACGCTTTAGTCTGGCATCCAAAGCGAAATAAAAGCTCGACTTGTGTCCAATAATATGGCGTAATAAAATATCGGATAACAACTATCTGCGTAGTCTAGATTGTGAGAAACCTAAAATAATCGTATCATATAGTACTTTAATGCTTAATACAACTGGTTTACACTTGTGTTAGTCAGCTCATTTTAATGGGCTAAACCCATATTAATTCCTGAGTTTTATGAAACAAAATGATAGGTTTTCACAGATTTCTATTGTATTGAAGTTGCATACTGTCTAAATTGATTATATAGACGGAGATGCGAATCTCGGTGAGTTATAAGTTTTTACACAAATCATCTGGCGGACTATTTTAAATTCGTTGAATTTATTTTTTTGCAGTTTTGAACAGACCACTCACTACACAAAGAATAATTACATTTTTCTATATGTTCAATAAGATGTACCTAATGTGAGAACTAACAAACTCTGTCATAATTTATTTCTTGCTAATAAGACTATGTTATTTTACTAATGATGGTTTTGTAAATAGGAAACATTTTGATTATATTTAATGGATTAGAAATGACATCACTTTATAAAAGCACTCCCAATAAGGAGCATTAATCGCTCAATTAGAAAATTATTACAGATAAAACGAGAACTACTTTTTATAACAATTAAATTGTGAATCTAATGGAGAAGAGCCTCTCTTTACATCGAGCTAAGCGATTCATTAAGTCAATTAGGGCAGAAAGCTGTCAGCTGCGGGGTTCGGTTGGTTTTGGAGAAGACGCGCGTGGGCCGTGGGCCACATTACTGCCACTCAATACATCGCACAAAAATTACTTGTTCCTATCATTTACATTCCGGGTTTTCGGAACACTTGATCAAACCAATTAGAGTACACTGCTATACAAATTGATGCACATGTGGGCGGGGTACGAAATTCCAGATAATCATTTAACTGGCAAAAAGTGTATTAAATCCTTGTTACTCACTATGTAATGATTTCATGATCGATAATAACAACTTAATCGGAATTTTGGAAGGAATCATTACCTGCAGCTATTAGTTGAAACGATAATGAGCATGACGATCTTCAAAAAAAAAAAGAAGCATTAACAAATAGGTTCATAAAAGGTTCAAGTTATACATAATTGGTGTTGAATATTTACCTATGTTTATGGCCATTGCCCTATCAGTTATTAGCACCTGCGTGGGCAGGTGCGTCAGTACAGAAAATCTTTTACTCGTAATTAAAATGGAAAAATTATCGCGCAAGGGAAATGAGAATAATTTCTTTTTCTTAATATTTTTCCGAGTCTCTTTTTGCATAAATCTACTTAATTTATGCAAAAACATAAAAAATAGATAGAACCAGTGCATGTTAAAATAAAATGGAAACAACGCTACATGCGACACCTGTAATCAATTTCTCGTTTTGTTGTACCAAAAAATAAAACCTCATAACCTCATTTTAAAATTGGTCTCAAACACAAAGCTCGTTAATGGTTTCTGATAAAAACTACTGGATGAGTAAGCGAAACTCGTTTATTCCGATAAACGGAAGAACGGTTTTTGTTCAATAACTATAGAATATACTTCCTTTTACGTCATAAAGTAATTATGATAACTAGAGGTTGAAATCACGTCCAGGTGCAAAGGTAACTTTCGCTTATTAATATTTGTGATAAAAGGGAAATCATGTCACGTCCGTTGACAAACGAGTGCAGACAATGTGCAGCCACACGGAGGTGGATTATAATCAAGGTCGCGGGCCGCCGCCGCTTCCAAAGACGTTTGAAAACAAAAGTGAGCACGCTTTACGCACCGTGGATTTATTGCGATTACGCAAACAGAAAGCCTCAAGTTTCGAGGGTAATAGAACATTGAAAAACCTACGCGTTCCGACGTTCGAGAATAGATTGGAGTTATGAATACACGCCTCGGGGAACAAAGTATGTCCTTACGGCTCTTAAAATAATAAACATACATTCGACGCGGATGAGTGAATTATTTCATTCCGCGTGTTATAATTTAAAGAAAACTGTGTGCTACAATTAACACGCGGTCATAAAGCAAGCTCGACCACTTACCGACGAAAGGTGAACAATTCATAACAATTACACTGTGCATAAGTTATGATTAACAAGCGGCCGACATAAAGTAAACCAGAAGCGGATAAATACTTCCGTGTACCAAGGAATTATCGAAAGATCGTTTGCAGTGTTTTAGTGCGACGCCTCCATCGGTTTCAGTACAATACGTGGGCGGTCGATGCATTGCCGATCCATAAACGGAAATCTTGTTTACCTACTTGTCTTCCCTTTAGGATAGCCGATATCGATGATCGGCAAGGCCCCTCATTAAATTACTTTTCGTGAAATATTTGGAGTCCTATATTGGCTACCTCGATATCCGCATAGATACAGATCGTCCTCGGATGTAAAATCTCACCATAAACATGCGGTTTCGCGGCCCGATGCGGGTTTATAAAGTTACTGTGTAATGCATGCATTAGCGTTGCATGTACAAACACCGACGTAAATTGGTGCCTATTATATTCGTCCGAAAAGGAAACAAATAGATCGATTAGCATAACCAACAGAAACCTGCCACGGTGTGCCTTTATTTAGAGGATTAAACGAGTGAGATTTGCTCGCTTATACACGTAACTACAATCCTTTGCATACATTATCAATAAATTGTCATATAGTTACCTATTAACCGAGCAAGACGGAGACTCATAAATTGCATGGTTTTATTTATTTTATGCAGATGAGATTTAAAAGCAGAGGGTCAAAGTCATTGCTAACACGTAGTACGGTCATCTGCATCAACACAAAGAAGTATCTATGAGTCAACTAATGTACTTCCACGCTACTTCCTGAGCGATGGAAACTCATGCACACGTGTGAAATATTGATAAAAAATGAATAATAATTAATGGAAGCAAATCGAAGACGTATTTCTCATTATAATAAAATTTTATTGAACTAACTCTCTTCTTATGGAATAAAAATGTTGAGAATAATTATATCTGCAGCCAATTATACTTCCAAGTCATAATTGCAATTCTCGGCCGTAAGAAGAGACGGTTTTATTGGTGAAAGTATTTTATTATAGTAGCGTTATTAAATCATTGTTTTTATTATATTACAATGAGACGCAAGTGTTTATAATAATTTGGAATTTTGGGTTACCGATCATTTGGCCCTGACTCAGCCGAGACTAACTGTATCAGTCTAGGTACCGAGTTCGTTCTAATTACCTACTTTTGCAGTTCAAATTACCTACATTCAAAACCCATGTGTAGCTCAATGTCGTACCAGTCCATCTTTTGTATTACTGTGCTATTAAGCATGAATGCGGGTCACCGTCTCATGTTTTGGCGGACGAGTAATTGTAGAGGATGCGGTTTTGAGACCTCCTCCAAACGCTCAATTAAAGAATACCTTGGCTAAACTGCATATTATTTCATTGCGAAAACATCTAAACACTAATAGCTAACCATTTTATATTGTCTGGACGTAAAGGTAATAAATTTCGTGTTTTTATGTTGTCCTCTTTTTGTCTATTTTTATTATTTTATTGCAGCACCTATTAATCTCTTTGCATATTATAGTTTAACTTTAACTATTTTCGTAGACTAGATAACGTAATGTTTATGTGTTTTTAACATACATAACATTGTAACATTGTACACACTTGTTTGATTGTATTCATGGAAAGCCTATAATAATCCTAACGAGTCCATTATAACTAGAAAGGTTTTGACGTTTATACAAAACATCTACAATAAAAAGTAAAATCTTCCACGGATGATTCATAGCAAATAACCCTATTCGCCATTGAAAACACTTTCACGGCTTACAAAATAACAATGCCCCTTTGTATATATCAAGTAAGTACAATAAAAGCAGAAATTAATTATCACATTCGCGTCCGTGTGACCCACTTGTGTGGGGCACGGTGTGCAGACATCACCCACGTATCCTCGCTAGAAGACAATGCGATATTGTGTGCGCCGGTTCTGCGAAACCTTATACATAAACATTACGAACCCACCCTTTGACTTACTTGCCTCCGATCTTCGAATAAAACTCATTATCCTATCCATCCTGTCCTGTGTACTTTTCGCATGGAGAATCAATGATGCAAATCTCAAAATTTCCAATTCCATCCTAATGTATGTTAGGAAAATTCAATCTCGACATTCAACTTTTTAAGTTAGACTTGGTAGTGGGAGAGCAGGTTCAAACACAGGGGGATGCTAGGCGGTTATAGGGGGTGGGATGTGACACGATAAACTGAAGTAAAAATTTTTACAAAAAAAAATAGTGTTCCATTAACTTATCAAGCACTCTTGTTTCGCTTACCAAAAGCAACGATACAATCTTAAATTAATAGAAATTATATAGAAAACAACAAAAATATATAATCTAACTCTCGCTACATAGACTGTAATTGTTCAATATTTTTTTATTTATCCAGTGAAAAGTAAACGTGAAAGGCACATAAGCAAGTAAATTAACTCGAGTATTTTGTTTCGGTGCATAATTAACAATTAGGAGCCTACATGTCTGAAGAGACTAGACGGCTAGCCTTCGAAACCGCCTCCTTAACATATGTATGGGCATGCCAACTTGGTAACAGCTATTACGTAAGCCGAAGTAATGCACTAGGCACTCGCATTCTGAGACTCCAATTTATAACTGAATTTATTTCTAAATTGGCGGGACAAGCAATCGAAGAAATTCTTGAATTAATTTACATTCGCAACGCAAGACTTTTAAAAATATATCATCTTTTCGTTAACAACGGAGCGTAAACTATTTCCAAGATACTTATTTATAAACATTTGTCACGAACATTGTAACAAGATGCCTACGTAACCATGCAGCTATTCAATTATTGGGGATTAGATGTTGTTGTAACAATACTTATTACTAATCATAAGAATCTTTTTCACGTTGTTTAAAACAAACAGTCGAAGAATCGATTAACATATTATGCGCATACTCATTTGGCACATTAGTTTAGCTCTCATATGAATACAATGACAAACGCGTGATGACTTTTTCGATATTATTTTACAAGTTTTAGTTCAACCGTTATATGCCCACGTACGTACGAGTTTACATTACGAGACGCTTTTAGGATGATTAATTGTTTGGGTGTTTTATACTTATATGTTATTCATAAAAAAGTTTTAATACAATGATATCTCTATGCGCGCGAGGGACAAGTGTGTGTGAAGAGATTGGCATCATTTTATAATTCCGCGAAATGAAGAGTAATCAACAAAGTGCTATTAATTATAAATTTATGCGATGCGATTGCCGGCCTCTGGTAGCTTTCACTTAACGCCCACCTCCTGCCAAAGGAACGATTGTATTACACCAAGTATTACCTTCAAAATTTATAACACTGAGCCGTTCTATTAATACTCTATGCACGAAAAGAAAATATTAAAATTAGCTGAATTTCTTTAGTTTTACAATATAAATAGAGAGCAATTTGAATAAAAAATTATTTTAAAATGCATCTCGGATTTCATATTAAGAATTAACTTAATCATTACTGAAAGCATTACATAATGGAGGAAAAGTATGAGCATGTTGCAAGTTTCATACAAAATTAATTAGTCTTCTAATTAAAAATTTCTTTTCCAAATTTGATTGACATAGTAATATAGTATAATAGCGAAAGTAAAAATTATGATACGGTTTATAATTCAAAGACGGAGAAAGGAACGGCGGCGGCTTTTTACATATTTTGGCAAATTGCATCGTTGCTTAATTTGGCATTTTGTCCGAGTTAGTTTTGATGCTTGAAATTTAATTGAGGTGTATACAATAAACCTGTTTAAACAGGCAATTCAATTAACGTCGTTTTGTGAAGATTTTCATGGATCGTTTTAAATTTATAAGAGTTAATTTGTTTTAACTATCCAAGCTTTGAAAGCGTAGAATACAAAGTTATTTATCGACTAAAGAGTACACGTCTTTAGGACTAATACACGATCTTTTAGACTAGTCTTATGCCATGGTTTTATCTCGCACTTGCGCAAGTGATAAACTTTGTTCATTAGTGTTTGCCTTCATTCAATTCAAACTTGACAAAATCTTTTATACTGTTTATTATTTATCAATGAATAACTTGTGTAAGTATCCAATAGATTTTCTATTGTATGTTTCATTCCTCCCTTTAAGAAACAAGTCGCACACAGATCGCATTACCAAGTGTCTGAACAGCGCAACACTATCGAGAAACAGTTTGCGCTCAATAAACAACAAACACCTAGAACAATACAGTTGTGGTAATCACTCGTTCTTGCAGCCCGTACTTTCTAGTTCAACAATGAACAATCACATTATTATACTTTTTCCGTATATTAAGTAAAAGTAAAAAAATAAAACCATCTTTTAAACACTTTTCCATAATTGCCATTTAAATATTGACAAAGAATTTTGCCTCAAAAGCCTCTTCAAGGATTGTGAGGTCTACAGATTTCTATGAAATCGACTAATATTTTCATATTTCAATTTAAATATCGTAAATTGGTTCCTAAGAAAAGAATATTTCAAAAGCTTTATACAGTTAGTTAATGGTATACAAAACTTCTTCATAATTCCGAGTTATAGTGTATGTTCTGCAAATCCTTTACACACGGCAATTAACTAAAACAAACAACAGCACCGATTCCCCGAACACATACAAAATCTTTACTTATTTGAGCGGTATATGCGACAAGGTTTTTGAAGTTTATTTTATAAACAAGTATTGATATTTTAAATATACACATCTGCGTCGGGTCCAATCCGCCTTAATGAGTACCCACTGAGCGTGAAACGATTCGCGGAGACAAAGGTCGTTCATGTGTATGAAGTGTTCACGAAGAAAAAACCTCTCCACTTTTTAATTATAGCAATATTTTACGCTGTCAATATTTCTATAACCAGCTTAGTTGAATGTCAGTCCGAGAACGTTTAAAATAATTTTTCAGCTCGATGAATGCAGTGAAAGGAGCGCGAACAAGGTTTCGTCTGTGCCGCGGATCATTTCTCCGTCTTATCTACAAAACAAATAATTAACCTCGCACAAAACTGAGATTATTTAAGCCTACACTAGCTTTCGTCTCCCAAAATGGCGATAGCAATAACGATGAGTAATGAATAGAGAGCTGCTTTAATTCGCGCCGCTGCCTGCGCCCACGCCGCGCCGTATGCCGTGCATCCACTCGGAACAATGCTTACTGGTTTACTTTCTCGATTGACCCATACTGATACATTGTACATGTCTCGATATTCGAATTAGATTAATGTCCCTAATTACCTCAAAGTTCAAATCATAGGTCAACCGCTTTCCTGTATCACTTATAGAACAACAATCGAATGAGCTTTACGCATGTCATGTCGACTATTCAAGCATAGCGAATGGTAAATGAATAAATTACGTATAGATCATTGGATCGCGTTGTATGTGTGAGTGTAGTATTATAATTAGGTGCATAAATAAACACCGGGTAGGTGTTTAGATGCTATCAAATATTTAAATGTGTAATTTTTATAGGAGTATAAATGTTAAAGCGAAAAAGGTGATACTGAATAATATGACAAAGTTGTTTATTAATGCCTGTATGAATTGGCGTAAATAAACCTTCGCTGTGGCCGTGGCGAGGACGATGTCCCCGCAAATCTGTTCATCAACAATAGCCAACGTCACGGGTGAAAAATGAATATTATTTATCGATCGGTCAGGATAGCGAGCGACAAAAAGAAAACAAATATTCGCGAAGACATACCCGATTGTGTTGACAAGGGTTGCCAATATTTTTTCTCAAAATTTAGTCATGATATCATAAACTTGCTCACTTTAAGAGTATGATGAAATGATATAAAATTGATTTTTAAAATTGTTACTATATTTTATAACTGAAAGACTAAGTAGATTTTAATTACTAAATATTACTAAACTTTTTGCAAACTTGTGAGCATACTTTAATAGTGATACCTTACAACGCTTCTTACAACAGTTGGACGGCATACAAGACAAACGCGTAGCTCAGTTTACATCGCGTACTGCCTTACTTTTTATACAGGTGACAACCCTAACATTCACTTAACACCACATATAATAGCGCGAAAACTGGCCGGTGCGGGAAACAAAGATTTACAGCTTCCGCGATGAGACCTTCGCCCACCGATCCGACGGCCTTCACTGTCAATATCGAGCTGTTATCTAACTAACAAGTTTTCTTTGTGCGATCAAAAGTGAAAAGGACATAAATGTATTTCATTTGCATAAAAAAGTCGTTGCTTGTTTACATTTAACGATATACTCGCATAATATCCATTTAAATTGTGAGAATATTGATTTCTGGATGTGTAAAAGTTATCTTCAAAACTAATGGAAAAGCACTTGCATAAAAATCAAATAAAATTTCCCTCGAGCTAATGTTAATATTAATTGCTTAAACTGCATAATTAAATACAAAATACAAGAACTAATTGCCTAACTTTTCAACTAGTCAACCTTCAGTTCGCGGATACCAATTATAAACCAACCGAATTACCACGAAGTTATTGGCTATAAATACAATTGACAGTATAATAATCACGTACCACAAATAATAATCAGCAACGATAACTAGGAGATAGGAATGATCGACGCACGCGCGCCGATGCATGCGCTAACGCATGTCTGGTGACCCCCGACCCACGCCGGGTTCATTGCACGCCCCTCCTCTACCCGGCCCTCGGCCCTCAGGACAATGCAAGACAGCTTTATCATATCTAAACGAGACACTTCTCCCTTTCGTGTTGCGTAAAGGATTCTATTTGTTGTCTTAAATGAACTAGCTTTACAGCTTGATCGTTGTTAATAGCCGAGAATTGGTATGATCCTATTCATATAATAATGACGCAAGTTGCAAAACGTTAAACATTACGATTATTAAATATTGAATCTGCACACCTTTCATCTTCTCGACAGTTACGAGTTTAAATATGTATTCGAGAAAAGCTTTATCACTGAAACGTCGAAATAAACACAACCAATAAAATCTTTGTATCTTTGTATGATAACTTCATAAATAATAAATATTCAAGGACATCTAAAATTACTCTAGTCCCAAACTGGGCTCTCATTTTGAAAAGTAGACAATTTATAGATATACTTAAATATACTTTTTTTGTAAATACACACATACTATAGATATACTTTGTAGCACTAACAAGCTTTTTTCAAAACAATTTGCAATATGATCTTAATAATTATTTTTGTAATTGTGTCTTTCTCATCCTATTTAAATCCAGACGCAACTCGGTTAAAAGTTTTCTACTTGTTCATTATAAAACTAATTGTTAATTTTATATTATAAAACTAGGAAACTTTGATTGAAATTGGGGACGACAGCTTATTCTTCGGAACCTATGAATTATAATTTGGCTCTATACATAAAAAAAAGGTTTGGTTATGTGTATCTTGTGTTTCACGTTGGAAAGTTTTCTCCGTACATAACACGGCAGTCCATACAGTTAACTGGAAATTGAACTGGTACGAAAGCGTCCGGAAAAAACTTAAGAATCTAATCTTGTTTGTGGTTCCGTAACTATTGATTATTAAATCACATGCATGTAAAGCTTTGTTAAAATTACTGTGTAAATGGACAACAATAGTTACTTTTATTCCATTGCTAGTTGTATTAGCGTTTTACACAGAATTGCTTTATGACAAAAATTGGGAGACGGGACAAGTCTAGACATAAATATTGAAGTAAAATTTGTTCAATGTATAATTTAAACTTTATTTCTTTTTTATTATTTAGTTCTTCTCATTGAAAAAATATTTTCGCGGAACTCCGACTAGAAGCTTCCTAGGCATACCAGTAACAGGTAGCGTTGCCGCACCTGCGACCAATTACATACAGCGGACATATGCATTTAAAATAACGAGACACCGGCACAACCTGCCATCCAAGTGAAACTTAGATGTCTTGCTGTTTTTGTAAACATCATTAAGAGAATACGATATAAAACATGACTTTTGTTTACGAAAGTGTGAAGAAAGACTCGCCTGCGGAGCTCGTTAAGGCATAGTGCTATATGAACGAAGATTGTATTGCAAAATAATATAGGCATAAGTTCAACAAGGGCGCTGGTTTGGATACAAGGCGATCGTGTCCACGAGACGGGGGGGTGGGTAAGGGGTGCGGGCGGCGGGCAATAGCGAGAGGCACAATTCGCGATCGTAGGCGCAGGCGGCCCGGGAGTCAACGCACTGGGACCGGTTCACTAATCGCTCCCACACCGCACTCCTGTCTGCACCTAACTCCGCTATAACGGCTCCCTAGTAACCGGCCAAGCGAACTGCAAGATGCAATAATATCAAAACCCGATGCAGACGAGGTTAACTTGATTATTTGCATTTATAATTCGCACAGGATGTTAAAAAGACCCAAATATTTTAATTGGATACAATCGAAAATGATATTGGGAAGAATAGTAAGTGGGTATAGCATTATTTGTTAGGATTATCGAAGTCTTAAAATCCACAGAGATCGATATCGATACTATTCATAGTTGCATAATTTCGAGTACGCAACAAAAAGCGGCGGACAATACCGCGTATTGATTTACCGTGGTCCATTGTGCAAGCTCTGCGGTGACGGAGATTGACGGTGACAACTGTCCACTATATCATTATGTCAATGCACTGAAAGTCGGACTGGACCAATTGTTCCGAGTTTCACTAAAACGAGCGAATTAGGCGTCCGCCGTCGACGTCGTTTTGCAGAACGTGACAATACTTTATTGTGTGAATCACACGCGTTCACTGGTGATAAGACTTGCGGAAATTGATGTCAACAAGTCATGTGGCATAAATTGTCCATTATGTGAAAGAACAATATACGCGATGTAAGGCAGAATTCATTAAGCCCTTGTTTATACGAATGTATGTTTTAAATCGACCGAAAGGCTATCTTTCCTCAGCTCAATGATAAAGCAATCGTTGGTTCAATGCTCACAAGTTGAAAGATTCACAAATGGCTCTATTAATAGAATGATTTTTACGGCTGAACTCTGAACGTTTTAGATGAAGATTGAAACAGCAATCGACCAACAATTTGGCAACGAACTACCGTCCAAGATTAGTACAGTGAAGTCGGTAATAGACTTATTTATTAATTGCGTATATACGGCGGAGTATTTTGTAAACATTTATAATTAATCCATGTACATTATTATATAGCGCGATTGTGTATTTAACATACAATTGATTTCGTAAATTGTTTGCATTAACTAAGCGAATTAACATCATCGACGGCTTATAATGGTGCAGTAATCACTTCTATCAGGGATCTACCATTTGATGACTATGACGTCAGACTTGCTCGGAGCATTTAATATCAGTCAATCAAAAATTATTCATATTGTGCTCTGGCACCATATGACAGGATATAATTAAATCCAACTTCTTAACTTTTTTATTGTGTCCACTTATCTGGAGAAACAATTTATAATTTACAAACTACGTTTTTGACTTTATCATACGCGACGATCTCATTTAAATAAATACAAACATTCGGACACTCGAGATACATTACAAAATTTATTGCCAAGGAACCAGACGGCCAGCCGCCGCGCCGGAAGACTTATAAAGCTCGCTTTTTATATCTAAAAACCTTAAACTCGATCTTAGCAAAATAATACATAAAAAAATTGTGTGCAATAAAAATTACAGCGCAGGCATGATATCGTTGAGATAATGCGAAATTATGTGCGTGTCGTTCGAGACCGTGATGTACCCTCATGTACCAGTGAATTTAGCTGAATAGGCCTTTGTGAATTTAACAGGATATGAAAAACGACCTTGCGTCAGTAATCCGATGCATCGGTACGGGAGTAGGAAACGATGCTCGTAATGATCATTACCTTGCCATCCGTGGTGTTTAGACAAAGCGACGTCGAGCGTAAGGGCACGAAGTAAGCTCTCGAGTAATTAGGAAGGTTAACGATTATTATCAATGCGTGACTAATGGTTAATCATGAAAACGTGAAACTTTTAACGAATCAAGTACAACGTTTGAAATAAGATATATGGAGATTAGGTGGGAATAAATAACGAATCACTTTGGGAATTTCCATTGGTTGGAACACAATAAATTTTCATTGGTATCGTTTCCGAACTGATACAGCACATAAATCCGAGTTGCGGCGGGCCGCGGAGTAACATTGAACGCGTTTCTTGTTAAGACTCTATGCAGATTTCGCGACAGATAATACAATGCAGACTATAAACTACACACAGAAATAATGAATTCCTGGAAGAGACAACATAATATACCAAGTGACAATTTTGGTATCGAACGAAAATATTTTCGTTAAATCATTTCACAAAGAGCACTCGTTAACAAAAGCTGTATGTTTTGCATAAAGTTAATAATGAATTTTAAGCTCCTTTATATTCTCCTTCCGTTTGCATTGTTCTGTTAAAAATAATAAGTAACAACATACTTTTCCACCTCAAGGCTATTTAACCTCGAGTTTCCAATTTCATAAAAACTTCACTGTTTTTTTGGTCGCTCGTTATGACTTACAATTACGTCGAGCATTGTCAACCAACGAGATTGACTTCAAACATTGGTTTTGAATCAAATTAGAAAGTTTGTCTTCCTTCGTTTGAATAAAGAATTATATAAATTTGATACGGCCAGGGCCAAATAGGAAAGGTTCAAATGTATGAAGTATACACGAGCTTAAATCAAAGATACTCGTTGCAAAAAGCTCGGCGTGGGCCGCCACTGCACCTACTGCACTTCTAGTCTTACTGTGTCAAGAACAACATCTCTTGCCCCCACCACGCGTGCCCGTCGCACAACTATTTTGTCACCTGCTGGTAAAAACTTCGATAAAGACCTATATAGCAATGCTTTTAATTGACTCATTAAAGAACGTCTGACCCATAATTTAACTTCGCTGTCATGCCATAAAAATTTCAACAATGTTCATGTTGAGACAATTTTAAATCAGAAAATCATTTTGTGCTGCACCATGACACATGTTTAAGAGTCAATGCACAGCAACAAAAAATTATACGTGGGATTCACAAACGTATTCTATGAAAATTTTAAACGTTTTCCGACACAAGTGCATAAAGCTTATAAAGTACCGCAAACACAACGGTACATCGCGCTGTAAACTCGGGGAACGTCGCCCTTCAGCGGTCAGTAATATTTCTTTCATTGAACAAGTGTTTGAACCCATCCGACATCCAAACGGATCGCGAGCGATGACGTGATTACAGATAACAAACTCCAAAATAAAACTGCAAAACCCAAAGATAACATAAAGATTGCCTTTTCGGCGCGCGACCTTCTCCAGGTCCTTGACACACAATATTGCGAAAGAAATGACAAATCAAAACATATCTAATGCACAATGCAAATATTGGAATATTCGTGGTTAATTCCGAATCAGGACGTGACTCCGTGCAGCAAATTATAGCATTCGGTCGCTATCGACGATTCTTGTAATTTACAGTTAGGCACAATATCCTTGATTTACACTCCGGCTGGCGATTAAAGAATCATTTCGCAACACATATGCACGCGAATTGCGGCTAAGTCTCAATTATAGCTGTCGGCCCTTTGTCTGCCACATATTAAAGTGTGTAATATCCATCAGGGATTTTATACCTAATTTTAATAAACATTAATTAATATTTCGAATGGATTTCGTTTTATATTAAAGGTTACGTGCGCTTAATGTATTATTAGCTTTATTAAATAGACCAATTTATAAGCGGACAAAAAACGTACAACCTTCTAGGGTCAACACGAAATTTGTTCCGTGTTTTATTTGGAGTAGATTACACATCAACATATCATATTGACAGACCGACAACAAGAAATAATACAATACATTTACCATATTAAATTAGTCGACGAATACGATTTATTGGTTTGCCAAATACGATTCACGAGAGGCGCCTCGGTTCTTTATGTGTTTTTAGTGAATTTTCCAAAAATAACGTTTTAGCATGTTAAAAATGTGCAAATCGATAATTTATTGTTTATGCTTGTTAAGTTACTGCAGCCTTGTTTAAATGCAATGCGTATTGCGAAATATATCGTGGTTGTTGTTAAAACTCCGCCAGGGACTTCGAAACGAGTTTTATAGGCACGAATGCAAGGCTCGCGAGCGGTTAGGATAACCTGCCCTCGCAAACCTGCGCCCAATGAACACATTTTGCACAATTAAAACTTTTTACCCGCTTGTCATTCATGTTATTAATTTCATAAAATTAAACTATTTAAAAACATATAAAATCTCCCACATAATCGCTTTGTTTATTCAACTGATTTACTGCGAATGTAATAAATTTCACTTTTAAGGTAATTTTGAGGGAGTTTAATTTCGTATCGTA
>LQNK01000537.1:103916-143711 GCA_001586405.1 Phoebis sennae | reverse complement strand
TTTTTAAGTTGTGATTCTACGACGCTCCGTACGATCGCGCGTATTCGTAACTACTTTATAATGTTTCTTAGTAATGGATAGCAGTGTACAAGAAAATAATAATCAACAAGATGTAGCGGAAGATTTGAATATGTGTATAGGTGAATGTAGTGAGATGACGAGAAATAGTGAGAATATTGAGGTTATGGAGGAAACGACAGAAAATGGAGGTTACAACCCCTATAAAAGGAATAGACAGTTAGACCAAGAAGAGTTGTGGACGACTATAACGAGGCGAGGAAAACGGTTTGCGCGGGTTTCTAATAATGATGAGACATTAAGAATACCGGAGGATATAATTGAAATTTCTATTGTGGGTACCGACAAATTACCTAAACAATTTGGTTTGGCCAAGTTGCTAAAATCTGAAAACATACAGAATGTGACGAGAATTAAATATTTAAATGCATATAAAGTTGTAATTCAGTTTAGTAATGAAGAAAGTGCGGATAAATTAATTGGGTCGAAATATTTCAAGGAAAAGGGCTATAAATGTCAGAAAACGATGGAGATTAGTCAGACGTTTGGTGTTATCAGGGGTATGGATTTAGATTCAACGGAAGAAGAAATTCTTGCTAGTTTAAGAAGCGACACCGACATAATAGCTGTTAAAAGGCTGAAACGTCGAAATACCATCAATGGCAAATGGGAGCCTGGAGAAGCTGTTCGAATATGCTTTAAGGGTAGTTCTTTACCAGCGAGTGTATATGTCTTTGATACTAGAATGAGTGTATCTCCTTATCTGTACCCCGTAACGCAGTGTTCACGTTGCTGGCGATATGGCCACACAGTCAAAATGTGTCCATCTATCAGAGTGATTTGCCCAAAATGTGGGGATTTTCATCCCAATTGCGATACACTAAGGTATAGATGTAATAACTGTTTTGGGAAACATATGGCCTTGTCCCGTTCATGCCCAGTCTACAACAAAGAAAGAAGACTAAGGGAATTGATGGCAGAATTTAACTGCACATATAAGAGGGCTTTGACGTTATATGTTCCACCAGAACCTGCACCTATTCAACATGAACCAGAACCTGAAAGAGAAGAAACTGATGAAGATAATATGGAGGTAAACATTGATAACACACAGCCACAGGAAGAAACATATGCTTATATATTAAAGAAGAAAAAGGAAAAAGCTAAAAAACAGGCACAAGGACAGAAGGATAAACCGAAGCAAGGAACGCCTCGCCGTTCTCAAAATAAGGACACAAATTGTGAGATTCAGTCAGAGAGTGTTTCTGAGAGAAGCGTTCAACCACCGAAGGATGATGAGGACGCTAACACGACTCAAAAACCTACCTGGAGAATGATCCTCAATTCATTAAGAAACAAGATTCTTGATAGTGAATTGAGTCTTGAGGACAAAATCATAGCTAGTGGGAAAATAATTTTTGATTGGATTTCAAATTTTGTGTTGCAATACATATCGGAACTGCCTTTCTTGTCTTTTTTTAAAAAATGGATGACACCAATAGACAACAGCTCTTAAAATTGAATATCATACAATGGAATGCTCAAAGTCTTCGCTCAAAAAGTACAGAGTTTGAATTATTTTTGAATACTGAGAAAATACATATTGCCATAATCAGTGAAACATGGCTTGATCGGGGCAGTCATTTTAGAATTAATGGGTATCGTATGTTTAGAGTTGACCGAGTTGATGGCTATGGAGGAGTGAGTATCTTAACACATTACTCTGTTAAAGCGATTCCATGTAGCTTAAATATTTCTAACTCTTACATAGAAGCAGTATACATAAAAATTTTAAACTGTGTCGACCTTGAAAATATTGTCTCTATTTATTGCCCTCCATCAATACGGACATCGAAAAGTGATTGGGATGGAATTTTTTCTCAATTACCATCAAAAACAATTATAGCAGGGGATTTCAATGCACACCACTCTAATTGGTCCTGCAAACTTGACACGAGAGGTAACCAGATCTTTGACTCAATGATGGAACATAATTTCATAACTTTAAATAATGAAAAAATACATACACGAATTAAAATGGTAAATGGTATCCTGCAGAGATCGTCTCCAGACATATCCTTGGTGACTACTGATTTAGCTTTAAAATTAACGTGGCACGTTACAAATGAAAACCTTGGAAGTGACCATTTAATTATAAAAATTTGTACAGAAATGAATTTTTGCTCGAATTTAAGGAAACGAAGAAATTTCAAAAAAGCCGATTGGTCCGCCTATACTGAAAATTTAGAGACAGAGTTGTCAGGTTTCACATGTCCTTCTTCTTCGTCCGAACTTCAAAGTGCATACGATAAATTTATACGAGTTGTGAATAACGCTGCGGATAGATTTATACCACAAACAAAGATACATGAAAATCCCACAGAGCCACAAAAATTTCGCCCGAAGCCCTATTGGAGTCAAGATTTATCCCATATAGTTGCACAGAGACGTCTAGCATTGGCCAATTTTAGACGTAATCCGACGCCACAGAATCTCGACATATTGAAAATTAAAGTCAGAGAAGCTCAAAGCATGATTCGTCGAAGTAAACATAGAGCCTTTCAGAAGTTCTGTAGTAGCTTAGACAGTATGACGACTTCGAGTGATATGTGGAGACGTATGAGGTGGCTGAAAGGCTATAAATCATCAACATGCAGTATTGATTATGAGAGGTCAGAGAGTTTATTGCGTAGTATAGCCCCAGATTATGTGTCCCCTGATAAACCCCAGTTTATTTCTAATAATTCATATTTAAGCAGCCCGATTTCGGTACAAGAAGTGATTAATTGTATTATAAAATGGTTGTGTTAATTGGTTTTACGCAGTCACACGTATGGCGCTATAGTACTTTTTCCATATAGGGAAATACTTTAAGGAAACGTTTAATTTTTATGATGCGATATTTAGAAACTTACGACTTTTCCAAGTATACTAAAATTACTGCTGAACCAGTTTTAGCAGAACCGGAAATCTAATAAAAAACTCGTTTAAAAAAAACATTAAGAAAGTGTATAAACATAGAATTAATACACTGTCATAATATACGTAATTATATGACCAGGACATTAATATGAAAATGAAAGCAACGCAAATGATGATTCAAATAATTTATTATCCATGTGCCCTAAATGATAAAAATTAGATTCCCACGAAACGGGTCTTCAAAATAAAAATATAAATCCCACCAATTTTAAACCAACAATTTGTTCACGTCCTACCTTAATCATAACTGATTGACACCTTCGACGGGACAACAAAAACAAGCCTAACTTGAAAATTCATGGATATTGTTTTTATATCATAATAAATGGCTTTATCCTTTCGTTATGTGTCGTGGCCCGATTCTTACACGAATAAATCATCCAGTATCGATTGCAGAGAGCGTAATTTTAAGCTCATTTTTCCCTTTTTCGTTAAAGAGGGCGTGCGATCGGATCGTAACGGTGAATATAAACAATCTGCATACATTATGTCCGTGTCAAGTTGATTACATCGCGACACAAAATTTGTATGGCAATCAAAACTTTGTTTACAATCATTTATTTCTCCTTATATAAACTTTGTTTTTCATAAACGGGTTCTTTATTGGGATGCTTTTACGCAAGTATTGCAAGTCAATTTGTTTTTTAAGTTCGCCGTATTGATTGAAAGATGTTCCATACGTAAATACATCCACGGTATTAAATTTAGTGCAAATTGCTTTATTTTAGGAACTTTGTCTTCTTTGACTAGTACATTTATATCTACACTAATATAATATAGCGGAAAGATGTGATTTTTTGTTTGTTTGAATTAAATAGGCTCCGAAACCGATTTGAACATAGGCTATGTAACATTACTCTATAAGGGTGAAGAACGACTAGTTTCTTAATAAATACAATACAGAAACAGTTTTATTTTTTCTAGCTCGAACAAGAATGAAGAAACCCATGTATAAAATGATCTCAACCGCACATAATAAATTAAATGTAATAATTAAAACATCTACTGTTTAAAATGTGATCAAAAACTGTCCACGAACTTGCGCCTCTAGTCTTTCTTCACTGCCACAAAATTAATGTAATTTAAATAGTAGACAATCTAGTATCAAATTCCGAGCTAGTTCAGAATATTCTAGAATATCGAGCATGATCGCGTCATTGACCGGCGGTGAAGCCGACCGGTTCACCCGGCACGTCCTGGCGACTCCCTTGCAATTCCGTAAAATGGAAATATATTCGACCGTGGGATTGTTGTTATTCCGCACTCATCTACAATAATATTATAAAGAGAAAAACTTTGTTTGGTTGTAATGAAAAGTCTCAGCTCACTCTAGCTACTAAAGCTACTAAGTTCAACTACTAAACCGATTTTAAGAATCCTTTCACCATTTTTAAAACTATCCTTTGTCATTCCTGGGGTTTCAAAGAATCTCTGTACAAAATTTTATCCAAATCGGTCATATAGTTTCGGAGTCTATTCAATACATATTCAATACAAACAAACAAATCTTTCCTCTTAATGGTATTAGTATAGATAGCTGTGTCCTGCGGTGCCACCGGCGTAGTGTATGTTAGGCAGTCTATAAATTTTTAAATGAATTTGCTTAGCATAATCAGAAATATTTTTTCAAATGCATTCGGTACTTGAATTGAATAAGCGCGTTGAAACAAATAAAAAATTCCGCTTTATAAGTATAAATAACGCCACCTAGATTTCAATAAAGTAAAATGTTTACTAAAGCAATATAGAAAAATATGTATAGACAAAATATACACTAACATGTAGAATGCAAATACATGTCTTATTCTTTAGTAAATTTTATACAGAATGATTTCTTGTAAATTTTAGGCTACCTACACGCGCAAACAATATTATTGTCAATACAAAACTGTACAGTAATCTTAATTACATACAAAAATACCGCAATACACGCTGCACACAATATTATTGACAATACTGTACATTATTGTCAATATTATTGTGTGTAGCCACCTAGCATGTAACGAAGCTAACCGCTTGCTACAAATAAAAATAATACCATAGACGAATTATTATGTTTGGTCAATGTGATAGAAACTGTGGATTAGATTAAAGATTTTTAGACAAGGAAAACAAATCTGCATTCAATGCAATGGCAGAATCCCAACAACATAAGATGTTAATATAACTGTGTTTCACAGCAGTTATAATAATGATCAATTTGTAAAATCAATTTAATTCCTACAACTCTAGAAGATGAACTCTAAAATGAGAAAGAATTATAAAGCATATTATAAGACACAACCTAAGTCACACTAATGTCCACAAATTATCAAATCATATTTATAATTTTATAACTTTCTAGCCCAGAGAATAGAATTCATGAATCCCAAATTAAAAAATGTTTTGTTATTGTGTTTCCTACATTTAAATTATTATTACTTGATGAACTTTGTAAATTAATAAAAATGTATGATGTGTCCTAGCATTATCTACACTAATATGATAAAGAGAAAATTTGTTTATTTTGTTGTAATGAATAGGCTCAAAAACTACTGGATCAATTTTAAAAATGTATCCCTGAGTAACATATAGAATATAGGATATATATTTATCATTATGCTAAGGGAGCGAAGCCGCGCGGATCAGGACAACATACAGACAGGATGCAACAATACAAAGTTTATTGCTCTTATGATAATTAAGTAAAAGAAATTCTTATTTTACAGAAATAAACATCTAGAAATAGATTAAAATATTACATGTTTTAACTAATACATTCAAATACAGGCTCACAAAATTATAGCTTTTGTAAATAATAGTATGGATAAACTTCCTTTACTTTCTTTTAACTACAGGATATTATGCAGCTGGATAATAATATAAGCTTTTACTTTAATTATATACCGTAAAAAGTTTCTCTTGCTGTTATAAAAAGCTCCATCTACCGCAACATTGCGGAACCACGCTATAAACTTTGGCGCGGAAACTCGCCCAGTTATTACAAACGTCAACAGATGGCGCTACAGGGGCTTGGCGCATACTGCTAATTGACCTTGAGATTTCACTATCGTAGCACATGTATTACAATCACAACAATGATAACTCACCTATCACGTTCGCGACTTCTGCTGCGCTTTCTGTAGGAGTCCTCCCTGGTCTCTTCGTCGAGGCGCCGCCGCTTCACCTCCCTCGACCGAGATCTTGATCTTGAGTGTGAGGCATAGTGCTTCCTACGTGTTCGCGGCATCTGCAAATTTTAAAACAATAATAAGAATACAATAGTAATTCATCACTGAAGCCCAATAAGTGTACCATGACATGGATTTGTTACTGTTAGCCATAGAATCAGCATTTTGTAAGAAATGTTTAATTGCAAGGTCTATTCTAAAGAAAGCAATAGTTTCTTTACAATGTTTTGCGGTCTAAGTCTAAATATATGCATAAGCCTCAAGAGCAGTTGAGTATTTCAACTTCAGCAAATGTACATGTTGGCTTATTTACATGAAAATAATTAATAAACATTTTTGTTAACAAATTTGCAAGCCAGTGTCATAGTAGGTAGCTTATAAAATAGAAATGTAAATTGGTTTTCTTTCAAAATGCCAATCATAACAGAACTGTTTACACTATTGAATGTAAGCAGTTAATGTTTGGCTTTTAATTTAGTTTATGAAATATCTCGATTCCTGTAATAAGGCATATATCTGTCATTACAAATATGCATTTTAAATTAAAGTTTCTGTGATAATAGTTAAGATACTATTTTTATTAAAGTGTATTTGTCCAAAATTTGCATATATAATGCATTTATATCAGGAAACAAGTATAATTCTTAAAAGTTCAGAGGTGAATGCATGTTATCAATTTCACAAAACATACTTTTTATATTATTTCAAAACATAGGAAACAAACACAAAATTCAATGGCCTTCATGAAACCAGAAGTATCTAGATGTTGATTAGTGTGAATTTTTAAAATCCAATGTGATATTTTTATGATAATGCTTATTTATGATTTATTTTATAAATATCAAAATTAATTTCTGAAGAAAACCAAAAACCATACAGCTGCTGTGATAAGATGGGAAAATATAGTGTAATGAATAATATTGTTAACTGCATATTTATCAGTGATATTGTGTGAATGTATTTTATATATTTAAGAGGGGGAATTCTACTACACCCATATTATATTTTAATATTTATATGATTTGAGCAAATAAGCAAATTTACAGTGATAATTTAATGTAGGCACTGAAAGCAAAGCTGTGCCGATGTGTATTTTCAAAATGTTGAAGTTTTTACTATTAATCTTTATATGAACAAATGCCAGTTATATTTTCAGTGTAAATTAAATTTTTAGTAGAAAATATGAAAAGGAATTCATTTCATTACATGCAATAAAAAATTTTATGTTAAATTTTACAAAATCTTACATAAAGCAAAAACGTTCAATTATCCAAATTGTTATTTTTCTATACATTTATTCATCTTTCGCATAGAACTTAACTTTTACTTTTAACAAAACAAACGAAGTTGACATGCATTTTATTTTTATAATTGTAAGAGATTAAATTAAGGGATTATTTACATTACAGAACATTTAAGCATATTTTGTTCTTTTGCAAGGAGTCTATTTAAATATTTCTCAGTTGTTAACTTACAAAAGGCATGAGAAATAGTTACAACTGATGTGCAATAATAACATTTGGAGCTGTAAAGGCTGAGAGTGAAATTAGTCCAGATTTTAAGCTATATGGTCTCCGCTCATGCAATGTTTATGCTTGTAAACCGTCAATGCATCTGTCAATACTCAGCATGAGATTATTATCAAATAGGAAAGTACTAGAAGTACTTTCACTTACCATTCAATGGTACCAAAACTCGTTCGAAGCAGTTTAAGCTGAAAAACATGAAATTGTTTAGACCAGGTTTTGGTCATAGTAACCTGCATAGCATCTTTTGAAACCACATGCACAAACTAATAACTTCTTACATGTTATATCAATGCTTCGGTATAAATGGACGAGGAAAACTTGTGAGGCGGAAGATAAAACAGAAACTATTAAGTCTTGATATTAAGGTAAATTTTACTTAAAATCGTAATACTTAATTCAATAACATGTGTATGATAATAATGTAAATTGTTAATTATTAAACTCGTACGCATAGTATCTCGATAGCTATATTATGTACCTCGACAGCTGTAATTTATAGAAATAAAAAAGTTTTGAAATATAGACGACTTCCTACCGTGTAGCATCGATTCTTGTATAAGTTTATAACGGAACATATTTCTAGAATCTAGTAAACTAGTTTAATTTGCTATAATTACTAAACTAGATGTCACTAAGTTATTTACATGCTGACGCCATGTTCGTTCTACAGATCAATGGAGCCCTACGTACGCTAGTGATAAGACAAATCAAATAAATAAAGCAACTTACCCTCAATTCACGTAAATATTTTAATTTACACCAAAGCAATTGCGTAAAATTTGTAAGGCAATTCCAAGTTCGCGATGCAGAACCCTGAAGAATGCTTCTTCGCAATAAAGGCCCGAACATCGATCCAAACGAAGACGGCCAAGTGTTTGAAGGTTGGCAGCCGTGCAGTGACGTAAAACGAATCAATACTGCTTCCTGTCAAGTTTGATTATTTCATTAATGATATGTGCAAAATAATAAAAATAACATAATGAAAAATATAATAATATTTTATTGAAGAATATTGTTAAACATTACAATTTATTTTTTTTATTTGTTAGTATTAAGTTCTTTTAATAAACTCCAAAACCGGAAGTATAGTTGACATTTGACAGCAACAAGATTGCGTTCAGTTTAACAAATTTGTGTTCATAAAGTTTTTAAAAACGATCAAAGTTTTTAATAATGTTTGTTAATTTTCTTTTTTATATACATATTTAAATTTTAAATGCTAATTTTTACTAAATGAAGTTTTCTTAAAAGTTTTTATTATATGAGAAAAAAAAAACAGGTTTATAAGTTTTCGGCATTTAACACAAAGCGATAACACAGGCTTGAGAGATAAACTTTGCAACATGCATTATATTGTGGGTTATGTGGATTTAATGGTTACCTATTAATCAAATAAAAAAAATGTGATGTGTCATAGATATATATTTTTATTTGCATTAATCATAATATTCGCTAATAAAAATATTTTAAATACAACCCGATCTTACTTTGGTCTTATAATGTTAACGATTACAATTTAAATTGACTGAGCAAACTAAAGTTTCAGAGTAGAGATGGCCGGACGATTATTTGTATGTTTGTGCTGTTCGACTGCTCGGTTGGCGCAGTGGTTACATCAGTGTCTATTGCGCCGGAGGGTGTGGGTTCGATTCCCACGGGTAGAAAATTATGATGTGATGAACATTGTAATTTTCTACTGTCTGGGTGTTAATATTTATAGTATGTATGTATTTACAAAAAAAAAAGTATGTTTAAGTATGTTTATCAGTTATCTAGTTTCCATAGTACAAGCGTTGCTTAGTTTGCGTAGTTAGATGGCGTTGTGTAAAATGTCCAGAAATATTTATTTATTTATTTATTTATTTATTTCTGCGATAACTTGAATATTGTCTATCCGATCATGATTAAATCTCATAAGCGAATTGTTTAGACGGAATAAAAATAATGTCGAGTTCAAAGATGCACTAAATCGTTGATGGAGGGCGGGGTTTTTCGAACATATTATTTGTTAGTTCAGTCAAATAACTCGAAAATATCTGGCGTATGGTTTATCCGATCTTGATTAATCTTTGAATGCAAATAGTAGAAACATTTTGAGTATAAAATGGGGTTATAAAGGGGGTTTTAAATGGATATTGCCAAGTGTGGTATCACATGAAGTCTTGATTTAAGTATACATTTTATCGCGGGGTCTAGCTCAGAGCGAGCCACTAGTGTAATAGATTTCACCAATACTTTCCCTATCTGTAAACTTTAGACTTCAGACGATCATGTATATTTATGCTTTAAATATAAAAATAAATAAATATAATATATATTCCTTGACATTTAACACAATACCATCTAGTCCCAAACTAAGCGAAGCTTGTACTATGGATACTAGATAACTGATAATCATACTTTTTCTGTAAATAAATACATACAATAGATAAATTGACATCCAGACAGTAGAAATGTACAATGTTTATCACATCATAATTTTTGCTCGTGGGGATCGAACCCACACCCTCCGGCGCAATAGACCATTGCTGAACCACCGTGCCAATCGGCACGAAGTAATGAATAATTGCATGCAGTCATATCATAAATTAATACGATTATGCACATATTACATGTTTCGTTTAACGTGCAACATGATCGTGTCTGTCACTTTTCTTACTTTCTATGAAGCATTTTTAAGAGCAACGTATATTTGATTTATGTTATAACAAACATAAAATAACTACTCCTAGAAAGGAAATATAGCAATTTCTATAAATAGTACATAATATTTGTAACGAAAAACGGAGGCGCCAGTTTTTCAGACTATGGGTAATACCGATACCAACAAAAAAACTTAGCATAAGCAAGAAATTATTTTGATCAAATCATCCCACGAGAACGGGAATAACGCGGGGCATAGCTAGTATTTACATGTTGTTTCTTTGCATCTTTGAAGAATACAAAAACTTTTTTAAGTTTATGACAATGTTGAATTTCCAAAATTATTATTAAATTAGTAGTTCAAATGAAGATTATGTTACTATGTATTTATTACAATATTTTATTCACAGAATCTCAAAGTGATGTATCATCCAAGTTTTATTTTCCATATTATTTTTAGGAGACTGGAAAATTTCAAATACGTTTAATTTAAGAACGACATTATCATAATCACCACATTGTTGGCAGTGAGGCTCTCAGTTTTCTCCGTGCGTAGTTATCGGTCAATGAGCCTGGATGGCTTTAAAATTGTTTGAATAACATTCAATTCTATCTCAATTTTCAAATTTCTCCATCAACAAAAAATATACAGAAAATCGAACGTGTACTCTAAATTCGAATTTCAAATTCTTTTTCCTTTTCAAGTGATCATCAAATAGCGTGCCCACTCCTAACGTAGCTCTTATGATATACATTGATGTTTCGGAATTCCTTCGGCTGCTAAAAGTTTTATTTCGGTTGCAATTTTTGCTTAAAATATGTGCTTGGGATTGTTATAAAGTTTTAAATATGACAATGTGGACATGAGCGAATTAATTATTGTAGTCACCAACTACGTCTTGAAGAAAAATGCCATTGTGATATTAAACTTTTTAAACAAAATATTAAACTTACTGATATTTACTTTGTTCTTTAGTTTCCACTATTTTATCCATACAAAAATAAGGATTCTAAAATGCAAAAGAATATGTTAGTACAACACTGCAATTTAATTTAATATGATCGTATCAAATAGATAGTTATTGCACGTTTTATTTGATCAAAGAAAAAAAAAACAAATAGATAATTAAATAAGGATAAATGAAACTATTCTAATAAAACGAGTGCTCAGCGATAACACAAGACGTACTATGCAAAAGATAATATTCGTGTAATCTGCTTACCTCTTGATAAAACAGTTAAACATTGAGTTAAGATTTAAATTGCCAAAATATTGATAAGGATATTAAAGAAAATCAACTCATTAAGAGGTTATAGGAAATGTTTGCTTTGTCTTTGTATTCACGAATATTTAACATTTCCAAGATTTTTTTTCCCATAATCAAACAGATAAATGAAATTAATACTATCGATCCGATTGTTTATCGAATTAATTATTTTCCGACGTTGCATAATTTAGTTGTACGAAGAGATATGATATTATTTACATGTCTGCGCTCGACCACGTGTTTCCAAACCTTTCAATTTATGGCTATAAATAGTGTAGCGATTTTAGGAATTGCAGATGGCTCCTGGCGGGAATCAGCTGATAGGGTTTGCGCAGTGCGCAAATCTGCGGGGTAAGGTACAGGGGTGCGATCAGTGCGGCGGCGCTCCGCGGTGCGCGCCTTTGCCCTGGAAACCGCCGCGCCGTTTGCACCCTCGACTCGCGTGCTCACCGCGGGCATGCCACGCGAAAACCGCGCTCACAGATCACCGATATAATCCTCAGAGAAGGCCTATCCGACACGACTGTGATATGCCACGCAAACCTTCCGGAACATGCAGATAACCCCGCAAAATTCTCCCGCTACTTTCGGCGGTGTCACTGTGATGTTATGAGATATTTATATTTAAGCGAAGATGTATGAAATGTCAATTCAAGAGTTGAACGGGAAGGGGCCGAAGAAGAGGAAAAAGTCATTGGAGAATATCTGTGATAATGAAGGGAAGGGAGTGGAGTTGAACGGGAGCGAGGAGAAAGTGGAGGGGAAGAAGAGTGATGGCTGTGAGGTGAAGGCGGTCGGGAGTGAGGGTGTGGAGTTGCTGCACTGGCGGGACATGCCGCAGCACTTGCAGTTCAACCCGTACGTGCTCACAGGCTACAGGCCGCTCCAGGACTGGGGCGGTTGCATCAGGAGCCTCTTTTACTTCCATAATGAAACAATCAACATCCTTACTCATGGTAACGTATACACATATTATGTTACTAATTAGATTTAAAAAATATTTATGTAATAATGGAAGTCTTTATACGAAGACGGCAATATTTCTATTTATATAGTCACTACGATTACGGTATATTAGTTTTAATTTTAAACATGGAAAGATACAGATGTATACTCCTATAGTAGATTCTATAGGAGTAAGCTACTTTAGTGCTTGTTTGCATGTCCTAACTTACAAATTACGTTTCCTTGGCATAACATCATGACTCAAAATTTAAGGGTAAATAATTGAGGGTTAATTTCGAAGGGTTGCTGAAACTGAGGGGTAGCCGAACTACCTGTCCTATTGCTCCGAATAAATATTAAAGAGAAGGCAGAGAGTTATGGTTTCGGCACGTGCTTCTCTATAAAATCGATCATGTTCTTCATGATGTTAAAACATAGAGAAGATTTTCTATTCTATCTTCATTCGTAAGTAGGGTAATACGTACGAATCCATGTTACATTCTTTACATTACGAAACAATAGAACTACGGTTTTAACCTTTCACTACATTCATTAACTTATGCTATTTATGGGCATATATTATTTTTATGTTTTTTCTTAGATACGTTACCAAAACAGCATTACAATGAAAGTAGTTTATATCTCATATTGCCGCGCAATCTTACTGCTATGTCAGTGTATAATAAATGTACTTATTTATACATTATGTAGGTACAATATATTTTAATCCTAGCTTATTGAAGGGTAATACATAGTAGCAACATAAAGGTAAAACGTATTGACTGGCAATAAAGTGGCATTCGTAGCATTGCTCCGAGAGCACGCTACGTTGGATATCAAGTACTTAGCTACGAATAAATGTTCAAGTATGTATAATGTATGGTATGTTTGATGGTTTTAGTAGGAACTAAAAGATTATTGAAAGGAAATTTATTGCAACATAAAGGTGAATAGTGGGTATTGACTGGCAATAAATTCGTAGCATTGCTCCAGTTAGTAGAGAGCATGCTACGCTTGATATCGAGTTACCTACGAGTAAAAGTACAAATATGTATAATATGGTATGTTAGATGATTTATACAGTATAAAAGATTATTGAAAGGAATTTTATTGCAACATAAAGTTAAAATAGTGCGTATTGACTGGCAATAAACTGGCATTCGTAGCATTGCTCCGACAACACGCTACGTTTGATGTCGAGCTTGCTACGATATCGAGTTGGAGTCCTTTTATGTCCGTTATTCCTTTGAAGAATTCAAGATTTTTGTATTTTACACGAAGGAAGGAAAGGAAGATTTAATATCAATCAAGAATATTATAATGTTACAGTTATTTAATTTGAATTTAATTTTAATTGGCGTAATAATATTTTTGGTATTTATAATATTCTTATTATTATAATTAAAAACTTAGAGGAGAGAGAAATAATAGCCCACTTTAATGGGGTTTAGCAAACAAAAAGCTTTTTTGGACGACAAAATTTACAGTGGGATAAATTCAATCTAAATTTAAACAGTAGACGTTACTCATTCATTTCACATTAATTAACCTCATATTATATAGTCGTGTACCAAGACCTTCTTTACCTTTCTATAATAATTATAATAATAGAGATTTATTTTTATAAGGCTGCTACGAGCAGAGCCTAAACCATTTATTTTATGATAATTAAACCGACCCGTATATCAAGCCCTTATAATAACTTTATTTTGTTTCCATGAACATTTGTGAAATGATAAGTATTATTCTGATGTTTAAACAATAACAACGCAAATCGAATAATGGCTCGCAATAATCGAGTTCTAGCGAATTATTTTGTACAAAACGTTTCAATAGAAAATGTTCGCTATAAAGTTGTTTGTTTAAATTTTAATTCAAATTATACTGTTCCTTTATATGTTATTTACAAACAAAATTAATAAATAATTTGCATTGTAAAAATATAAGGTACTTAATAAAAATAATTAATTTGAAATTTTTTACATCAAAAACCTTAGTCTGCTGAAATGTGATTGTCAGTCTATGAGTACTCTTATTATTAGATTTTTGTGAAAATAATTTGTTGAAATAATTCTATATAATACAAATGCTAAACATTATTTATCTTAAGGCAGGCAATTAACCTTAAGTGGCATGTTGAAGTTGAAAGTTACGCTGAGCTATTAAAATAAACCATCCTACTGACCTTCACTAACATGATTAATTTGAATGAAATACGTTTTATCAAATAATCAAGAATTGTTTAGAAGCACGCGTACTTATAACTAAATAACGTAAGTTGCTCTTAGAATTTAATAACCTTCCGAGATGTATCGAGTTAGTGAGAGAATCCTGTGGAACTGTATGCTACAGGCCAAACTCAATAACAAATTAAATTTTACCTTCTTCATTTACTTTTCTTTTTATTTTTTACACTATTCTAAGTAAGTATATTAATTTATTTGCTTTTGGCTAGTAGATTAAATTTGAGCTACTAAATTAGGTTTTTTTTTATTGGCTGGCAATTTCTCATATCAATGTTATCGAGCACTGATTTAATAATTTTCTTAAATTTATATACTTGTGAAATAACAGTCCTGGCTTGGCTTACACAAACATGATATTAGACGATGTTATGACTTTGAAAACGTTCCAATGATTTTTCAAATAACAAAATTAAATACAAATTCAAAGTCATCTTGCAAAATCAAAGGCATCCTAAAATACGTAGGCCACCATTACTTTTAAGCAGCTTAACGTTAAATAAAGCTCTGACAGCCGACCGCGAAAATATTCAACTATTTAGTTTGTCCTTAGATTACCCCAACGGACCTTTCTGTCGTCCCACGCTTGAAATATTGTTGGTTGAGCAAACATTTTCAATTGTACCTAAGTTTATTGTGGCAAAAAAGCAAATATGTTTCCAAATTTCCTAAATAAATAGATGCAGTGTGACTGTTAATTATTTTTATGCTGACACATTGAATTTAGAATCCATTGTATCCTTTTCATAGAGAAATTGGACGTCTTATAAAAGAACTACTAAATTTTCTTCGAAACCTATACAATACAGCACTTTTACAGTTGACAATTACGTGAATTATAGGAATTAACTCGGCCCGTAGCGCCTCAATTATGCAAGTGTGGTTCGATGAGCAAACACCGGTCACACTACCGATACCAGTGCCGTACTTAGTGGCTGAAGAAAATTCTATTATGGATGCGTAATAGGATTAAAACAAAGCGATAGAAAAAGAGAAGATATACATACGAGTACAATACAAAAATCGTCAGCTCGTGTGCTTCCCTTAGACCATAAAAAAGACTTCATAATAGAAGAATATATATAGTTTCAAATATATAACACAATATATATAAATAATAATATATTGCTAGCTAAGCAGGCAGGAACCAATTGCTAATCTTATTACTTGGGCAGAGCCATCCGAGTCCATTTTAAAACGGGTATTGTATGGATGGGTATTAGTAATCTTCCCTTTTCCCACGTCTTTATAAATACAGAATAAGTAAAAAATAATGTCAGCTCGCTTTATAGTAGGGTATTGACCCTTAACAGGAAAAGGTAGAGCATTAGTAAGAAAAATTGAACCACGGGAAAGAGGGAGAGGCCCTTCGAGTAATAATTTTGTTTTCCTTCCAGTATTCCTAAATACGTCTATTCTCGGCTCTAATGACATGTCAGCAAAAAATAACTATACCTCCTTACATGTAAATATACCTTCATGGTAAGATAAGCAAACAATAGCAATCCCTCTTGTTGCACTGTGGTAAGTCGTGGCCATTTTAAGATAATGTTTGGCTGTTGTAAGGATCATTTCTGCTTCACTCTCCCCCAAAATCTGTATAAGTAAAATATAATGTCAGCGTGCTGTTGCACTCAGCAGAAAAAGTTAGGGCGTTACTAAACAAATTTAACCACCCTTCCCTTGCACATAATAATTTTGTTTCTCTTTCAGTGCCTACGTCTCTGTACCTAGCTAATCCACTGACCAATCCAATTTATTACTATTCTCGGTTCTAATAACGCGATCGTTTGTATTGAGCCATTCATTTGTAATGCCTTGCGTGTACCGATACGCGTAAAAAATTGATTGATGAACGTTTTTTTAAATATCCTTTGTTTGTTGGGCTTTTAACGTAATAGGTATATTATGTTGAGTTTGATCGATGTTTTTGAAGGGAATAGCATTTAACCACGCCATATGTTTCTTTCTTTATTCTTGAATAAGTGAGAAAGAGTCATATTTTCAAGGATTCATTCTTGCAATATACAGGATTAATGGTAACTCGACGTATTCCTTGCTGGAGATGATTTAAGGTCTTAAATGCTATAAAATAAGCCACATTTATGTTCCGTGAAAATGCATAGTTTTTGAGATATCCAAATTATTTTTTTTGTTTGAAATTTCGACTTTCGAACACTCAGTCTGTTTTCCAAACCTTCCTCAACAGATACAAATACATTTATGACATCATCGTAAGAAAGAACAGAGGCTCTCTTAATATAATCCTTTTTGATCTTGATATTATGATAACATTTCGTTTACGCTGCTAATTTCCGATCCGATATCATAAAACACGATTGGGAAGAGCAATATTCTCCTCGTATTCGAATTTAAGCCACAATATTTCATTTATTTACCAGTTTTAATATTATCATATTTATTTTTATATCGCCATTTCCTGTCTAACATTATTATTTTCGAATTATAAAACATTTACATAATTTGAAGCCGTTATTTAAATCTCAGACTTTAAATTACCAAAAGTGACGTAGTGTAGTAGTGCGTAACCTAAATATAGGTTTTTTTTCCAGTCGCAGGTGGAGCTAGGTATCTCATCGTTTAATTTGTCTTTCTCCAGCCGCATCTATACAAATAATATATAAGCTATCAGGCTTTTATATCCGCAATATTAGTAGAATATGAATTGAGCAAAATATATACAGAAAATAGAACTATGAATAAATTTTATGCCCAAGGAGTTTCGCAATTGTTCACGATATTATTCTGTATTCACGAGACCGGAATAAGGGCCGAGAAAACAATAACTATTGTTTTTCTCACAGCTAGGTTTGTACACAAACGGCCTGCCGTAAAATAGGTTGACCATATAAAATTTTTGCTACATTTTATTTCAACGTTTTTTTTTTCATAATTGTATTTGGGCTTTGTGTGTGTTCCATTGAACCACTTTTAATCAATAAATATGTTTATGGATATTACTTATTATAAAAAAGAAAAAAGGCCGAAAAGAGAAATAGGACTGAAAATAAAATGAATTTATTGACTTAAAGTAACGTACAAAATAGTCTTGTTTTTCATATTTTGCTCTAAATATTGGCGTTAATTATTTTTTTTGTATATGTATATAATTTTGTTTGTGCTTTTTAATCAAAACATTGATTAATTGAAAACTAATTATGTATTATGCAATGTACATGTTACAAAAAGAACGTCAATAGATATAAACTTACAGCAAATGAAAAAGAACAGACAATTAATTAAAGAATCCCACTAATAAGGTCTTACAGCTCGGCACACAGAAATCCCTGGAATTCTTTCCTTTGACACCGCAGCAGATAAAATAGATTACTAAGCATCGGAGTGAAATATGTGCTGGATTTAACTTTATCACCGCTTAGATAATTGTCTGTTCCACTCTCGTGTTTTATACTCTTTTGTTTTGAAATTTACACCCATTTGTAAAGGGCATTTTTACATTAAATTTAAACACCAGTAAGCAACGTCTACGTACTGTAATTAATTAAGTTTTTGTTGAAATTATCCAACACTTTCCTTTATTTTTTACTTGACGAAAATGTTGTTTTATCTTATCTTTTTTATTATTATCACCTTTTATTCTGTATTCGTTTGAAAAGAAATGAAAATCTTGTTTGTTTTTTATGATGTTTTACTGCATTTTGTACGATTGTACATCCCTAAAATGTCGGTTTTAATCTAGCGAAATCGGAATTAAGAACATTGTTGGAGATAACAGGCACTCAAAATTCTGTGTCGAAGATCTATCATATGGCTACATGCCACCCCAAAATCTCTTCCTGGCCATATTCACAAATGCGAAGCCGATTGGAAAGTATCGAAAGTTGGAAGAAGATTCTTACAAATTTCGATGGAAACGTCTTCATTTCGACTCGAATCGGATTTGTGGATTAGTAACCCGGTTTCACTTGCATCGAGTGAAAACTCTATTTTACAAAATCAAATGTGATATGTACAACAAAGGTATTCTTGTTAACGTAGATTGAATTGGTGAAATGGATACTATAGTTATATTTTTTGGTTTATAGTTCTGTAACAACGTAATCCAACGGTTTGAAACTGATTGGTAACAACTATTGTAAATGTTGATAATGTAATAATTAGTTAAATTTAACCTTAAACGTTAAATAAAGCTTTAAAAGCTAATAAAATTAAACATCCAAATAGCTTGAACATTTCAAACCATAACTACACCCAAGTGCTAACGACATTTATTCAAATAATTTTAAGTAACAGGTGACTAGCAATTTTCTACCAAGAGCAGTGTAACATTGGCTCGGCGCCAAACATTATGTAAGCAAGGTTTTGGGTGAAGGCTGTACCCATTATTTGAGGCCCAACGAAATATCGCACAATATATCCAACAATTGCTGTCTGTATTAATTTATTTTTTAAAAGTATACTGATATTTTAAACAACGCCTCGCAACGTGGTTTCACTCGATTTACATCTGCTGCTGTGAAAATTTTTATTAATTGACTATGTATTATTCTCATATCGTCGTAATATAAGGGCACACGGGAGCCCCTATCCTCGGATAGGCCCCGGCCCAGGAGGACCGGTAATTTCCCCCAGGCACATTAGACTTTTCTCGTTTCACGAACGATAATTTTCAGATTAATTAGTGGCCCCATACTTACCTATAACCTATACGTAGACCAAGTTTTATCACAATAGGTTCTGTTGTTTTTGCGTGAAAGATGTAACAAACATACATCCACGCTCACAAACTTTCGCGTTTATGACATTAGAAGAATTTGTTCGTTAAAACGCGCTATATTCAAAACGACGTTCATTCATTTGAAAAATTCGTTATGATTAGTATATAATTTTGATAGGCAGATTTCCAAAGAATGTTATAGGGTATCTAGCATAGCGCTATTACGCAGACGAAACAGGGCAGCTAGTGAATACAATTATGTTTCGTATCATTATTCTCTTAAAGCTTTGTGTGCATGAAGTATCACTTTGAGTAATGGCGTAAGTGTGTAATTTATTGTTATAAACATAGAATTAAAAGATAGCGTTATTTCATTGAGAGAAATTTACAATCTCCCTCTTGAACCACTCTATACATTAATAAAACCGCAACTTCCGTTGTGTTCTTTTAAAGATCTAAGCATACATATATATACAGACAGACGCGGGAAGCTTTGCTTTATACTATGTAGTGATAGCAAATTAAAAAATACGTTTTACAACCAAACCACACTATGGTTAAAGCATAGAATATTACTTATACTGGGCAGCGTGTAGCACCTCTTTCGATTGAACAACAAAATTCAGTCGGCTTTTGTTGTCTCTGTGAATGCCGGCCATTGTAATTCTAGCACAATCTGTAGTATTTATTATGTGATAGTCGTACACCCGTATTCACAAAACTTGTGTAAGTGAAGTAGTAATACTATGCGAAGCAAGATTTTCTCAATGCGTTACAAATGACAAACTTAACTTAAAAGCCAAGTGACAAACCGCCTTTCAAGTATCGTTTCTGAATAGAATTATGGGGGTCTGTGCGTTGTAAGAACTCATAGGCCCGTATTCAGAGTTGTCGCTCAGATCAACATTCAACCGAGATTCGATTTGATTACCGATCAGCACTTAAAACGATACCTTATTCCGAAATGAAACTTGAGCTTTGTTCCGTAGAAACTTCTCTTGAGTAAGGATATGATCAATAATCATGGAAACGATAATCAAAACTTACTTTTGTCTTTTATGTTTCACGTCACTTTATTACACGGCACAGCATCAAATATTTTAGTAAAATTTCTGTTTTTTAAATAGCTATTAATATCTTTATTTTAAATTATAACAATTAAGTAACAATTAAATAGTAAAATGTCAATCGTTACTCAAGACACCTATTCACCACATTTACGCAATCAACGATCAAATCTATACTCGGTGACAGATCTCGACTTAAATGACGTTTTGGAATAAATAGCTGAGGGTAGATTTGGTGATCTGCGATCGTTGGAGAAACGATTGTCAGATCGAGTATTAATTAACGTTCTAGAATGAAATCTTCACTCAAATCTCGACTTAAAACTTGAATCATTGCTTAAGATACAACTCTGAATACGGGCCATAGTATTGTTTGTGAATAAGGGAAATACATCTCTATCTTATCGTTTTTCTTTCTTCTATTATTCACGCGTAGATAACGATTTGATTCCGTTGGTATAATTTTTTATTTTCATATCTAAATGTGCATCTATTATTAAACAGATATTAAGTTTTTTAATGAGATGAGAGAAGACTGGTACTCAATAAATATAATATTTTTATTTATATTGTTTGTTACATGAAATATTAGTTGTATAATATGTTTATGACAATAAACGCAATTTTATACATTTTATTTTATCATTATCATCGCAACGAAATTAACTTTTAAAGGTTTCTACACATATATCATGAAATAGTGTAGTTATATTCTAGTTCGTTTCATAGCCCCCACTTTCGATTGAACAACAAAATTCAGTCGCAAGCCTTTGTTGTCTCCATGAATGCCGGCCATTGTAACGCTAGCACAATCTGTAGTATTTATGTAATGGCTAAGGCCCGTATTCAGAGTTGTCGCTCAGATCAACATTCAACCGAGATTCGATTTGATTACCGATCAGCACTTAAGACGATACCTTATTCCAAAATGAAACTTGAGCTTTGTTCCGTAGAAACTTGTCTTGAGTAAGGATATGATCAATGATCATGGAAACGATAATAAAAACTTACTTTTGTCTTTAATGTTTCACGTCACATTATTACACGGCACATCATCAAATGTTTTAGTAAAATTACTGTTTTTTAAACAGCTATTAATATCTTTATTTTAAACTATAACAATTAAGGAACAATAAAATAGTAAAATGTCAATCTTTACTCAAGACACCTATTCACCACATTTACGCAATCAACGATCAAATCTATACTCAGTGACAGATCTCGACTTAAATGACGTTTTGGAATAAATAGCTGAGGGTAGATTTGGTAATCTTCGATCGTTTGAGAAACGATTGTCAGATCGAGTATTAAATAACGTTCTGGAATCAAATCTTGATTCAAAACTCGACTTAAAACTCGAATCATAGCTCAAGATGCAACTTTGAATACGGGCCTAAATCTCTCTTGTATTGTGGAATTTTTCGTTTTCCATTCTTCTTTAATACACGTGTAGACATCAATAGCGATTTACAGTTAGTGACATAACCTTTGGACTTAATTTGCTTTAATAAAATGTAGATGTCAAATTATAGACTTATCTAAATTTATTGCTACTTGGCAAAATAAAACAAACTTACTTGCGCATATAGCGGAAAATCTCTAATATCAAACATCAAGGTTAGAATATGTGTGTCGCCACCCCATTTCTACTCGTGGATGTCGTAAGAGACATCAGAGGGTGAATTTTCTACAAAAGATCGGCGTGAAACAGTAGTCCGGAGGCTTGTATTCCCATCCCATTTCTCACCCATTCTAATCCTTTCGCAATTTCCCATAAATTATCCTTTCCTAATCCCCTCCCCTTCCTTCAAGCCGGCAAGGCATCTGCGGCACTTTGATGTTGTACATGAACATCTTCATGGGCTGCGGTCAGTCACTTAACATCAGGTGAACCGCATGCTCCGCTAGCCTGCTGTCACCTAAAAAATATAAGCAAAGATTCAATTTAATGTGAATACAGATAGCATCTACGAGTATGTCCATTAATCTTGTTTATCGATATTATGCAGACGATATTACAACGTCCCGTATTCTCGTAATATACAGTATACAGCATCTGAAGTTCAGTCACGCTCTGCCCGTTGAGATGGAGCAATCAATATCGATTGAAACTTGCGAATTTCATAACATGCTCATATTTCAGCCGAATTTCTGTCAAAAGGACATGTTTGGTACACGCTGGCGAATATTTATAGCTGTCATGATTTGACGGGGCGAGAATGAATTGACAGTGAAACGCTTTCGACTTACTGTGGTACGGTTAAAGTTTTTGATAGTCATGTTGAATAAATTAACTGTTGTTGATGGTACCCGTGATAATACTACTAATCTTACAAATGCGAAAGTTTGTGAGGATGTAAGTATGAGTGTTTGTCACACTTTCATGCAAACACTACTGAACCGATTATAAACTTGGTAAACATATGTATAGGTAAGGTTCAGAACAACATAAAGGCTACTTTAAATCCCGGAGAAGCAACGGAATCAGAAGTCACTCGGGTGAAACCGCGGGGAGCGTCTAGTAAATAGTTTTTCGCTTCGGAAAAATTGTTTTATACGAATGGAAAAGCTAGTACAATTTGCGATAGTCTTTTAGATTGTCTTAGGATGTATTCACGTTTCATAAAGACGTCACGTCAAAGAAAAAGTAAACATTTTAAAATATTATTGTCGCAACAAAACAGAAGTTCTCGTTTCCAATATTTATTTAAAAATAATTATAATAAAGTAGCAATAAAGTTCTACAAAATGAATAATAGCAAATGCTTCGCTTTTCGAAGTGTTTAAAATTCTTTAACAAGCACGCATCTAAGTGCTATTATGTTCCAGACTTACATGCAGAAGGAAAGTTGAGAGTTTTTATGGACTTCAGAACGGCATAATGGCCTTTACAAGTTGGAATTGCAATATTTCGCTTTTATTTTGCAGCGAGCGACTCAATATGCAGCGGCTACTTCTCACTACCCAACTTGAACACGAGTACATTTTAGCTGGAAAGATTTTTCATTACGTAATGTAATTTTGTTACTAAACGATATTGTTACATAAAAATATCGCAAAAATTGTCATGAAATATTTACACGAGTAGAATCTTAGACAGATTTTTTATATTGAACCTTGGACAGATGGACAGACTGAAAATCAGCGCTGTGGGTGTAAAAACTTAGCAGCATGGTTGAGTCTGCACAATTGCCATGCTATTGTGTAGTTTCTTTTTTATTTGTTTTGTCGCTGTATAAATGGTGATAAAGCTTTATTTTTTTCTTTCTTTCTTCTTCGGAAAGCGCCTCGACAGAGGCAGATTTGGAAAATAAACATTTTGACTTTGATTTTGACTTTAGAAACATGATATGATAAGATAATGATAAATAGCTTCCACCTGAACCAGACTATGATTTGTCTAGTTTCATTTGAATTTCTCACCAACTACACGTTACGTTAAGTATTGGCGAACTATCGTACTTTTATCACATACATCTCATTTTATTATCATTTATCATTTTTATCTCCTCAGATGCTTCAAATCATCTTATAATAAACTAGCGGCTTCACCCGCGCATTTTTCCGTTCCCGTGGAAATTCCGGAAAAATTATAATGTGCCCTCTCTCGTTACAAAATTAAATAAAACAGTCTCTGTACAAAATTAAATAAATCAAGAAGAGACAGAAATACAGAGTTACTTTTGAAAACTTTTATTGGGATATTCTAGCATCGTTAATATTTATGCATATTTCGTTAAACATTTTTTCTCAAACATGGCATGGTGACGCGTGCTCGTTAGATTTTCCACGAAATAAAAACTGGCGTAAAGTGCACACGTCAGCTAATTATATGGTTATTTATATCACGGATAACCATTTATTTTATGGAAAGTGAACACGTGACAATTAGTTTTAACATTTAGATAAAAAGTTTACATTCAAACATAATATATTTTTTAATACAAATATGAATGGAATATGAAGTGGTTTGGAAATTCTTTTAAATATTTAATTTAAATATCTTAATTTTTAGTTAAAGATAAGCATCTTTCAGCTTTCAAAATCCTGATATTTGCACCGAAAGAATGGCAAGGTTATAATAATTATGGCGCTAGAGTTCTTTCGAGGTGACGTGATATACAGGATCCCTAGCTACTTAAAACTTATTCACAAATCCGATTCGGGTTGCGACGAAGGCGTTTCCGCCCAAATTTGTATGAATCTTGTTCCGATTTTTAATACTTTTCAATCGGATTCGCATTTGTGAATAGGGGGCCTGGTACACGGTTTAACATTTATAACTAACGTGAGTAGCTTCCTTTTATCTAGATTTCGGACTTTTTTCCTTAGTATTGTAAATGGTAGCAAGGATAAAATATTTTGATTTGTACTGTAAGAAAAAAGGGCGTGTTGGGTGTCTAGTGAAAAGGACGCGAAAACGTAAGACTGCTTGTTAGTAATAAATGACGAACCGTATACCAGAGATCCTGTACTAATAATGATGTGTGCATCTAATGAAACCAAATTATTACGGCAATACATCCGACCATTCAATTAAATAATACTAAAACAGTGAGCTAATTTCCTACACATAAAATGTAAAACATAATTAAATCCCAGCTTTGTAATAGAATTCACGCCTGCACCAAATATCGGATTAGGAGTGGAAACCACGGTCGGATGCAAATAACGAGCTAACGAAGTAATGCTCTGAAACCTGCAGGCGGACAATATTGCAGTTGCTTTCAATATTGTACTCGAATTTATACCGTATGACTATTATGAGATTTTACGGTGGGGTGTAAGCGTTAGGAGCGAATTCTGGTTTGGAAAATCGGAATTTTAGAAGAGTGGTAGATTTTAGTTTAGCTATATGAGATTTTACAGTAGGATGTAAGCGGGAAAATGTACATTCCGAAAGCTAGGATCATTTTTTGGGTTGGTGTTTGAGGCAAGCTAAAAACTTGTATTAGCTAGTACGGTATTATATTATCTGTGCTTGTATGATACTAATAGTAAGGAAGTAAGTAGCTCCTGCCCGCGGGTTCGCTCGCGTTTAATTCGGAGCCAATAAAGCTCATAGTCTATCAGATGTATACCATTTCATCAAGGTACGTTCAGTAGTTCCGGCGTGACCCACACATCCAAACTTTTACATTTATAATATTAGTAGGATAGTATCATTTGGATTAATTTTTGTGTGTATATATGACGATCCGATTGGCGCAGTGGATGTGACAATGTTCTATTGCGCTGAAGGGTGTGGGTTCGACTCCCACGAGTAGAAAATTATGATGTGTTGAACATTGTAATTTTCTACTGTCTGGGTGTTTATCTATCTATAGTATGTATGTACTTACAAAAAAAGCATATTTAAGTATGTCTATCACTTATCAAGTTTCCATAGGACAAGCTTTGCTTAGTTTGGGACTAGATGGCGTAGTGTTTAATGTTCCAGGATATTTAATGCGCTTAATGCACCCCTAGATAGGATTTATCACACTTTCAATGTTTCCTTCAGCAACATAGACATTTTTAACAACAGTAGATACCCTTTTAAATCAAAAATAATTGGAAAATTGCTTGGTGCACATAGTTCGTTTCTTTGGGGTAATGGACCTGGATTACATTAATATTGTAAGATTTTATGTTCTGTTTCTTTAAATCTATTTATATCCCTTAATTAACGTTTCCACTTCAAAAATGTGCACACGTAAAAATAATATGTTCAAACAGTTTTCACATGAATACTATATAGGTCGTGGAGTTAAAATGTTCTTAAGTTTTAAATACCAAGCGGCATTAAATGAAAGATTTTATATTAACGCTGAAAATAATTTTGCTTTTACATTGGTATTTACTTGTATTAAATGGAGGTTTAATAGAAATGATTTCTATGAATAAATTCGGCTGAAAGAGGTTCCTTTGCAATTAAGGGTTTTAAAGAATTTACATATTTTGTATCATAACGTATGGATGGTTTACAGAAAAGCGGCCAAGTGCGAGTCGGATTCGCGCAGCAAGCGTTCCGTATCCGCAGAACTCCCTTTAATATAATTTTTTTATTTTTGATATTTGTTGTTATGGCGGCAACGGAAAAAATTGTAGTGTGAGGTTGAACCCTGGACAAATGGGCAGACTAAAAATCAGCGCTGTCACAAAAAAAATAAAAAAGAAAAAATATTTTTTTGTCCTTTTTATTTTGTTTTGGCTGAGTCTGCCCAATTTGTTTTGTCGTAGTATAAATGGCAATAAAGCTTTTTTTCTTTCTTTCAAAATAATCTGCGATATTTTCAGATTTCTAGCTATCACGGTTTATTAGATACAGCCTTGCAATAGACAGACCTATATATAGGATTGGACCCTAATAATGTTTTTGAATATTTTTAATTATGCATTGCTTAGGTCAAATAAAACTAAAGATATATTTTTATATGTTATTTTATGTCAGACGGACAGACGCCAAGTAAATTTGCATTATCATTGTTGTTCAAAAAAGCTATGATTCATACATTAATTTCGCCCCTTGTTATGATAAGTAGGAGAGTGGAAGAGATTAATCTTTTTCCTATGGTTCAAATGTACAAATTTAGACTATGGATAATGGATTACTTTTTATTCGAAACTAACGCGAATGAAGTCAATTAAAATATTGGAATTATTTGTTATAATAATTAATGCTTAAAATTATCATTATAGAATAATATTATAAATTCATTACGTTCATGAATAGTATTATTTGGAGATAGAGTAGATAATATGCTTTTAACTAATTATAAACATAACGACCTTCATTTTGTTAAAATTTTATATTTGTCTGTTGGTCCATTAAAATTAAACAAATCTATATTTCTACACTAATACTATAAAGAGGAGAACTTTGTTTGTTTGTTTGGTTGTATGAATAGGCTCAAAAACTACTAGCCCGATTTTTAAAATTCTTTCACCATTCGAAAGCTACATTATCCACGAGTAACATAGGCTATATGTATAACATTATGTTACGGGAGCGAAGCGCGGATCAGCTAATATAAAAAAAACTTAAGAGTTAGATTGTTGGGCGCGCTAACCTGAGGAACTACTGGTCGAATTTGAATAAAAAAGCTATTTCAATGTAGTTTTAAATATTTATGAATAAAACAAACATTTCAAAGAGACACGTCATTGTATGCATGTATCGATTGTCTATAGAAATGAACTTGGAAAGTTGTGTTGACAGCGCGAGCGGTCTAGTAATTACTAAGCAAGGGGATTGATTATGCAATTAAAAATACATTGAAACGTTAATTTTTCCACGTAATAACTAAACAATCATCGAATGTATCTTCAGCATTATTTATTGATATTCTACGTTCTGTCGTTTTTATGAATATTTTCAGTGGTACCTGTTCTATACTTACTAATATTATTACGAGGGAAGATTTGTTTGTTTGTATTGAATAGGCTCTGAAAGTACAGGACGGATTTGAATGAAATTTTGTACAGAGATTCCTTGAAATCCCAGGAATGAAGTAGGATACTTTTTATCCCGAAGATTCTACGGAAACGGGATTAAAGAAATTAAAGATTTATAAAATTAATAAAAAGATTACTTATGAATAGTCGTTTTTTAGTATTCTAGTTAGTATTCTATAATAATATTTGAACACCTAGCCACAGCTGTCGGTATCCGGTGTCCCTTCGGTCGTGTCGGATTTCCGTCCCATTAAACATCAAGACTCAGTAGTATGAAAATGTTGAACTGCTTACGCATCTTATACGTTTATACTTCGTCTATTTAGACTGATTATACGGGGTGAGTTATTCAAGCGAATTATGAAAAAATCCTGAAGTAATCCGATTTTGATAAAAATAAAATTGATTTTCCAATTCAGGGTTAGGGCAAAAAACATCCTGTATTATTTACTCAAAAAGATAGAGCTCCTTATAATTTCAACTTATTGTAAAGTAATACGCAAAACTTAAGGAAATATAACTCTAGAATCACTAGATTACAGATTACTACTATTTATATTTACATTTATTTTTACATTCCGTCACACCTCTAATTACAAATTACCACAAATATAATGTACTATATATTCTTTAAAGTTTGAATCAACGAAGAAAGCCTTAAATTACATTATTATTCGTACCCACTAACCGTGTAGTTAAATATAATTGGCATCCAATTTGTGGTCTTAAAGACCACACCCGTTGAATGTTTAATGCTAAACAAGACAATTCACATATTCCACGCCCACGTTACGTAATTACCGGTAAAGGCATTCATATTATGTGCTAATCACCTTAAATTCACACCTTTTTATTACCTTATTAAATAAAAACATTTTAAATCACTATATTTTATTATCTATGCTATTATTTTAAAAAGGAACAGTTTTTCCGATTACCACGTCCTTTTTCGAAACTACGGGATGGATTTGAAAATTATTTCTGACAAGCTGTGCCCGCGATTTCACCCGCGTATGTCTCCCGTTCCGATAAAAAATATCCTTTGTCCTTTCTCAGATTTCAAGCAATATTTACATAGAAAATTTCATCCAAATCGTTTGTGGATTAAACGTGAAGATGAGACAGACAGAGTTAGTTTCGCATTTATAATATTAGCAAAGAAGTAAGGATTATAATAAGCACGCTTATGAGGAAGGCTGTAACACAAAGTCTTAAGAACACGTTATTATCACTTTTATGAAAAAAACACGACAAGTAATAATTCCACTATAATTATAATGTTACAAACATATAATACAGGATATTACCTTTTTACAATAAAGTTTTATTTCTCGAATAAAAATTAATTGGTTTTTTCTAAGCAAGATTTTACATATGATGGTCGACATGATTCCTTGCGGTTTTCCTCTATACATTTCGCAAGTCATGATTGATGCTTTAAAACCATGATTATCATTATAAAAGATGTAAGTATCCACTTAAGTCTGCTTAAATGGAAACTTTTTGATACACACATTTGATTTATATCCCTACAACATCTTGATGTACCTATATTTTCCTTATATATGTAGAACAGTGTGAAGGCATTAAAAAGCTTCCTTTACTTATTTATCTAGTACATAAAACATAATTATTGATCTACTAGCTTTCCGCCCGCGGCTTCGCCCGCGTGGACTACAAATTTCTGTACTTACTTTGTTAATTTTCGAAGTAGAGGTGGTATGACACTTTTTAAGATTTAGAAACGTACGTTTGTAAAAATATATCTAGTAAAAGGTTTAAGTTCGAAGTATATCCTACATTAAATAAAACAAAAGTGTCACTGTTCAGTTTTATATAATTCTAATAATTCTATTTAAATTTTTTTGCAAAATTTTGACATTTTGAAAATCTGTCGTGTACTCTCAGAATAAAAGAGTGAATGTTTCCATGGATTTAACTCATATTTGCTTGAGGACGCAAACAATATCTTCTGCATGTTGGTTAGTCTTTGTTGTGATTAGCCGCCATTATAGTAATCTACTTTCGAGATTTTTGATAAGGCTACATTTATCAATAAAAAGTGCTTTAAATAACACTTAAAAGATTAAATTTAATGTACCTACGCGCATGGATGATGTGTTTTGATGGATCACTTTGAACCCTCATATCTTTTTTATTTGTTAGCCGATTTGAATGAAACAAACACTAAAACCTCCGGGGGGCTAGCCGTAATACATAATCGAAAACCGTGTTTAAATCGGTTAAGCCGTTTTGAAGTTGACTGCGTACAAACGCCCGACAAACAGACAAACAGACAAACAGACAAACCGACAAACAGACAAAAATTCTAAAAATCATTGTTTTGACTTGAGAATCATAAATGAAACACGAAACACTATTTTTTTCTTGAAAATATTAAATGTACAGACACGGCTAGTCTACGATTTTATTATATGTATAGATATAGATAATAATAGGATATTGACTCTAAGACCAACAAAGCTGGTTTTTCCAAAAAATAATATAGAACCTACGGGATAAAATAGACGTTTAAAGTTATTACTATAATTAATCTTTATTTACCTTAAAGATTAATTATAGTTTTGTACACGGCTTATTCTATTCAGTGAATACAGCTTTCTAATAGTGAAAGAATTGTAGAATTTGAACTAATAGTTTTTATGCGCCTTTTTTAAACATCTCAAGTTATTGCCCACCCATCTAAACTCTAATCATTTTTTAAGCGGTTGTCTGAAAAAAAAACGCGTAATACCTCTTGTTTCAATAATTACTTTCTTTCTTTTATGTTTATGTTTGAGTGAAATAAATATATTAATTCATCTCAAAATTAACATTTATGTTTTGGTATGATACAAATAATATTGTTTGTTAATTAGCATAGAAGTAAAGATTAAGGTAAGAGTAGAAGGTCGCCTAACGGCCCTTTTCAATATTCTATTTATCCCTTGTTTTGCTTACTAAAGTCAGACAAATCTATCTATTTGCACTTACTTTGATTTCAATATCCTAACGACGGATACATTTGCTATGACTTTTGTCTATCTCTTGTCATATAATCAGTTCAAGCAGCCGCTTGTACTTATCTTCCGTTTTTCTTATTTTTAGAGTTTTCGGAGCAAACTTCAATTTATCATCGTCGAGGCCTCGTTCAATCAATTTTCACCATGATCTATCAAAACCAGACCCTTGTTTGAGAACTCCGAAAATATATTTCCTTATGTTTATCTGTGCTGTGCTTTTATTTAAGACCGAATATTGTATTGATAAGGTATTTTTACCGATTTTAGTAAACTCTTTCGAAAGAAAAAACAATTTTCCAAATCGGTTCATAAATGCCGGATATATGCGGTAACATACCTAAAAAAATACGGTCGGAGTGACCTCCTTTTTTTTGAAAGTGAAAAAAGGGATAGTTAAGTGTGGACCATTCTCTTTTGTTATGAGACCGTTCCTCCACAAAGTTGAAGTAAGAATTTCTGCCCTCTGTCTACATTCTTCTAATAGTTTCTACTAGATTAAACGTACAGGGGGAATGAATTCTTGCTTTCTTCTATTTCATTAAACGTTTTACACGCGTCCGCTTAAAACATTACTATGAATTCCTATTCAGAATCCTCTCTCCACTCATAATGATTAACCTAATTAAATTAAAATCCGCCAGACAACAGTTCGTATTCCGTATTAAACTAAATTATACAGTACTTTCGCATTTCTCCAATGTTTTGTTTATTTTAATTATTATTTCTCGCTAACTTGTCTTTAATTTGATATTTCTTCAAACAATGGCGATGTCTGGAGTATTGAATGACAGAATTTATTTACTCTGTTGCTTATTTTATCATAATTAAATAGGTCCGTAAATGTTGAATATATTGCTTTATTTTGGCTTACTTAAATACAAAATCTATATAACTTTACATCATTCTACATGACCAATACTATAAAAACGCACTAAAATCTACCACTTCATTTATTCATTAAAGAAAAACATAACTTCCCGATTCTAACCTAAAAAAATGTCAATAAAAAGAACTGTACTTTGATATGACTTACAGCATCTTAAGCTAACGGCCGTCAAGAAACGTCAAATTATCAGTAATGGCGGCACGTCAAGGCTTTCGATTTGAGCCATAATTAATAGCCCTCGATTCGTATGTACGTGAGCGTTATCGGTATCAACCCTATTAGCTTTGTGACTTACAATAAAAGAGGAAAACCTTCAAAGAGCGATAATTCGCGTGAGTACGTCGCGTGACTCTTTCGGCAATTCGCGACCCTCCCGTCACTTGTCACCCTTTCCACTCGCAATAACTGTCGGGTATGGAGCCATTAAAATACTAACGATGGATATAATGCCTAAAATTGCTGGATACTTTAAATACCAGTTTTTGTTGGCGCAAAAACGGTAGTTTGTGCGAGGTTTTGATATCTGGTTACATTTATAAGCCTTGTTTTTGTTACATGCGGCAATGAATAGCATACGTGTCAGCTGATGGTTATCGAGAAATAACCTATAAAGTTTTTAGGGAATGGTGAATGTATTTTGTATATTAGCTTATATTAGTATATTATTATAATCGGATGATATTGCACATAAGAATAATATTCATTGATTGAATGAAAATACCAATGCTATCAAGTGAAATATGCAATAAATAAAAGAACTTACAATATTTCCTTAGATTGAATACCTTCTTCGATCTTGAAAAAAAATATAGATTGCCAGGGACCTTTTTATAGGACACGATACACTCTCACATTTATTTCTCACAACTCTCTTACTTTGTTTTTGTTTTGTTCTTCTTGTATGACCGTTTTGTTTATAATTTATCTATGTGTGTTTAATTTGTATTCTATAAATAAATAAATTTATCTATCTATCTTTATACCTATTTTATTAAACAATACCTTGAAAACCATTGAGGTACACGTTAATATACGAATATGTTCAGAAAGAATAATTTAATGACTATGTTAGTGAATAGTAAGTAGTAAGAATATGTTTAGTGAATATCTGTTTTATTTCCAGGTGTATCCCTAGTATTCATAGTGGCGGTGCTCCCCGGGCTGCTCCCTTGGGGGGGCGGTGGGGGTTGGGCCTGGTTCCTCTCCCTCTGCCACCTGCTGGGAGCCCTGGCGCCCTGGTGCGGCTCCTTCCTCTACCACCTGTTCATGAACCACACGAGAGGCGCTAGTCTGTACCATCGCCTGCTACAGCTGGATATGCTGGGCATCTGGGTCAGTCAGAGCATAGGTAAGTGTAATAATAATTTTAAAACTAAATGATTATCAAAAAGCTGCGTTTAAAATATGTCATAAAATTAGTGTTCTTTTGCTCCTAAATATCCAGGATGTTACCTTTCGTGGCTAAAGGATTCTTTAGAAAATAATCATTTCTTATAAAAATATAGTAAAAATAGTGGCTTTATATCAAGTTTATAATATTATTTTCATACATATAGCTGAATGATCTTCACAATACAGAAAACGTTTTTATTAAATAGTTAATGTAAAGAAATTTTCTTGGTGATGAAGGCTGTCATGAAAATATACAACAAACCTTTTCAATCTCGCTAAAAAATGAACACGTGTAAACCGCAAAGCCTGAGTCCTGAATAATTGCAGGCGACACGGCGTCTATTAGCGACAGTAATTAAATAATGGTGCGAAATCGCAGTTGCAATCCGCAGCTATTACTGTGAATTAAATATTTAAGTAACCTCAAAAACAAAAAATATTAGCCATTTTGGCTTAAAATCTATACAAAATCGGTGCCTTTATCTATTTTCAATTTAACAAGATTTTGTACCGAATTGTATAGATTTCAACAATAAAATGAAAGCTATTTTCTACTTTTTAGAGTGAGGAAGTCGGTTCTATTTTTTGGCACAAAGTTATTATTTAAAATCGGTCCCGTAGTTTTGGTTGTCATGAATAATTACAACCAAACAAACATAGTTTTCCTCTTTATAATATTAGTGTAGATGGGTGTTTGATTTTGATAACATAGGTATATAATATGTATTTTGTATTCTGTCAGATGTCGCATACATAACAGTTGCAGAGTTAACCTGGATTTATATTGTTAAACACTTTTTGGTTCCGTAAAATATGAACCACATTAATCTTGTCTTTAATATTGAAATACCTATTTTATTCAATTAATTTAAAGGTTTTCGGTTCTGTCAAACAAAGCTTTATCTACAAATCCTTTCCCATTCATATTTTAAAATTGAAATTTGCTTTAAAATTAATTAAGTGTTTACACAAATATCAATGAATCAAGTTTAAAATTACATGATGAATAAATTCTGCTCTTTCAAATAGGTATTATATTGAAATGGAAAGTAGTCAAAAAGAAACTAGTTTCACAAATATCAATAGATTGAGTTTAAATTATTTGATGATCTAATCAAATAACACGAAACTTATTTCAAATTGTTAAAATCTCGTAAAATGAAATTCCAAAAATACATTAATTTCATCCTTTATTACTGTTAAACATAAATAAATCGTAATAAAATGGAACGTGTGGGTGTTTGGTTAAAGATTAAACAGAATTTAATCATATTTGCGTACAGTTAAGATATTGGCAGGATTGGGAATGAATGGGATATCTTTCATTAATCTATAGCATCAGTATTTCACGCGAGCGAAGCTGAGGGCAGAATATAGTCTATACTACTGTACTAATAACTATATTAAAAAGAAGAAACATTCGTATCTTTGTGATCTTTGTATTTTTGTAATGTTTTTTACATAGAAACTACTGGACCAATTTTAAAAACTCAATCATCATTAGAAAGATGCATTTTCATTGAGTAGGACACGGGCTGTATCCATAGGCTATATACATAATGCTACGGGAGCAAAGCTGTGCGGAACAACTAGTATTAATTATTAAACATACTTAATTAAGCTTTCCGCTAAATTAAGTAAAGCTTGTTTACTTTCCTTGCAAGATGTTGCACAGTTTGTCGAGTTGGGAGGTAATTAATGATTCGTATCACGACAGTTGACTTAATTAAAGCTGTTGAAATATGTTTATTAATTTAAAACAATGAGGAAACAAATATGATGAAAACGTAACATTTAAATTACCCAAAAGGGTAATTTAAATGTTACGTTATTAGGTTTGATAAAAATCAAACCTAATAGTGTTCACACGTAACAAAATTAACCAAATAACATGTAATATTTTTTTGTATTTTTATTAACCAAATGACATGTAATATTTTTTTGTACTTATATTAATATTTGCATGCCATAAATTGGCGAATGTCTTGATCTTTAAGTCTATGTGTTTAATAAATGTCTTTTAACCACTTTTCGCAAATAAATCTGATTTGATTTTATTTGATAAAATTTCGTTGAAGTAGTTTGTGGGTACCGCGAATTCAATGGTATAATGAAGGGTCGATGATGGGGGGCATCTCATGTTAAGTGACCACTTTCTATGAACAAAAAATTAGTAATTACTAGGCGGACCGCACGAAATTCAAGGGATTTTAATGAGATACAATAGATTATACTTTTATTCATATAAACTTTACTGAAAGTATTCATGAATAGTGAATTTTAAGAAATAACAGCTGGCTCGGAGTATTGTTTCTATCGAGGAAATACCTAAGAGAGAGAATAGTTAGATACCTAAAAGATACTAACTCGATATCTATTTAGTTATTTATAACTTGTTAGTTTATTTTACAAATCATAGACTTAAAAATGTGCATAAAAAACAATTACAATATATTAAGATACACATAAATTTGTAGATATCTGAATCACGATTCAGAATCCCGGGAACGATGTAACACTTTACATAACACGAGCAAATGTTCTAGTAGATAGATGTATTCTACGTAATGCGGTCACGAAACATTGAGATTATTAATTGGAAGGTACAATTTATTTTACAACGACAGAATACTGCCTCACGATCGGATGATGATGTATTATGATGCTTTATTCAGTATGTCAAAACACTGGGAAATTAAAAAAAAACATGTATTTATTTTCATTAAAGACTGTACAGAATGACAGTAAAATATAGCCTAAAATAGAGAACAAATTCAAATTAAAGTGCTAAAGCAGACTTACGTCTATGTTGTGCTATGTTTCAGACTAAAATTTGACCTCTAAAGCTTTTAACTATATGTATATAATTTTATCGCAATCATTATCCAAATTGAATAGGAGTGATACGATATTAGTGGTAGGTAGAATCAAAAATGCTTTCTATTCCAACCAAATTTGAATGAAAAAAATATTCGTTGGAAGCTAATGTTCTGCTTCTTTATTTTGCAACGAAGTTGCCTACTACACATTGATTCAAATAAATCCAATTTATACTTTTAGTAATGGAAAGCCACACTTCAAACAAGGGCACAAAATGTGAAATATTATAAATTAACATCATCGCACATCATACTGTCTAAAAATAATTCCCTCCACCCCTTTAGTACATAATCCCCTCCCAGAGGGTATAACGGTACTCGCAAATGAGTGCTAAATATTTAAACAGCAGGGCTCATCACATTTGCGGTGGAGGTTAGCTCATTCTGACTCCAAAATAACATTTACTTTTCATGCGCCAGGTTTGTAAACAAAAGTGGAGTCGTGGAGATTTGAAGTTATTTAAATATTACGTAGTGATTTTTAACATTTGGGTGGAATGTATTGTATCTTTATTATATTTATTATTTTTCTTTGTTTTATTTGCTATGTTTTTTGTTAAATACTAACTAAACTTCTACCCACATTTTTGTTATTTTTTATGATTTGTTTATTATCTGATGATGAATTCTCGAAACCGGTTGTAAAATAAATAGTGGAAATAGTGTAAAAAAGTCTTTAATTCGATACTTTAAATACAAACTACGCTAAGTAACAATTGTTACAATAATAATTTAACTAATTAAGAATCAATTGTTAACCAGCAAGTTTTCATCCGTAGGAAGGAACTGGCTTCCATATTCCTATTCCTCCATTCCTAGCTTGGAAGCCAGGGACACATTAGTATAATGTAATACAAAATTGGTTAATAAAATCTTTTTATTTTTATTTTTTTTTATTTAACAGCAGCCGCTTTTTATCGCTGATAATGTAGTTTTATAAGGGTGAGATAGGATAAAACAATCGTAACTTTGGCAGGTCACACAGAACTCGTAAGTGGAACGATTGTAATGAATTACATGCACTGCGCAAACGATATTTTTCTGCTATAAATAATCTGCTATAGTTTAAGAAAAGATTTTCAAATTTAATTATGAATCAAGCGAATTCATGTAACGTGGGACGTAAGGTATACAATATAAAAATATACAGATATTTAAATACAAAAGTTTATGTTATTTTCCAAAAGAAAAGGAAGAAATTCTTGTACAGTCATTCTATTTTTATAGTAAACAAGAAATAAGAATACAAAAACTTGACATTTAGCCTAAATTACCTCCTTACATAATGAATACAAACTGTGGAACGAAGCCTCTTGCCCTGACATACACCACGTGCTCGGCCAAACAGAAAATATATTTTTTTGTTATATTAACAGATTTATATTGGCCATTGGCTTAGTGGATGTGGCAATGGTCTATTGTGCCGGAGGGTGTGGGTTCGACCCCCACGAGTAAAAAATTATTATATTATGGACATTGTAATTTTCTACTGTGTGGGTGTTCATTTATCTATAGTATGTATGTATTTACAAAAAAGTATGTTAGTATATAAGTGTATAGTACAAGCTTTGCTTAGTTTGGGACTAGATGGCGTTGTGTTAAATGTCTAGGAATATTTATTTATTTATTTATTTATAACTACTTCCATAAAACAGCTTCACACCAAACCTATATTACCTTCTTACATAATGAATATAAACTACAGTGCGAGGCCTCTTGACCTGACATTTATACCACGTGTTCGCCCAAGTAAACCCGCTTAAAAACTTAAAGATTTAAATGAATAACTATTTCCTTACAAAACTTGACATTTAGCGTATTACTTCTTTACATAATGAAAAGTTTCACCACGCGTACTCGCAAACCTGAATTAGCTTCAACATTAAATATTCAATAACTATTTCTTTACAAAAACATGACATTTAGGCTATATTTTCTCTTTACATAACTAACGTGAACACCTAAATCGTATCTATAATAAACGTGACGGTAACATAACTACCAAAACTTGGTTCTGATTGGTTGTTCATAACCGCTCGTTAATGAAAACTATTCGTATCTGTTATAATATGACGTTCCGTCGTTTAACAGATTTTCTACGAAAATTTGACATCTAACCTATAATAAGTCTGAAATCACTCTGTGCACGCCCAAACATACCTTATTAGAGTAAACCAGATTTGTCTTAAAATCAATTTCTTTACAAAAAACTTGACATTTAGCCTGTATCACCTCTTTAAATAATGAAAATTGACAGCTCATCGTCGCCCAACAAACATGAACTAACTGTCACATCAACAGATTTACCTTAATTTCTTTACAAAAACTGGATATTTACCCTATATTATGTATTACCTATTTACATAATGAATACAACCTACAGCACGACCTCTTGACCTGACATTTACGCCACGTGTTTGCAGAAGCAAATCCGAATTGGCTAAAAGATTAACAGATTTTACTAAAATTTTATCTCTATGAAAAATTCTTTTGAAAAGTAATTGCTCAATTTTTTCATTTTTGTAAAAACAGAAACTTAATTCGAGATGTAATTTTAGAAATGTAAATTTAAAGCTTACAGCTCTATTACATCAGAGATCTTTAGGTATAAAGAAATCAACAGTTATATCTTGTGACAAGTTAACGGACTTAAATATTAAGATTCATGTATTCCTTGATCACAAGACAAAAAATCGGTCAAGTGCGAATTGGATTCGCGCACGAAGAGTTCCTTCCCAGACCTCCCCAATTTACAATTTCATTTTTATTTATACTATTTTTTATTATAGAAACAACGGAAAAAGAACTGCTTTCTAGCTTTCACGGTTCAGATACAGCCTGAAAACAGACAAACAGACAGCGAAGGCTTAGTAATGTAGTCCCGTTTTATTTTACAGGTATGGATCGATAAGATAAACCTATCTTAAATGTTTCTTGATATCCGTAGAAAATTCCCAAAAATCAGCTTCTTTAGCCGTTTGATATGTTCAGCTAATTATATCAATTAAAGAACAACGTAGAAGTTGTTGTCACATTCCAAAAATAGTTCTTTTGAAATAAGATACAAGGCGGAAAATCAATTTGTGAGAAGTCGTACTACTGTAGCCGGCTTCCCTTAATCCGTTAAGAATTTAATCTTGTTCATTACATTCCTTTCTACGATACTATTTTTAAAACGTATTAAATTATTACGTAACTGTAGCGTATATTAATACGTATATTGCATTTCTCGCGCTAAATGTATTCCTTGTAATTTTTCACTGTTTCTGTCTTCAGGTTTAAGGCCCGGTTTGTATCAATCAATCGGAATCAAGTTTTGGTAGATACGTTAACGGCACGTTTATTATATATATGCCTTTGGTTACGTCTGGTAGGAAATTGTTCGTAAGTAAAACGACTCGATTTATTTTTATAGGAACTGACCGTATTCCAGAATCAGAATCAGTACGTATACGTAAGACTATATCCTATTCTAGAATACTGATTTTATTTACTGAACGCGATTTAAAGTTATAAAAGCCAAGCTAGCCATAAAAGTTTAAATTACTAGTTATGTTAATCGTGTTTTAAAAATAGTTATTAAAAGGGCCTTTGGAAACACTATAATAAAGCTC
>LQNK01000537.1:84882-100289 GCA_001586405.1 Phoebis sennae | reverse complement strand
ATGCTACGATTTTATTATATGTATTGATGTAGAAAATGTGTCTTTGAAGTTTCTTGAATCTTAATGTTTTTTATTCATTCGAGGTAATGTGAGCTTTTATTTATTACTGGTTGTTCCATGCGGCTTCGCTCTTGTTGCAAAATGTTATATAGTGTACACTGTACAGCCTCCCTCACTTTATTAAATTGAACATTGTCAGTCTAACACCAATACGTTTTTTTTTTAATTGGCCCAGTAGTTTTGAATAAGTTTCAAACAAACAAACTCTTCTGGTTTATATTTTTAGTATACATGAATCTCATTGAATAGAAAATCTATCTCTATCCGTATGAGAAAACAAGGCATAATATTTTCAAATCTAGGTTCGTTATTATATTATTGTTTTGTGTTAATACTTAGAGAATACATTTTCATATGATCAATCAAATTATTATTATTATTTTGCAAAAGTCATAAAACCTTTCCCTTTATGAGAAAAATTATTAAAAAGCCATCCATAATAAGTCAGGGAATATAAGAAAATAAGTTATTTGCAAGAGTTGGGTAAACATGTATATAATGTTCCCCACATTCAGCTACCTTTATTATTAACTTGATCCAGTAATTCCTCATTATTATATTACTCAAATAATTTCATTATAGCATCAAATACGGATGTTTTTGCCAAATAAGAAGGGCTAAGCTCATTATGTAAAGGTTCAAAGGAAATATTTATAAGCTGACAAACCCAAGGATTAGAACATAAATCCTAATTATGGGCTGACGTAATGTAAGAACCGCGGGAGATTAAGGGAAAGGTATAAGGAGAGAATTTTATGCGTTAATTAAAAAAAATATAGCGCGATTATAAATTTTATTCAGATATTAACTATTCTGCGCGACTTCGCTCTCGAATCATATATGATTAAAGCCTGTAGTCTTCCTCGAACGTTCTAACTGTCACAAAGATTTTTTTTAATGGAGCCATTTTTTTCTGAGATTTGTGTGTTCAAACAAACAAACTTTAACTTCTTCAGCTTTATAGTATTTGTATGGTTTAGACAATGGGAAAATAGTGAAATAGGTTACGGCATTATCGGAGTTACAGATAGGCCGCTAGCTTGTTACTAAGCTCGCGGTATTTTTTGCACTGAAGAACCCTTCTCAAATAAAAATGTCATTTTTAATTTTGGACGGAATTGAAAGGTCCGAATCCTGAGGGATTGACATCGGTTCGGATCCAATAATCATACAGGGATCACACATTGCTGCGCTATTTGAAATTTAGCAGATAAAAATTGTATCTTTTTTGGCCTTAAAAAATTGCTACTTATTTTGTCAACACCTTGTATACAATATGATATTTTCAATCGTAGTATTAGATAATACATAGGTGCGTATGTATAATTATCAACTGATAATTACAGAACTAATATAAAGCAAAAGCAAAAATATAAAATTGATAAATTGTCATCCCATCACTCTCCCATCCTGTTCTACTCCCATGCCAATTTCCTATCATTAATCCTCTCTTTATCCTTCAAACCGACAAGAAATCTGCAACACTGCTGTTTTAGATGTTTGTGGGCTGTGATCGGTCACAGCAGGTGAACCGCATGCTCTTCTTGCCTGCTGTATCATAAAAAAACTTAAAAAGTATAAAGAATAGAACAACTCATTTTTGTATTAAAATAATCTAACAAAAGATCGAAACTTCCAAATTAAAAACGTACAACAGGCATCATTATTGCTGGCAAGCAATTTCTACCAGACTTTCTTATTTTTTTAATTTGCGCAAAAAAGCAATAGTTAACATTTTTCATCACACAAGCGAGCAAAAAATATAAACGCTTAAATAAAACTGTTTTCAAAACCTATTTTCAATAAAAGACGTAAGTAAATCTTTACCATTAGTTACCAAACTATCGCCAACAGTAACGAGGCACTTGAGAGAACTAGCTCGCAACTGTAATGGTCCTTTTAGTACCGTTGTTGTTTACGAGAACTGACTGGCTTGACTGTCTCGTTGGTCTAGTAGTTGCATCTTTGACTACATACCGTGGGGTCTTCGATTCCTGGGTGTGGCGAAAAAGTTGAGATTTTTCTAACAAAAAAATCTTCTCTTCTTCAAAAAAATCTCAAAAAGTAGCAGCCCTGACTCTGGTAGTTGGTGGCGTTGGAACACCCTCGTGCCTCGGAGAGCACGTAAAGCCATAGGACCTGCGCTTGATCTCTCTTCGGTCGTGTCGGTCTGCCGTCCCAACGGATTATGAGTGTGAAGGAATAGAGAATGCACCTGTGTTTGCGCACATACTTATGCACTATGATATCTCCTGCGTACCTGGCTAGTCTCTGTTGAGTTTGGGCACCATGACCGATATCGGTCGGGAGGCTATTATACTATTATGTTTACGAGTTTTACAGATTAATTTTGATAAAACACCGAATTTTTGCTATTTAAATAATCAAATTTGACTAGACATTATTATTGTTACAAGTTTCATTAAATGAAAACAATTGACCCATCAATACGACTATACAAATTCATTTATTAAGAGCAATAATTAATTATTAAGATCTTTAATCTGCATACACATTAAGCAATAACCCCGCCCTTTGCTCCCTTATCAAAAGATTGAACGAATTTGTATGTAAAATTCAGGGTAAATTCATTAACCCTCAGGGTACAAAACGAAACGTTAGTGCTGTGGAAAACTATCGTAGATGCATCATTTATTCACTGAAAATGTAAGTACAATAAACAAAATAAATGTCTAAACAAAAATAGTAAGAATTTATGTGTTAACTTTTCAGTGTGAATTTATATTCTACGATAACGTAGCTGAGCGGATTCGCAATAATATAAAACAAATAAATAGAAGCTTGTGCGGAGAATATTTATTTAGTTTATTTTAATTAACATCATCGCAAGCTCCAACCCCAACATATGAGATACGTATTGGTTTTCCTTTACACTTTGCTAGCTTATTAAACGTACCTCGTACAAATAATAACTTTTTGGCAAAAAATGGAACCGACTTCCTCACACTAAAAAGTAGATAATAACTTTTATTTTATTTATGTTGAAATCTATGCAGTCAAAGTCAGTAAAGATTTCAACCAAAATAAAAAACATACATAAAAAAATTACGGTCGAATAGATAACTGCCTCCTTATTTTTGAAAGTCGGTTAAAAAGACGAACAACAAAAACAGCGTTAACAATTATTATTTTTAGAGATGAAAAATGTCTGTTTATTCACAGTTCGCGCTTCTAACACAAAGAGCCCGAGCGAAAGCATTTAATAACACCTTAGTTGCCTTTTTGGATGTTATTGCAGCATTAGAAGCATATTAATTTCATCATTCATCTCATTTCTCAGTTATTAATTTTGAAATAAATCTTTTATGTTTTTAATTAACTATGCTCTATCTTTTTTCTTTTACCTTTATAAATAACTAGCAGTGCAACGCAGGTTCACCCGTATATATCTGTTTTCTCTATTCTTGGGGTATTTGATCAAATATTTTCTTAGCATCTACCTACATGAGAAATTTCGACCCGTTCAGTTCAGCAGTTTGGGTTGTACGTTTATAGATTAGTTGATACTGTCAGTCAGTCAGTCAGTCACTTTTTATCCTGTGTATAGACTATAGATACTTGACGCTCGCTCCGACCTAGACTATGCTCGCTATGTAATGTATAAAGACCTTTCATTTATAACACTGGTATACTAATATTGATCTCGCCTATTTTACCCCACTAGCTTCATAACATCCGATTTCGCTCATCTTCGAACTTAAAAATTTCTTTAACCTAAACTCTTCACCTACTAAATTTTATTAAGATCGAAAGAACGATCCCTCAGATATCGCTAACAAAATTGTATAAATACGTACACACTCGCTAAGCCGTCTCAACTCTAAGCTTCGCTCAGTCAAAAAGCTAAAGTTGAAATTAACTTTCGACATTTAAATTAATGCAAGTTATTATATGTCGCTGTTATAAAACATGGCAGATTAAATGTAAGCTTTAAATTTCGTATAAACTCAATGGACTGTAATTGAACCAGCGGATTAACTTATATCTGCCGCCGGCTGCAGCGTTTCAAAATTATTTTATTCGAGTGAAATATTATGCTATATACATTTGTTGTTATAAAGTATACACAGGTACAATTTATGCGATAATATAATACATTTTTACAAATACATACAATACTCAAAGAATTCTACATTCTGTCTCAACATAAAAAATGCCGTGTGAGGTCAAAGAAAAAAGAATTGCAAAAGTGTTAAAGGAAACAACAGCAATACTCATATTACAACCCTCGTCTTTTATAAACCGGACATTTTAACTAACAAAACAATACAATGTCCAGTTGTGTTTAAAAATTTAACTCTTTGCAAAAATACAATAATCTCTACATTTAACTTACAAAAAGACACAATCTATGATTAACTTATATTAAATGAACGCCGATATGAACAAAGTCTCACAAATAGTTTGCCTCAAGAAATGAAAAGAATAGCATTCCTACGATTTTGAAAGAAGAAAAATAAGACGGGAATGTAAAGACAAAACGGGGCTATGACGATATCAATCACATTTACATATGTACATAATACGTACAAACATGAACCATTTTTGTATTGTACCCAGTTTTCGGGTATCACAGGCACAATAAATCACAGCGATAAATCAACGTCAGGAATACTTAGCTCGGAATTCAGGCATTTCTGAGATTGCTAACAATAGGCAATGAGTTTCTAAATCCGATGTCGCGTGCCGAGGTCGCCCTTCTGACATTACTAATACATATTTGCAAGGAAATTTCTATTATGTTAGGTCTGTGTATTTTTCTTTACTTAATGACCAAGCTTATGTCATAGTTGAATAGACGTGGACGGTCTTTGCTATAGTAGCACCTTTTAATGTTTGTTGTATTCAATATTAAAGTACAGTTTATAGTAACGTTTGTAATTATTGTTGAAATGGTTACCCATTAAATTTATTTCTCACTTAAATAAGATTTTTTACCCGATAAATAAAAAATATTAAAAAAATATTTTTTGAAAAAAAATTAGTTTTAATAGAAGCATAGTATACACAAGTGTACTCAATAACCAGTATATCGATAATAATTCCAATCCTCATTGTATTACGTGATATAAATCATGCCAAAATATTGGGCACTTTGCCAAAAGGTATTTTCCCATTAAACTAAACAATGAGTAACCGCACCCCGGGGAATGGGTTAGATATAAGGGAAGACCTAGTCAACACGGATATTTGTCTAAGCTAGATATGTTTAATTAATTCTCATAGTTTGTTATAATTCTACCGATTTAGTGATGAATGTTATGAGAAAGTGATGCATTTTTAAGTGATTTTCGAAACACTATTATAAATATTCGAAAGCGAAATAAGATTGGCAATGTTACTTGTATATTAAAATATAAGAGATACTTATCAAACGTTTTCAGTTCTACTTATACCCCTCAAGCAGCTTAGTTTTAAAATAGAACTTAACAGAAATAGTAGGCATCTTGCCAAAAAGGTATTTTCATGAAAGTAAACCATGAATAACGGCACCCCGGAGAATAGGTCAGATATAAGAGAGGGGCAACTGAACAGGGATTGTCTTAACTAAATATGATTCATTAATTCTGATACTTTTGCACCGTTTGCTAAGGAAAATAGATATAATAGACTAAAAATCTTTCCTTTAATACCCTTTGTTTTATACAGCCTAAAACGGAATAAGACTGGTTAGTTAGTTGCATATTAAAATGTAACAATTATCAAATTTAATCCACTTATTTCCCTCTCACAAATGCCTTAATTTTAACACAGACGTACCAATACAAAAATAGTAGGCACTTTGCCAAAGGTATTCTGCTATTAAACTAGACAATGAGAAGCCGCACCACGGGGAATAGGTCAGATATAAGGGAAGGGCTAGTTAACAGGAATGTTGGTCTTAACCAGAAATGATTAATTGATTCCTTTATTTTGTTTTGAAGCCTACTGTTCTGTTTAGTGAAGATTGTACTAAATATTAATAGAGCAATAGGGTTGGCAGTGTTAAACATTTACATACATCTATTCTGCTTATTATTCTTTAAACGGTAGTTTAATTTTAAAAGAGAAAATAATACTAAAATAGTAGGTACAACAAAGGTATTTTTGCAATCAACGATCAATCGAATAGATCAGACATCAGGGTAGGGCACTTAACAAGTGATGTTTGTTTTAACCAGATATGATTAACTAATTCTCATAGTTTGTTGTGTGTAAGGAACATAGATAAAAAAAGGATTTTTTGAGGATTTTTGCGTAATTCCTTGATTTACAATATCCACTAACGTAATAAGAGTGACAATTTTAGTTCCACAACTATGTATATACATTAAGCGAATAGTTGAATTATTTAGTTAATTAATAATAATTTTCACTTTCTTTTACTAATTACTGACATTTTGATTTTCATATTCTATACCGCAAATGTCGTTACTTATTCTTTGTTCTCCACAAAAATTATGGTCATAAACGTACTAATTAAAGTTACAAGTTAACTAAGCATACATATGCTGCTTTATTCATTATTCTTATTTCGTTATAATAAATGCCTTACTTTAAAAATATAATTTAACATACTAACACCTATATAGTAGGCACTTTTTCTACATACATATATTTTCATTACTATACAATGAATAACCGCAGCCCGGGGAATAGGTCAGATATATGGGAAGGGCCAACATAACAGATGTTTGTCTTAACCAGATATGATTAATTAATTCGAATTGTTTGTCTGTCCCGTACCCTATATATGTGTATGTATTTAATCAACACGTGTCAAATCAAAGGACTATAAATATTTAAATTAATGCTTATAATAAATTAATTTTCATTGTTTTTATTCCACGTGTATATAATCTGATATGTAAAGCAACTACAAATTGTTTAATCAGCATAATTCCAATTTCCCTTGAGCTTAAGTTTAAAGTTAATGGTATCCTATATAAGGATATGCATTTTAAGAGTTTAAAAAATGCATTAACCTAGGGTAGGGGACTTTTCATAACAAAGCAAGCAAAGAGCCACCTGATGTTAAATGATCGCCCATGAATGAGCACACAATGCCAGAAGTGCCACAGATAAGGAAAAGAATTAATGACAGGAAAAGAGAAGAAAATTAGGGCAGGAACACACCCTTTTGAGCCAAAATTTATAGCTTTAATTATTTATGTGCCCAATGCCATGTCATTTAGATTCATAGAATTTTAGAGAAGTGATTTTGTATTTTCAAAATGGCGTTAAAAATTAAAAGCATTTTGGCTTTCGCTACTGGAAAACTATTTTCATTAAAATTGTTAAGCAAACACACCCAGCGGGAGACCGATATTAAATATTTACAGTTATCTCCCTCCAGCAATATTTCTTAACTACGAATGTAATAACTTTGTCTGAAAGCATTTAAAACGAAAATCTTATTTTATAAAGTAATTTTGTTAATATGTGAAATTTATTGCGGTATTCCTTCATATCTTTTAGAAAATAAATTGAAATTTTGTTAGTATTTTAGGAATAGAGGAGTAGTTTTCACAAAAGAAGATTTATACTACTTGCATCGCAGGTATAATTAGTATATGAAAGATCATTCAATTCCATTGATAAATAAAAATCCTAGACACACAATCAACGTCTTATGAAAAAGTCTATGGAACTAGTGAAGTATTTTTTTTACAAATCAATAGAGACTTAGTACCATCAAGAGGTACATTACAAAATATAAATTTACATTTTAGTATGTCTCTAATAAGAATAGGCACTGCAGTTCTGCCGACTTGCAAACCTTGCCTTCAACCAAAGGCCTACAATGTTGTACTTTACACGTGCCACATCTTACCCTAAGGAAGTACCGTTTATGAATAATTTACACCACGAAAGATCTGAAACAATAATAAGTCTCAACGTTGAAAAAGGTTCATACCCTCATCTTCTGTACCCTTCCTCTCCTATCCTCAATTATTAATTTCCAGATCGACTTCCCAAAACATGAAGAAGGTTTTCCATGGACTGTATCCGTGGTTATGAATAAATTTAAAAAAAAGCTACGTTTAAACATTTGTATTTCATTTTGTATATTTTATAGCATGCATTGTCTATTGATAGAACAACATTTCAGTTACCTACTATAAATAAAAACATTTTACTAGTAACAATTAATACATTAAGCTAACAGTTGAATTATTTAGTTAATTAATAATAATTTTCACTTTCTTTTACTAATTACTGACATTTTGATTTTCATATTCTGTACCGCAAATGTCGTTACCTATTCTTTGTTCTCCACAAAAATTAAGTGTGGACATAAACGTACTAATTAAAGTTACAAGTTAACTAAGCATTGTCTAATAATTGGAGTTGATTGTTGAACGCATGTTGAAGTTTAATTATACCTGTGTTAAATTAATTACTCTTACCTACAAGGGGCGTTTCTGAACGTAACGTTCACGGCTAAAACGATAAGGGAATTTAAATAGCCATGCCCCGGCTTCGTGCGAGTTCTATCTAGTAAAAGTAAAGTAAAAATAGTTTATTTAATGAGAAAAGATATAATATATATCTCAATGGATTAAATATATTCATTTTTGTTCATAAAAATATGGAATGCTGGTGTGACTCTTTCACAAAGTATAAGAAAATAAAAAAAATGTTGACTATATTATTGTGTGTGTGCGACTTATCTAATAGATATTTTTATCATCAAAATAAGTTTTAAGTTATACAATTTCCTATTGCCCATTAGTTTGAAATTTTTCTGAGAGCAAAAACGTCATGGCGAGATAAAGGAGTCCTTATATGAAGGCTTACAGGAAAAAAAGCAACTTAGAATATCATCTGGTATTACAGTAAACAGAGACGCAGTCTGCAGTACTTTACAGTTAACAATTTTAATCAACTAAATTGGAAAAATAGAAGACAACGAAAATAACGTTTCCTCCTAGAGAAGTTTTGCATAAACTTTTGTGAGATAACGTTGAATTGAATAATCTAGGTCAATTTTAAATTTAACATCCATTTTGTATTTCATTTGTTTTAACTTTTGTATACTTTATGAAGCGTAGTATTGACTATAATAACAATTGATAGTGTTGTATCGTAAATGTCATAAAAATGAAACTTTTAAAACACGATCTTTTGATTTATTTAAACCAGATAGAAAGAAACAATAAAAATATATAATAATTCTTTAAAAGGAAATGCGATACCCACAATTTTACGTTTTATCACTTCAAAATAGCCTCGCCAACCACTTTAAGTCATGGTGGCAAATCTCAACAGAGACTAGCCAGATACGCAGGAGATATTATAGTGCACAACTATGTGTGCAGAAAAAAACACAACTATGTGCGGTCTTTTCGTGATCAAAATTGAAAACAAAAATAGAAGTATCGAAAGGTTACCGAGAATTATTATTAGAAAAGTTGCAGACTAAGCATTTGGAGGGTCTTGACGTCATCGTCTGCGATCTGACATTGAAACTATATCGAGCAGGGTTGGGTCAAAATTGATCTATTTGTAGCGAATGGATTTACGTGACATGCAATATCAAACTTAGACAGCAAATTAATTTACTGATTATTGATTTTTTTATTATATTAAGAATAGGTACGCCAATAGAATAGGTACACAAATTTTTACAATAAGATAACTGCATTATACAAAAAAATAACATTCAGATTTGTTGACAAATTAAAGGTACTTTCAGAACATTTGCAAACTTCTTATACTTACAATATGTCCGTCGGTTAAGGAATTAAACATTTAAAAAAGGGATTTTGAAGAAAACTAAATATAGTTAATAGGTTGATATATTTTGTTCTTGTATTTTTATAATCGATCGAGTGCACGTTTCAGATTAACCATAAACTTCGAAAATCTTTACTTTACTTTCTCGACAGTGGACAGAGCAATGGTATTTTTTTATTAGCGGGATAGAAGTTGACTTCAAACAAAAACAAAAGTCCCGCAGTTTCTTTAAACTCTTTTCTTCTTTAAACAAAGAAATCTTTAATGATAGAGTTTCAGGATATATTTATTGCTACAAGTATTAATAACTACCTTTCACGATCTTACATATATAAAACGTTCATAAAACGATTTTCTTAAGGTCGCTGAACGTGGTTCGAGTAATACAAAAGAATATATCTTGGAAATCAAGATCATTAAGTTCGCATCATTAGGGAAATGGATGGCGACATGCCAAACGCTCACAAGAAATAAACCGCTTTGCAAATGTGTTGGATTTGTTTGGGAAATTACACGTATATGTGCCCAAATCTCATTGTCTATATGTATGTGGAATATAACGATTCACTATGGATCAGTAAATTATACTTACTTAGATTTTTGTAAATATTGTTCATTCCATTTGTGCATCATCATCATCATCATCACTAGCATGATAAAGAGGAAAATTTGGTTGTATATTATAATGACTAGGCTCAAAATCTACTGGACCGATAAAGCTTCTTTCACTATTCGAAAGCTATCTTATCCACGAGTAACATAGGATATATTTTATAATTATGCCACTAGAGCGAAGCCGCGCAGATAGGCTAGAACATACATTACAGCATATTAAATTACGTTTTTTCGATGATAAAAGCAAGGGGCAGAGCTAGTACCATACCATACCATACCATAAATGCTATTTCGCACATGAGGTATACTAAAGTCCCGGGAGCAAAGAATGATCGCGTGGGTAATCGATATTAATTCCCTGCGCGAAGAGTTAATGGTCAGTACGTTCGAATCGGTCTGTGACATTTATTTTATAAAGGAAACTCTTGTTTGTACCTAACAAGTCGTAATCAAACAACAATTTTTTGCTCTAAAACAGGTTACGTGGTAAAAGAAAATACATAAATATTGCAAAAAAATAATTAAAATATTGAAATCTTATTTAATCTGAATGCTTCATTCAAAATGATGTCGTATTTTAAGCGTTATCTTAATAAATAGTACTTAAATATAAATAAACGTTAATCGTTGATACAAGTATTTCTTTTTTAAGAACAATGAAGCTTTACCGGGTTCAGAATTTTATAAAAGTTCAAGAAAACTTAGTTATCTAAACATTTATTCAGTATATTCTTCTCCATGTTATATTTGGAATTTTTCTATTCAGTACCAAGTTGAAATTCATTCCGTATACAAAGGAACATAAAATTTTAGTGCCCACATGTGTAAAGTTTTTCAATTTACATTCAGTACGGTACGTTAGTAAAATAGAAAATATGCAGTTTACGTTTCATAGACCTCTACACTAAATGTAGGGGAAAAAAAATATTCGAGTATTTTATGCCTACTAAATACGTTTTATATCAGTTTTCCTAATTTGTATGACATACTATCAAAGACAAGTATATATTGTTATTATTATGTATGATTATGTATATCATATATATTATATATTACTTTTACTTGCCTCTTCATTTACATCATTATCAACAAAGTAATGAAATTCAATTAAATTAAATACTTTATTGCACACAAACATAGCATAATAACGAATGGCGGTCTTATTGCTGTAATTGTATTTTTACCAGGAATTGACTTCTGTTCCATCTACCACCAGACCCTCATATAACACAAACGGAGTCATCGATTTCAGATAAGGAAAAACTTAAGACTTTCGATCATAATTTAAGCATTGTGTCGCTTTTAGGCATCATTTAGAAATTATCTTTATTTGGTCAGGGCGTAATTTTTGGCTATTTTTATCCGGTCAGGAACGTGGTTCGTTTGTAACTGAAAAAACTTATACCAAAATGTATTATTTTTTGTAGCAATCAGTCCCTTTGTCGCGAGGAAAAAAGACCATAACAATAATTAGAACGTGTTTTTCGTTTAACCGTATTTACAAATTTGCGCGAAACATTTTATACATATTGAATTATATGTAGCAACAATTTGCTAAAAGTTGTGACCATTTTGTCCAGGTTGGCCGATCACAAACGACTGACAAACATTGTCATTGTATTCTACTGAATATTTATTGCAGCTTGTGAGCGCAGCTACTTCTTTAATTGAAACAGATATACTGTGTGTTTTTTATATCCATGTCTTGAAATTTTTTGTAGCAATTGCTTATTAAACAATTAGGGTATATAAGTTGTTTTTTATCACTTATCCAACGGTTTCTTATTCTTTCTTTATTTAACTTTAAAGTAAGTAAAGTGGTAGAAGTAAGTAAACCTACATATTTAGTATTGTGCATGGGCGTACCGAGGGGGGGGCAGGGGAGGGCAGCTGTCCCCCCCTGGATATCGTATACCTCTCTACTCTCTATTGTTATTGATTAAAATTTCAGAATTTGCAGGATAACTTGTGGGTGTTTTTCTTATATATATTGTAGGTGTATTTGCCTTACACACCACACGTGTAAGGCAAACAAGCGCGCGGGAACTGGCTTAAAAAAATTGATCTGCCCTCCCCTAGCCCAGGACCTGGGTACGCCCATGGTATTGTGTTCTTAGAAATAAATGTTTTTCTTTCTTCTTTTTTCTAAACATTAATATATTATACGGTAAAATGTATAACAACCTTTTTCAGCAAAAAAATGTGTTTCAAATAAGTTTCCATTTATCATTATGGCCAAAACTAGAGTTTTCATAAGGATAGCATTACTAATAATCAGAAAAAAATTTAGTCAGTACATTTCTTTCATGATAAAACATGGATTAGAATGATTTTTATATATCAATGATTAAAACACTAAACATAATTTATCTCTACCTGTGTTTATCCTAATAATACCTTTGAAACTATTGAAATGGTATTTTTTTGAATTTGAATCAGTATCCAATCAGATACAAATACACAATTGAAGCTTTTGCTCACACCCATTTTGGACAAGGCATTTTTTAGAAAAAAGTAGTAACTATGAATACAGCCATAGATTACTAAATAGTGTACTAATGATAATGGTAATTCAACGTACAGCATTACAATAATTCATGCCCAAGTTCTTCTACGTAAACTTTATATACACGATATGAAAAGTAATTAGAAATGATAGTCACAAACCTATATAATAATAAAAGATACCACAATACATAATTTGGTCCCTCGTGGCAGACTCCTCGGTCGTAATAACATAATTGTGTCTCCATTTATGGCAACAATGTAACAAAACTCCCACGAGTAAAGTATTTATGATTTATCGACTGATTAATATTCATAACATATAACCGAACAGTAAAACACAGTTATTGATTGAGATTACATTCTTAGTTTTCACCTAGAAAGTACTATAGTAAGGAAAATAAAACGTATTCAGTGTAAATATAGATAAAACACCTCATGATTTTTCTGTAATTTAATGTATAATAAAATAAACCCAAATAAAGATTTGTCTCTTGTTTATTGTCTAATAACAAATAACAAATAAGCAATTGATCTTCTATCGAATAAGTTAGAAATCAGTGGTTTTATAAAAAATTAAGTATTTCTTTTTATTCTTCTGATTTCGAATAAAGTAAGAGTGTGAGGTCATCTCTGCCTACGCCTCCATAACACCAGACATCCAAATAAAATTAATGGAATTAAGAAAGGACTGATGACCGGTAAAAGTGGTGTATTCTAATGAGAGTGGAAAAAAACACAACCAATAAAAAGCTTATTTATGTATCTTATTCTATTGTATCACGTGTAATTTCAATCAACATTGTCTATTTGTTCCTTAGATTCATGCAAACAGTAACCAATAAGTGTATATAATTACATTTGCGTTTGGATGAGATTTCTCCGTACTGACTAATTTATTGAATTCTACACTGTTTAACCATCCACTTATATTATAATCTTTGTTGTGCTCGCTATATTATAATATTCTAGTTTATACATCGAGCATCATTCTAGTATCTTTTGCTATAACTCCCTAGAATGCAATTTATGTAACGCAGTTTATGTGGTAACTTAGCTAAATTCTTGCGGAATTAATGTTTAGTTCCCTCTCTTAAAATTGATTTATTCCACGATACTCCACGAGTAAATCCAATCGACATTGTCTATTTGTCCCTTAGGTCCACGCAAACACTACCCAATAATTCATGCTACTGAATGTTTGTGATTGGGTTTCTCTCTAGCTGCTAGTTTATCGAAATCTACATTGTTTCAAACACCAAAATCAGTGTTTGCTGTAGTCGGTATGTAATTTACATAAACTTGCTCACCTAGCTTACGAGATTTACAACTCCAAGTCGTGGTGTATTAGTGTATATATGTTAGTAACTTGGGCTTTGCATAATATTAATAAGCAAGTTATATTGTCATAGAATATGATTTAGTGAATTTGATTCAACTTTATGGTAACTTCCCCGAATTGGCCCACTTCAGGTCAAAGAAGTACTTTCAATTCTACGTAATGTTCAGTGATTATGGACATCCATAAAAATCAGAGACTTAAACAATATAAGAAGGGGGTTAAGGAAGAAATTGATGATAATGAAGAAGAAGCACTAATGCAGAATGCATGTAGCAGAAAAGGTTAGAGTTTTTTTTTATGTTATAGCAGGCAAGCGGGGCATGCGGTTCACCTGATATTAAGTGACTGACCGTAGCCCATGAACATAAACATTTTGGTACCCATGATATTACATTGTGCAATATTTTATTTCACCATAATTCACGAGAAAATTCGCCATTGTCATTTGTCCCTTTCTACACAAACACCAAACAATAATTCATACGGCTAGTCTATGCCTGTGGTTGAGGTCTCTCTACACTAGTGATAATTTATCGATATCTACACTGTTTCAGCAAACAAATAAATCAGTATTAGCTTTGCTCTCTATGTAAATGACTTGCTACACTAACGAGATTTACAGTTCCAAGTCATATATAATGTACTATACTCCTTTGCTATAGCTTCATAGATGATGATTTAAATGCAGTTTGACTGTGAAATATGTTGCAACGTCGTATGCAGGTAAAGTCGAAGTAGATTTACTTTTCATATATTCATGGACCAAATTGTGAAACGTCTGAAACTTTATTTAGGATAGCGTTCAAAATACTATTAGCCCAGTGGAATTAGGTAAAAAAAGGGGTCAACCTCGGAATGAAAGATAATAAGCTGGAAATTGGTAAAAACCTTTGTTTTGTTACCCTAAATATTGTCTCAAAAGTCACAAATGCTATCGTGTCCGCGTCTTAAGATATTGAAGGTCAAAGGTCACAAAAAACGCTGCGCACTCTTCGCGCTCTACCTCAAAAACGGTTGATCGTATAAAAAAAAGTTTAGACAAAAGTTGTAGAGAATTTTATACTCTACAACTTTCATACTAGGTGAAAATATCATTTAAGCAATAGGAACCGAGGTATTCGCGAAAAATCGTTTTTTGTGACCT
>LQNK01000537.1:58673-83932 GCA_001586405.1 Phoebis sennae | reverse complement strand
TTTATAAAGACGAGCATGTAATTTAAATACTTATAATTAAAGTCATAATATCATTTTTCATAACAACTATGTTAATTTTGTAGTCTTCGCGTGCGAAGCCGCGGGCAAAAGCTAGTAATAAGATATAATAGTATCGTCGGGGACAAGATAACTTGCAATATGATATTGCAAGTTTTATGAATATTTCGACTATTGTTTGGTATAGAAAATTTATTAGAATCACATGCAATGATTTATTGTTGAAATTGATAATTATTAAAGGTATTAGGATTACAGGAAGTTTGATTGGATGCAATTTATAAGTACCACGTACTTAGTAGTAATGTGTTATTTTATCTCGGATAAGAGAATACAGGCTACCAATTTACATTACATATTATCACACAATGCAACAGCTATAAGACTGCACGAATTGCGGGTAGAATCCAAAAGTTCTTCCGAAGTAGCATTACCGACACATCGCCAATACAAAATCTTAGTTTGAACGACTTCCTCTAATGCTCAGAGCTTCAGACACATTCAAAGGAGTGCACTTGTGTTATCTGTAGCTAGGGTTGCCAATATTTTTGTTATATCTATACTTCTATGCTTATTGAAAGATTTGTTTTTTTTTGTGTTGAATAGGCTCTTAAACTACTGCACCGATTTAGATGAAATTTTGTACAGAAATTCTTCGAAACGCTAGGAAGGACACAGGATAGTTTTTATCCAAAAAGATAATTCTTACGGAACGGGAGAGGCCGCGAGTGAGGCCGCAAGCTCAGCTAGTAAGAAAATAAATATGTACAAAATGAAAAAAAAAGCACGGATTGTCAAAAAAAATTTAGATCTTTCCTGTTTATGGCCCCAGAGTTCGAATTATGTTATGTCAATACTAAAACTTCTCGTAAAGTATTTTAGAAAGGAAGTATCATTACCCAAAAAAAACGTACTAAACCTTTATTTTACTATACGTGTGACTACCCTATTTATTCTGTACCATATACTTTACTAACTGTCCTATATTCCTGAGTCTTGAACCTACGCCGAATGAATACGATCAGATGTTCATAGATGTACTACATATTTATTGAAGACTAGCTGTTTCGCGCGGCTTTGCTCCCGTAGGATAATGTTATAAACTATTATATAGCCTATGTTACTCGTGGATAATGAATTAATGAAAAATTATTTATTGCACTTAATAAGGATACACGAAGATACCTTGAGAAGAAAAAGTACAGGAGGCGGTCTTATCGCTACGAGCGATTTCTTACAGACAACCGGAGAGTAGAGGAAAGATTGCATAGAAGGAGTAGGAAGTGCACAGCAGATTAGCACAAGAAAGTTTGAGAATAAAAACAATAATGTAGCTTTCGAATGATAAAAGAAATTTTAAAATCGGTCCAGTAGTTTTTGAGCCTATTGATTAAAATCAAACAAAGATATAAGATGAGAATATTGAGATCTCAGTGTCCATATTAAGAGATCACTTAAGATTTATTGCTTTGGCACGATCTGGACCTTAAAATAATTATTCAATTATTTTCTACATTGATTTAAAAAAACGAGCTTATAATTAGTGTTACCAGTATCGGCAATTTAAAACAACAGCAAAATAATGATAATCGATTGAGGAAATGTCAAATTTCATCTATTTTTCAACTGAATTCATATGAAAAAATATTATAAACCTATATTTAAATTTCTATGTAGAGAATAGTTACGTAAAAACCTCGTTCTAAGTCAATATGAAAAGAAACCCTATGTCCATTTGTTTCACTCCTACCTCGGAAACTGCGCTGATTGAACGCGATGTGACCAATCATTGCATCGGGAATCAATCAACATGCCCCAGCCAGTGGAATGACATGGAGTGGATAATACCACTTACTATTTCTTATTGAATTCCAATGCCCACTTGTTTCCGTCCCATCTCGGAAGCTGCGCTGATTGAACGCGATGTGACCAATCATTTCATCGGGAATCAATCAACATGCCCCAGCCAGTGGAATGACATGGAGCACATCATACCATTTATTATTGTCCACTTTTTTTCGTATCAACACAACGTATCCAAAGTTGTGATTTAAAGTTGGGTCATAAAATTTTCTATTAAAATTTAAATGAATAAACATATACTAGATAAGTAGATAGTCTTAAAAAAACTAAATATAGAAATTGTAAATGTACTTATAGTCTATAATAACCTATACAAATATTGTAAAGAGAAGAACACATTTGTGTTTTTGTATGTATGTTTGTAATATTATCACAAAAAATTCTAAACCGATTTCATATACCCTAGACACCTAGAAAATAATAATATATTAAGACAACAAACAACTACATTATCTACAATTATAGGTCACAGTCATAGGTTACTTAGTGTAAAGTTGTGTATCTCGTGATTTCACACATGGTTTTTCATAGAACATAAAATGATTTAACACCTCATAGTCTATTGTTCAACTAATTCTAAACAAACTTATTTATGTAAGGGTTTTTCATGGTCGTCTTTACGTACGCATTACCGTATGTTGTAGCTTTTCTAAACATTTCAACACTTGATAGATAGGGCTGCCATTTGTTAATTGCAAATAAAGATAATTAGGCAAAAAAGGTAAAAAAATTGTCCGTGTCAAGAACACACTTAACTCCCTGAGAAAGTCTTTTTTATATAAAAAAAAAGAATTTATTACGATAGATGGACATTGGGGATTCGATTTGACCCTTGTAAATTGAAATCAATTATGCCAAAAATAATTAAACGGTATTTTTAATTTATATAAAAAATAATTAATTCAATTCTCTTATACTACTTATACTATAAATATGAATGTTTAGATGTTTGTGTAGCAATCACGCCACACCTACCGAACAAATTTTGATGAAATTTCTTCTACAGATAGGCTACGTGGAGATGGCATACATATGGTGGAATAAATATAGTAGAAGGTATCCTTTTACTAAACCAGCTAGATTAGATGATATACTTATTCAACAAAAAATCCTAAATTTAACGCGAGCAATGCCACGGGAGGAAGCTAGTAGAATATAAATTAAATTTTTCTTTGCTATAGCAGGCAAGCGGGGCATGCGGTTCACCTGATGTTAGGTAACTGACCGCATCCACAGCACGAAGTGACGCAGATGCCTTGCCGGATTGAAGGTAGGGTAGGGAGATAAAGAGAGGATTAATGATAGGAAGTTGGAAGAGGACTAGAACAGGACGGGAGAGGAGGAGGATGGGAATAAAGACACCCGCTCACCATACAAAACACAGTTTAACACTGATTCAGACACGTCGGTCTTCTGCTGGGTGGGTGGTAATTATAACGGTGCGAGCAGTACTACCTTTTGTCGCCTCATACGACACCCACGGGTAGGAATGTAGCGACACACGTATTCTAACCCGTGGTAAAATAACGTACTATTTTATTATGAAGTAGGATAGGATTACGGGCGGCAAGTGGCAACCCTAAATTATTAAATCAAAGGAAGGATAAATCTATATTTAAGTTTTTTCTGAAAGTCATGGCCATGACGAAGATTTTCGTAGTAAAGTTACATCACAAGAGAAAATGGAACGGTTTTCCAAAGAATGTTTATGCTAAGTGCACTTCGTTTAATAGGATAATGGCTTCTAAAGTCGTTCTCACTCGGAAACTAATTTTTGCTTTTACATTGAATTCATAATAGGATTGAGGACACTTATTCATAATCTTTAATTAATTAAAGTAATTGCTTGCAAATGCAAGAATGGCTCTTTTTATTGGACCTATTGTAATGACAACAGTATAAAGTATACACTATCCTTTAAAATATATTCGCTGCTGCTGAACTTCAGTACTAAATCTAAGATTTTTTTAATTTATTTTAATTTTGAAAGTAATTGTAAGATTTCTTATAGAAATACTGACATTGAGAAGGAAGACTTTTAACATTTAAAACTATCTACAATCTGGAATACTTATAGGCGAAAAATGAAAAGGCTAAATAAAATCAGTAATAGTTGTACATTGCAGTATATTGAAAACGTCTGACAATATAAGATGTCGATACCTTACTATCGATCAAATCATAACGTATCGTTAATATACTGAATATTAAAGTTAACTGGGTTATGGGTAAATCCCTTCCACTTAAAATGAGGATATAATAATTCACGAAAACGTGACCGTGTTCACGAATTCATAGCCAGCATGTATCCGGAACTATTTATCTGAAACTATTTTTTAATTTTATTCTTTATTTAAGAAAAAATATTTTTTATGCATTGCATAGCCTTATATTAACTTAAAAAAAGGCATAGTTCATTTGTTTGGAGATATTCTTTTTATAAAATGGGATATTTTACACAATCTTAGTAATCGTTGAAAAATACATTAAATTAAGAAGAGAGTAGGGCCCAGGGTACTACCCTGAGGAACCCCGTATACACTTTTAACTTCGCTACTTAAATTATTATCGATACGGACTACCTGTGTTCCGCTGTGTAAAAGTAGTCTTCGAACCATTTTAGTGGAATTCCTTTAATTCCCACATTTTCAATTCTCGTCATTAATATTGAAATGGAAACGGTGTCTGAAGCTTTACGTAAATCAAGGAAGACTCCTAGGCATTTGTAGCCTTCATCCTGGTAGGTTGACACCAAATTGGTTAATAATGTAGTTGTATTTTTTCCACAGGAGCCATCCCCATGGTGACGGCCACGGTGTACTGCGCGCCCGCTCCGCTGCGCTACGCCGCGCTCGCTGTCTACAGCCTGGGGAGCCTCTTGGGCTTGTATAAGGTAAGTGTCTTGTAAAGAAGCCATCCCAATGGTAACGACCATGGACATAACCTGGAAATATGCCCGCCGCTAGCTGTTTGATCGTCCGCGTACACTACCGAATATGCTGACATGAAGATGATAGCTAGCCAGTAGTGCCATTTTTCGGCCCACCAAAAATCAAGATGAGGGCTGACACGTCACCAGTTCCATGGAACTTGGCTTGCACCCCAAAAAACTTGCACCACAAAACATTTACTTAAGCCTAGCCATAAAGTAAATGTTTTGTGCACAGAAGCTATCCCGATGGTGACGGCCTTGGTCTATAGCTTGGGGAGTCTTAAAATTAATAGAGCATGACGTTGGTTTTAACACTAATTGTTACAGTCATTTAAATGTTGAAAGTACCTTCTTAATTACTAGGTACATAAAATTGTACTTTCCACAGAGTGCTTTATCCTTTTTAGTAATAGGTAAAATATTTTCACCCTCAAAAAATTTTGGAAAGTAGTTACTCTAGCCAAGAACTAAATAAATGATTTTATTTTTGCAAGTTGCCATGAATCGACACTTCTGACTATTAAAAGTATTACTAAAATTTTTAAGTTTTCCTCAAGCACAAAAATGGTCTGAGAAAGAATTCACAAGAATGCATAACCTAAAAATAATATTTAGCTCGGTAAAGACGTCAGACGTTTCAAGTAACCGTTACTGTATATGAACAGGTTTCTTGGACCAAAAGTCACCGCGTCCTTACGTGTTCTCATCATGACGCAGCTTTGACGTGGTTTCCAAAAATTGAAGTACCTTAATGAACCATAAATAACACTGCAGAAATAAATTGTGACGTATTTAGTTATTAATGACGTATTAGGGACTGTACATAAACCAGAGAGAACTTCTAAATCTTTCCAAGTATGACGTATCAAAACTTCATAGTTGTTTTTGATTAGCGACCCACCCCGGCTCCGCACGTACACGTACTTCGCAAGTATATGATATGCATGTTATATTCCTCCTTAATGACTATCTATTTAAAAACCGCATCAAAAAGCCGAAAAGGCTATATATAAGGCTCTATGTTTTTATATTACTTACCAATTACTTTTTTTTTTAAGCTGACAAATAACTATTTTATGTTATTATTTAAAAAAAAAACATTAATTACTACATAACCTAAAAATATTGGAACATGGAAAAAGTCACATATTATAAGCAACTTTAAAATCTATTCTGCTTTTCACGAAGTCTATGACTCAGCTCTGACGTAGTTTCCAAAAACTAAAGTACCATAATGCATAATAATAACAATTTGGAGAACTATTCAAATGATGACGTATTTATTCATTGATTACGTGTTAGGGAATTAACCTTATCCATAAATAACATTTTGAAAATTATCTGCAAATATGACGTACGTAGATAAACGTTTAATACATAATTATTATAGGTCCTGTTGCATTAAAAATGTTTTTATAATTTTTTGTGGGACAAGTTTGTCAGATAACAACAAAGTGTTGTTTAAGCATGGAGAAATAACTAAAGTATGAAGAAGTAAATTATTGATGGTATGTGATGGTGAAATAAATTTAGAAATTGGTCCAGTAGTTTTTGTGTGAAAACATTACAAACATGCCTACAAAAACAAATGTTTCCTCTTTATACAATTAGGATAGATGTATTAGGGTAGCTCATATAACAAGTATTACAATATAGGAAGGCCCTCGGTAAAAGGAAAAAAATATTAATAAAAATTTTCTTCGTATTTCTAAGATAAACCATTAATAGCGGTTTGGACTATAAATATAACTATGACGTTAACTTAATCAGTATTTGGGTTTTTACACCGTATGAGCATGTAGGAAGGAATTTGATTAAATAATAATTAAAATCATTTTATTTACAAGGATTAGAAAGAAAGAAAGAAAGAAAATCATTTATTGGGACACACAACTCATTATTCATACAATTACAAACATACATTTAAACAGATACAAAGTGAATAAATGGGTGTCCCAACTGGGTCTCCACTCAATGTATAGACAGAATTCCAGAACGGTAAATTGCTGAAATTCTCACATTGATTTTCAGTGGACACCACTACTGACTCACTGACGGCAGCAACGGAGACTACTAATAAGGAAAAAAAAATTATAATAAATATCTATAAAATATATATATAGTTACTTCACATGATTTGTAAATTATTAACATTAAACTGTATAAGGTATTTAGGACAGGAAATAGAAAATAATTACATACATAAAATTACATAATATAATATAAAAAAGCTACTTCGGTTGGAAAAAAAAAACGTAATGTTTTACTATGCCTCAAGACCTTTTTGTAATTGAAGAAAGTAATTTCTCAGTTTATTTTTAAAACCAAAAATACCTTTTTGACTACGAATAGGAGGGTCGTTCCAGCATTTAGAGGCGCTGAATTTAAAACTACCTCTAAATGCAGTGGTCTTATGGTGAGGCACCTCCATTAGTTCATTCCCGAAACGTGTGTTGTAGGACGGGTTGATTTCCGACAACCACTTGAGCTTTTTACACAAGTAAGGGGGCACTTCATATTTTAGAACGTTAAAGACTATTGTAGCGAGGTGTAACTGGCTGCGGTAATCCATTTTAAGTATATTGTTATTGTTTAGATAAGGAGTTACATGGGAACGATAGGGGATATTATAGCAAAACCTGGAGCAAGCATTTTGTACCCGTTGTACAATTTTTTTAGTAGACGCCAGAAGCCTAGGACCAACGACGGTATCGGCATGATTGAATTTTGACAATGTTAATGATTCACACAGCAGCTTACGGGCGTTAACACTGAGTGCTTTTCTGATCCTATATAGAAGTTTCAAACGGTAAAAGCAATTGTTGGAAATTTTAAGTATATGGGAATTAAAGCGCAGCGATTCATCAAATAGTACACCTAAGTTTCGTGCCTCATTGACCCTCGCTATCGATTCGCCATTTACTTGAATTTGTGGATTCTTACCAGCAATAGCATTTACTTGGCCAGCTGCTCCCAAAATCATGAATTTGCTTTTGTTAGAATTTAAAACAAGACAGTTACTTTTTGACCAAGAGGAGATGCGTCCCAAATCATCTTGTAGTTTAGCTAAGGCTGCGCTCATTTCGTTTGGTTTAAAAGACATATAAATTTGTATGTCATCGGCATAAAGGTGATACCTACAATGCACTACTTTTGTGGAGGATGGTATTATTCCGCAAACGAAAAGGGAGGATCCTCGACCAGTCCGAACCAAAGCACTGGCCGACCGTTAGGCCCCGAGGATTAAAGTTTGGAAGTGGTATATGCTTAGCGACGAAAATATTTCAACATCGCGATTTAGGAATTGTGACGTCACGTGACACGCTTTTATATAAATTTTTATTTAAATATTTTCAAAACGTATTCGTGTAGTAGTTTTCATTTAATTAATTACTTGTCCCCTTGCCGTTCCTGTGTTGAGATATTTATTATATTTTCCTCAATGCTCAAAACATAAATTTAATGTTATGTTGTTGTTGCTAAAGCTGGAACAAAAAAAAGTAATTTAGGCAGGAGCGAATTCACGAATTCATTTAAATGAAAGTAACATCCGAACAAGAATAATATGTTTTACAACCCTTAGGTGCATATCCGTAGTTGCTAGTATTAAAGCGAAGAACGCCTAAACAGGGAGACGACCTTTATTTATTTTATTAGGAAAAGATATACCAACAGCACAAATTAAGATATTCTTCAAGACTTTCACGATAAAAAAAAATAAAAATGCGTTTATTGTTTTAAAAATTTGACATATTTGAATAATTGTGGCCCTGGCTCTCTAGCTACGTTAATACCTGTGTTAAGACTAAGAGAGCCAGTTCCTTCCCAAGGTGTGACTCTAGGAAATTCTACAAAGTAAAATTTGAAAAAAAATAGTTTAAAGATATTTTTTGATTTTCTACAAGACTTGTACAATAAGCAATGTTTGCAGGCGATGCGAGCGTGGTCCCCCTGGGAGCGTCGCCTGTGCTTCGCGGCTCCGTTCTGCATGCGGCTGCTGCTCGCCGGAGCTAGGGCGGCCCGCGTCGGAGGGGGGGACCCGCACGCCATCCTGCATGTCTTCCTACAGGTACGTTCCTAGCTCTATATGGTGGCACTTTTATCATATCCATCCCCTTGACTCTTTACCTTCTCCTATTATTTTTCCCCTTTGTTTATCCCCTCTCCTCTCTCAAAGTCAAAGCAACTGTTTCTTATTGAAGCGACTCATTTGTATCTCTCTAATTTAAAAAATAAGTTAGATGTAATTTTATTTTTTAATTTTCATGTTACGAGTAAGCCCACCGTCTGATGCCGTTTTATCCTTGAATGAAATGAATTTTCCCCATGACATACATAATTACATATGTTTCTTAAAAGTACGACATCAACCTTCCCACTTCAAACGTCAAACATGTATTCATACAGTTTTCTTCAGTGCCATACACAAGCTATACAATTTTCCGCCATAGCAACGAATTTTACACATGTAACAAGCCCGCATTGTTACATAAGTATTGATGTGGCCAAATGGGGTCAATACGTATCGTGACTTACAAGTTCAGTGAACCAATGAGCAGGAAGGCCCTGCTGGCGGCCGGCCAAATCAGTTCAACCTTACCCTTTGCACACTTACGTAACCCTAGATCAGCATACTTAATACTCGATAATGATCTAAACACTAGATGCTTTTGTTTTTTGTTTTTCTTTTTCGATGTCTAAGATAGCGATTATTTTGAAGTTTATGTTTTCTTTTCTGTTTACATGTTCATTTTCGTGTCTGTGTTGCGCCTTCGCGTATTCTTCTCACATATCCTTTCCTACCAGTCCTATTGCTTTTTAGTAATAAGGCTCGCCTTTTGTACGAAAAATTATAACTATTATCTGGTTATGGATATAATGTTTCTATATATATTTGAAAATAAAAATAGATAAGAAATATAAGAAATAAAAAGATATAAATTTCTCAATACACTTGTATCAGTCTCGGCTTTGTTAACACGTATTCATAGGAAACTCGCGAGAACATTTTAATTTAGTACAGACGTCGTCGCATCAATATTATAATAATCCATAGCTATCAAATCAAATCAAAATCATTTATTTCCATCACAAATCAATCCCCAAAAATCTTGCGTATAACCTATAATTTACACATGGTTATAACGACTTTTCTATCTATCTTATTTGTTCAATATGCACCTTTGTAATTCATAGTAATATCTAGTATAGTATTATATTATCTGTGGTAATATATTAATTTGAATTACAATTCAAACACCATTAGCAGATCACTCATCAAAAGACTGCGCTTTTCAATGCCTCGGTCAGTGAATCGGTTGATACCTCTTTTGTTGGAATGAAAACGGCTTTCTATTAATTATCCAAATGGAATTATAGCTTGAATGCCGGTATTTGTAAGAGCGCTGAAATGTCTTAGAGAAGATTCCAAATGGGTAAATTTATTCATTCAATACGTGCCACCACGTGGTTTAAGTTAACTCTACATGTCTGTGTATATTGTCATATTGTGAGCAAGGGCCCGGAGGCCTGTATTTCTTTCCCATTCCTCTTCTTTCTCCTCCAAATTTACTCCTTCTTTCCAATAATTTTTGTTATCAAATTATAATTCTATATTTTTCATTTTTAGCCTTATATATCTTATTATGTTAATATTTTAGTTTATTTTTGTAATCTCTGTAACGATTTTTTTTTAATTAAACGTTACCCTTAGCAGTAACATTTATTATATTTTTATCATCCAAGCATAGTGTAAGTAATTGTTGGTTGACCTTAAATAAATTCACTAATATTTTTTACATTATTATAAGCTGGTTAGGTAAGGCTGGACACATGTGAAACTTTGTTGTTACAGATGTTCATTGCTGTTCACTTCCAATCAGCTGAACCACAATTTCCGTCGTAATAAAGTGGTTTAAATAAAGAAACCACATCATTACCTACTCAAATACAAGTATAATCTAAAATATTTACCTACATCCTTGTAACCGTAGTATACACTGAAGGCTGCATTCCACGTCGTAAATTTTATGTTGTTCACGCATATGTTAGCTGCTGCCCGCGACTTTGATTGAATTCGGGGTCTATAGGTCAATGAAAAGTTTCCTTTTACTAAATCTAGCTGATAGCCTATATGTATAAATTTGCGATTAGTTAATTGAGAAAATAATACAGTCCTAAATTTAAGTATATTATTTTTTGTTTATCATCAATAGTCAGTTTTACCCTTTTATTTTCCCTACCGTTTCCCGTTCCATGTGTGCAAATATAAAGTATAGTAATTTAAATGAGTCATAATCCCGGAAATGTTGGTATTATTGGTGCTGATATTATTATACGTGCAACAAATATGAGCTTAATGAAATTGAAGGCAATTGCATGTATTAAAATGTATAACCGTATTTTTTATTCAAACTATCAGCTTTGCATTAAAATTTAAAAACTTAATCCGAGTCGTAACCAATTAGGTCACGAACTGAATTTTAAAACTGAAATTGAATATTGAATGTTCTTTTTAATTCATTGAAATTGACGCTAACTGAAAGTAAATTGAAAAAGTTTTAGTGCCTGAAAATCTGTTAATAAACTAACCCAGTAGGTATTTCCCAAACTATGGGTTGCCAATTGCCATGTATAGTGGGTCGCGGGGAAACTTTGAGTAGGACCTGTTCCACAACTACATGCCAACCAACCGTCAAAAATTGTATTTATTGGAATACTATCCGTACTAATATTATAAATGCGAAAGTCTGTCTGTCTGCCTGTTCCTCTTTCACGGCCGAACCGCTGAACCGATGTTGATGAAATTTGGTATGCATATAGATTAAGACACGCGTTCAAACATAGGCTACTATTTTTTTTCAAAAATCCGCCCCCTAAAATGGTTGAATGGGGGGGTCACCCGTGCGAAGCCGGGCGGGTCGCTAGTGGTATTATAAATATTTGAAAATTTCGTTATTCATGTTGGTAACGGTTATACTTATTTTCGTTTGTTAACGAGATTATATTATGTAGTTACAGAACTCCCTAGGAAGTTTTGGGAGACCAATGTCAATTTTTGCTCAAGTGAGTGAGTGTGGAAGCGCTTTTAACATGGGTTGTATGTAGTCCAGAATCCAGATAGCTTTGTGAGCCACTGAACTAACCAATACCGTACGTAATAAGCTTGACAATACAGTGAGTATAAACCGTCTTAATATAACTAATAAGCTTGACGTTTAATTAAGCCGCACTAAATTAATTGCGCCTGTCTCTTTAATGACAAATGGATTGTTATTATATTTATAAGGAAGACATTCAGAGGTTTTATTAGTTTATATTAGGATTCAGACTATATATTGTTTCAATATTTTAAATAGTTTTCATTTGTGACTTCGTCTGCATAGATCAAGATTATTTTTGAATTGCCCAATATGTTGTATTTCTTTATTTTTACTATGATCCTTGACCTGTTTATAGTTCCCTAGTTATCATTTAAACATTTTCTAATTAAATTACTATCGAAAGACAAAGAAGTTATTAGATATAAGGAACACTTCCACACATATTGAGCTATTTGAGTATACCCTTAATGGATGAAAGGCGTGTTTGATAATGTCAACTTGATAAGGGTGCCATTCCTTGCCCAGTCGCCCATTAAATTTGATCACAAAATGCTAAAATATTAGTTCGCGTTGAGAGCCACCTGTTTCCTTTTATGTGTCTATTAATATTAAACAGATTGAATGTTTTATTCGTAACATTTGTCGCTTTGTCTCTTGAGGACTAATGACCCCTTTATGCTAATATTTCTCCATAATGTGTAATGATTGAGAAGAAGGAAAAATTAGACGGATATTAATTTATTTCATGATAATTGATATGTAAAAAAACTTCGTTGACCCGTATTGGTCCATTATGCTAATATTTTTCGGAGATGTGTATTGATTGAGAAGGAGGAAAAAATTATAGATACAGAGATTCATTTTTTATCGATAACTGATATGAAAAACTGTATTAATATGTGTTCGTCGCTTTTTTCATACGCATTGGATTTGACCACGGTACATTGGATTTGACGGATCATAATATTCAGTGTATAGAAAGACACTCAAGTGCGTTCACTGATCCACATTGTTAGGATTGTATTATCCATACAAATATTGAATGTGATACATACGATACCGAACTGTCGATGCTGAGCTTAAACAGTTCAAATAAAATGCCAAATAATATCGTCAATTACTTAATTAAAGAGCTACGACTTGCTACAAGATATTTCTATGTGCTTCTTAAACTGTTTATCATTATACAATGCTAACATAAGCTTTATCTACTACAAATAAATGAACTTTGAGGTGTCATCCACTTATCCTAGATATTCTTCACTTACGGCCGTTTTCAATATTCTATCTGTCTCTTGTTTTGCTTACTAGAGTGAGGCAAATCTATCTACATATTTGCACTTGCTTTGATTTTAATATGCTGCCGACGGATAGCTTTTGTTATGACTTTTTAGAGTCAACCATAAGCAGAAAGATATTGCAAATCTATTCTGTGATTTAAAAAATTAACGCGCTTAAAAAAGAACTTTGTGCTTTATTTGAATTGATTGCATTAGGACAGATTTCATTCAATTGCTTCGAGTTACACGTGTGTGCAACTTAATAGAAATGCCTCAGTACTATGAAATCACGGACGGAAAAATCTTCTCCTACGTCTATTAATGCAGGTGTGTCGGGAAACGTAGATCTTAAACCATAATTAATTTTCTGTAATTATCTTATACGCTATTATTGGGTTTTTATTGTTGGTTACAATATACTAGTAGTTACAATGGAATTCTGATAAAAGTATGGTTTCTATGGTAAGATCATATCATTAAGTAGGGTAGGGTACGTATTCAAAAAGGCAGGTCTTTTTTGGTGGGAATTTCTACCTGCCAGGTCTAAAAAAATGCCCCGCTGCCCACCCGGGTCTGCATTTCCATGTCGGGGTACAATAGGAGAGGCATCAGACAAGTTTTCAGCTTGCCTCAAACACTTCCCCAAAAATGGTCCCAGTTCTCGGAATAAATGTTATGTTATACTTTGTATTGGATGAAGCTGCATACAAGTAAATTTGAAATATGGGAGGATAAAATAACTAGTATCCCATACAGTTATAATTATTAGTTAGTCAATATGGGTATATCAACGAATTATTTATTTATTTCTTTATTTATTTCACATAAAATCTAATCGATAAAATCCAATACGATAGTGCAGTAAAAAAAATTAAATTGTAAAAATACAATAAAATTAAATTGTAATTAATAATGATTGTATATTATAAATTGGCCTAATTTGGCATTTGGTGGTATATAATTAAAATTTGACGTTAAATATTTTCCTTATTATATTATTTAATTAATACAGAAATTATATGGAATTTATTTGCAATTATTAAAGGTGATTCCAAAACAATGAAATTACAACACCAAGGAACTTCGTACGGAACAAAATGAAAAGTAATTTAGAAGACATTAATGTTAAAATTTCCTATTGTTATAAAACTCAGTGAAACGTGTTTCAGGACGCAGTCTCCCTGGGGGGTGGAGTGATCGGCGCGCTCCACATCCCGGAGAAGTGGTTCCCCGGCGCGGTGGACCGCTGCCTCAACTCCCATAACATCATGCATGTCTTGGTTGTGCTCGCCGTCTACTCCATGCACCAGGTATGTGATGTGACATACAGCGTATTGTCAAAGTCAAAGTCAAAAGTCAATGTCAAAGTAAAAGTCAAAACGTTTATTTTCCAAATTGGCCTCTTTCGAGGCGCTTTTAGAACGTCATATACATTTACATAATTAGTATACTTTTTTCATTTACCACCGATTCGGAAGGAAGCAACCCCGGATTTTAATTTTTTTACACAGGGCAAAAACTGATAAATGCCGCTCCCATCCCTGGGGGATGATATTTTAAACTTTAATTCATAGCAACTAGTATTCAACAAATGTTAGCTTTATTTTCTTCAATTTATGGACGTACATGATAATGTTATTCATATATTTAATTTCATAATATTATAAAAAAACTAAATAAATTAACAAAAGGATCAACAGGATTGACTCTTTTTACTTCTTCATAAGGAATTTCGCTGTGATAAACTTTATTTTAATTTACAAACTTCCTAATTACATTTCAAATAAAAGAAAAATGTAGTGAAGTGGCTAATATTAAAAATAGCGTAGTAGATAATTGAAATCTAAACGTTTCCTTCTTTTCTGAATATTATAAATTATAATGTACTATATAAAATATATTATTTAATAACGCACGCAGTGTAGTCGATTAATATCCTTATATTAATTCGTATTTAATTGTTGTTCTAAGTTTAATTTAATTTATATGATAATTTAATTTGACTAATTGTGCATGCTTTTATTTTAATTTAATTTCCACGTTTATTTCATAAATATTAATATAAATGTATCTCTCTATGAACTACATATTGATATTTTCAAAATATTTTGTAAGGATCCCAAAATACAGGCTTTGCCTATAGTTCGGACCCGTCCCTGTTTCTAGTTATAAATATTGTAATAATGAGTAAGAAATAAATAAGTTAAATTAAATAAATCTTTCAATAAAGATACTAGAACTGATTAGTTGTAAGCAAATCATTTTCTTACAGAGTCTACGTACATACTAACAGGTGCTTATGACGTCTTCTAAATTATGCTCTTTTATTTTCCTTATCTTAAAGTTACCGATGCTTTATTTCCAACTTTTTTATTATGAGCTTTTTACCTCAATTAATTGTACCGTAAATAAGAATCGATTTTATTGCTTTGAGTGATTGACTAATACTTGTACGTGAAATAAGTAGTTATGCGGACGAAATATGTAAATAAGAAGCATTAATTTTTTTTAAGTAATCGAAGCTTAACAACACTAGAAATAACGCAAGATTATAATGAATATTAACGACTTAAATAGAAAAAAAATTACTCTCAACTCATTTTTAGATTAATTAGGCCTAGTAAATCGATAGAAGGACATTTATAAAATGATATTTGTTGAATCTTGACTTTATTCAAATGAACTGACAAAAGCTTGTAATTAGTTCATTTGAATAAAGATTGTTTTTTATTTGATTTGAAAGGAAACAAACTTTATAGTTTTGTACATGTAACTTATTAAAAAATACAGTCGTATTGAGATCCTCCTCCCTTTTTGGATGTTGGTAAAAAACTTAAGTTTCATTGTTATTGGCATAATTATAGAAACGAACGATGAATATACACAGTTCGGACCGCCAACAAGTTCCAATATCACTTCTTGATGGAAATGCATTTTAAAACCTAGCCAATGATGATTTTTCGAAACCGGTTGTAAATTAAATTAAGTTTACAAATAAATAGAGGAAATAATATACAAAATTCAAATCAAGGTTTTTAAGCTCCATAAGGTCTTATAAATAAATAAATAAAATTAATATTCTCGGACATTTACAATTTAACACAACGCTATTTATTTATTTTATTATTTATTTATTTATTTCACTCTTTAATGTACTGTATAGTTACTTAACTAAGCTAGGCTTGTACTTTGGAAACTAGATAACTGATAGACATACTTAAATATGCTTTTTTGTAAATACATACATACTATAGATAAATTAACACCCAGATAATAGAAAATTACAATGTTAATCACATACTAATTTTCTATTCGTGGGGATCGAACCCACACCCCCCGGCGCAATAGACCGTTGCCACTGCGCCAATCGGGTGTCATTACAGTGTGTATATGTTTATCACATATCTATTACGATTTGCGATTTCCCTATAGTATTTCCATGCGCGTATGTACGTTTGAACCAGATAACCTTTTCTTCTGGAAATTATCAACAACGATTGGTTTTTACATGTATATACTCGTATGTATCAATTCATATTTTGATTTGTTGTAAATACATAAGAATATACAATTAAAAAATAATAACAATTACATGAATGTTTATGTTTGGTTCTATTTTTAACTAACTAAAAATTACGATAACAGTTCTCAATTCGGCTGTATGTTTATGTTTTGCTGTTATGTTTTTAATGTTTGTAAGTATCTTCACGCAGAAGTTTTGTTTATGGCCGATTGTCGTATTTTGTTTGAAAAGAGAATTCTAGAGGTCCGGTTTCCACCGTTTGGGGATCTGATGATGAGACTCTAGAGAAATAGAGGGATTCCCTTGCAAATTATAGGCACACAGGGAGAGATCTCTAAGTTTTTCCTATTAAATCAGTTATTTGCATCCGGAAGTCATAGTGTCATGTCACTCAACTGATTGTTTCAAGCCACATAAACAGGGATTAAAACTATGCTATGTCGTTCCTGGGGTTTCAAAGAATCTCTGTACAAAATTTAATCCAAATAGGTCAAGTTGTGTCGGAGCCTATTCAATTTAAACAAACAAATGAAATCTTTCAAAATAAGGATATATTATTCACCCAAAAACCGAATTTTTTGCTAAAAAGTAATGACTTTTCACGCTTTTCAGCGTGTTTGTATTTTCATTTATAAAAAGGCAAAAGCATCGTCTACGACTAAACTTTAAATAAAAAAAAATATTTAGATCTTTTATATGTGAGTAGGTTATTTTTTGGCAAAAGTTATTCTTGTTTTTATCGAATGAAGATAACGTCTCAAAAGCAATGATTTCCTCGTATAAATCTGCGTAAATATTTAACAATTTCCTTAACTTAGGAAATGTCGCTTTTTTCATTTTTTTATTTATTTTAAAATTGAATTTACCTCATATTGATATTGAGATTTTTTATAACTGCTTATTGACCCTGTTACTCTTTGTGAACTTTTGATAAGATGAAAATCGATTTATCGACTTGAGCATTTGATTTATTTTACCAGTATGTTTAAATAAAATATTACATGATTTTCCATTCTAAGACCCAATGATTATCTTACAATAAAATGTTACTTTTAAAACTTTATTATTTCCAGGTCACCACTCGAGACCTGGCGTGGATGTCCCGCGTGGACTGCAGGAGTCCCCTGCGCCAGCTCTGACGATCCTTCCCGCCTGCCTTCCCACAAACCATAGACGAAAGAGCACGATAACTCATAAAACATACTTTAACCACAGATTATAAACCATCATCCAACCATCGTTGGTGCACAGGCGAAAGACTCATCAAACTAGTGGGCCTATTACAGTGGCCAATCTTAAGGCTTCTATTGAAAGGGTTCTTACTTGTAATAAGCGCTATTCTAGCAAAAACCCTGACCCTTACGAATACGGAAAGAATCCTTAAGATTGGGTTGTGTAATACGCCCAATATCATAACCGAAAATTCAACATTGTTGTTATAGAACGCGTCAATTTTTAAAGCTTCAAACTTTTGGAAATTAAGTGTTATCTTGCTGATTTTATCGTCGAACTTCAAAGTTTTTGTTTTGTAATTTTATCGTATAGGAAAATAAAAACGTGTGGGCCCGATTTAAATGATTACAATTGTGGCGTCATAGAATGTAAGATCGTGGCTCGTTTTCATATTGACGCACTCTGCTATTTTGAAGTGTGTGCTTAATGGCAAGACAAACATTTAAAGGTGAACACGCACAGTTCTATTTTTACAGAAATTACCTTTTACCTTGAAGCAAGTTGGTTGGTTTTACCAGAATCTGAAATAATACATATAAAATTCACAAAATTCATCCAAAACACGTGTTAATTATGTATTTAAAAAATAATAATATTACAATTAAATTCCGAAAGAATAGAATTTTGACGCATATTTACCGCAAACTTTGAGAAAACATATCTTTCTCCACTACGTTTTACCGCCAAATAGTTCGAGTAGTTTGAAACGAACTCATTTACGCTTTCAAAATAGAATAAGGAAATAAAGCAATATTGTTTGACATTTAGAAAGGATTTAAAATTGATATCGTGCAATTAGTTAACAATATTTTTTAATAATGATAAGTTTTAGATGACAATATAATGGCCTAGGAATAGCCTCATTGTTTTTAAAACCTTTCTAATGTTTAATGTAATTACGAAGCCACAATAAATATATAGTTCAAAGAAACGCGGCGTAATAGTTGTAGTTTAATAATAAGGTTACATATAAGTAAGTTACGAGAAATACAAGTAGAAAAGCTCCCATAAAGGTTGAGAATAAACGCTAATGTTTGTAATTCGTCCAAAGAATCTGATTCGTGTACAAATAACATAATTGTATAAAAACTTCAACATCCTCAGAATATTTGCCCTGTAAACGGACTATGAGATCAAACATCCTCATTGTACATAAGAAATGAATCGTAGGAATATCAAATCTGTCGATAACTTTCCCATTTGAATGAAAAACAAAAACAAGGAAAACCGCTTCGGATATTCAATAGATAAAGAGTAAAGACATTCGCAACATGTTTAAAATAAAGATAGTACTATGTTAGTGAAATTTAAAATTGTCTTCTTAATATTAGTCTTGTTCTCTTAGGAATCAATTTTATAAACGACCAATCGGTGTGTTTTGTATAGTAGGAGCCCTATCGCTTGACAATCTTCAAACATTTTGGCCATAATTTTTTTGATCGCTAGTTTCTATAGTTGTAGTTCTAGTCTAGTTGTAAGTCGCGTAGTTAGATAGCCAAAGCAATAAATAGATTTTATTGTTAAGAAGTTTGACAAAAGTAGCCATAAACAAAACGCATAAAATACAAGATTAAATTGACATTTATTTATAAATTTTGTGTTAAATTATTTAATTGAGACATTTAATGTCCGAAATACATATTACTAACAACTATAAAAATAATGTTCACGGTTTTCCAACACTTTTATAAGCTTTCCACACCATTAACAATTATAAACCTTTCAGAATGCAGTACTTTTGTCAAAATTCAGTTGTTTTACATATAAATATAATTTATTTTATTTATTTATAAGAAATATATTAAAACTATGTCCACATCTTTATCTTGACTATTGTTAATTATTTTTGGAACATATTTCAAGTTAATATTCAGATATCTTGGTTTATCAAAGTGACTTTTCAATAAAAATAAATATAATAAAGAGCATTGTTAAAACTATAAACAGTTTTTCCTATTATATTATTTACTAGCCGACACTTGTATATTCTTAGGTGATTAAATTATTTTAAAAACCACTGTGAACTGTAGTTCAAATTATCAATGTACCTACTGACTTACGTTGTGTTTATGCCTTCATTAAAAATCCCTACGTACCTTCATAGGAAACAATCAAATAAAAGTAAAAACATATCGAATTCACATTTATACCTATAACCAACGTCCATGAGTCATGCCTCTGTTTATTTTAGCGGTCTATATGTTTAAATTTAGTTTTTAACTTACTTCTCAAAAAGTAAAAACAAGAAGGTTATCAATTTGGGTCGTATTATTGTTTTTTTACTTAAAATACAAGGATGATTCACACTATTAAAATCTACAGAATGCGTCATGTCATATTTTTCATAGTGACATGACATTCGCTAGCGATAACTTACTCCGTTAATAGTAATCTTTAAGAGGTACCAACCATATTCATATTCAAAACACGTTTAATAGAAGGCCAATACCAAAAGCATAGAATATAAGGAAATAAAAAACACACATTTGCTATCTTCGTTAGAGCTTTTGTCCTCGTGGTTCTAACATACACATTGAATTGTGTTTTGTTAAAATGAAGTTTCCTAAAGCAAATAAAAATCAATAAAAAATGGTTCACATTGGTGATGCATTGACATTATATTCTAAACTGATCATTTCAAGGATTTTGTTGCTTATGCATTTCTTAAAAATAGTAGTTTTAATGAACCTGCTTGTTTATCTCAAAAATGTATTGAAATCTATTGTTGATCCAAGTCTAAGATTCCTTAATTCAATTTCTTTATTACTATATTTAATTATATATGACCTAAATTGAAAATGGCGCGAAATGGTTCAAGAAAGGATAGTAGGGCAGTTTTGCTTTGCGCTGGATTTGAAAATCGTCAATTTTAATACGATGAATTTTACAGAAACTGGATTATAACTTATAAGAAACTCTTAAAGCATGACATGGAAATGTAACAAGGAATCTTTACAAAGTCTAATAATATGTTATAAAACACCAAGTCACGTATCTTATACTAAAACTTGTCTAACGCTGGAACTGCCCATGACGTAGAATTTCCTTTCCGTGTGATGAAATAAATAAAATTATTGTAAATTGGACATATGTGTGACGTCCACCTCTTGTTTCCTCTCTTTAATGACGAAACACGTCTGCGTGACTAAAATCTTGTACTACAAAATCTAAGAATTTTAGCTCAACAAAATTAATATTGCGAAGTATACTTAAATCATACCTTGCGATATTACTTATGGCATTTTTTACTTGTAAAAATGCAAAAATAATCGTTTATTTAATGTCATTCAAATTAACCTCCAAAATGACTTGGCGGTCTAGTTTACACTTGGCTTAACTTTTTTAACAAGCTATACATTTGGATATACACACACACATAAAATGATTTGACAAAATATTTTAGGAAGGTGCGAATTTTCTATTCTATTCCCCAATCGCCCTGAAACATGTAACAGACAATAGTTGACAATGAAAATATCCTTGGATTTTTCTAGAACACAATGGTACCGATTGTATTCGTTCCACTGATTATTCAAAACCATGAGGAATTCATACAATTTTGCAAAATTCGACAGTGCGTATTCGGGAAAAATATTTAGTAAACATCCTTAAATTTTGTTATTCAGGTATTCTTAGAGGTAAAAAATAAAAATCGTGACAGGTATTGATGTAATAATATATTTTACACCATTTTTTGTAGAGCAATTAGTGGCAAATTTAACTATAATTGAGCATGGCCCGCGGATTGATTACCAAAGTAAAAAATATAACGCAAAATTTCTGATTTTATGGACTCTTCTTGTGTGTGTGATAAGCGCGTTAGGTGTTACAAGAGAGAGGTCCTGGTTTCGAATCCTAGTGGAGATATAAAAAATGTCTGGGTCTAGCAGAGCATTGAAAGCGCACCTGCTTGCTCCTAAATAAAAAATTATCAATGAAACGATTTTACATCTGTCCCATCCCCCGTTAGGAGCCACAGGACTGCACTTTTTTTGGGTGTTGGTACTTCGATCGATGTAAAAAATAAAAAGAAATATAGAGAAATTCTGTTACCACAATCTGTGAATATTTACGCTACAATCAGTTTCTGGTAACTAAGATTGTAACGTTGCCATGGAAACATGTAATGCGTAACTAACCACATATTTCACATAAAACACTTGTGACCTTGAATAGTATTACCACTATTACTAATAGTAATTGTTAAACAGGGAGCCTTTTAGGAAATGCATGTGTCAGTCTAGGTTTTAGCCGTTGACTCAGTCGTCAATATAAAATTAAAATGACTATATAATAGACACGAGGGCTGCTAACGCGCATATTATTTTTTTGTGACTATGGTGATTATTTACTAACCTTTTTAAACTTATTTTTATTCAAAATAAGTGAAATATTTTAATTAAAACAAGAGTTATAGATATTTATATTCTATATCTTTTGATTTGTCGTAATTAAACGTAAGTACCCAATAATCTGCTTTAATTGCCCGCCTTCAAAGAGGAAAAAAAAACATGATATAAAATATTATAACTACACGAAAAAAAGGTTGTAAAGCGGGATTCACCTCACAATCGCTTGTTCACGTTTAAGATTTCACGGAAAGATAAAGATAACATCTACTTAAACAGTATTCAGCAGCCAGTACTTATAAAATATTCATAATAATTCCACACAAAATTGGAGAAAGTATAAAAAAAAATAGCTCATAATAAATGAGATCAGTAAATAATTAATTAATTACGTCATCGCTTTCCGAAAAATATTTGATACGCCATTACGCACAAGTTGATTGCTGTAAAAATTATGCTTCGTCATAATAAAGAGAATGTGGTGAAAACAACACGTAATATTAAACAGGAAGAAAAGGAAAGACATTGAGGTCCCTAAACGCGTAAATCCCAAATCGCGATGACTTACCATCGGATAACTCTTGTTTCCTCATCACATAACAAAGACTAATGTGCTGTGAATACTCATGAGTTATGAGCCATAGTACATTATCGATGTTATACAAAAAGCATGACACGTCAACAAAAAATTTGCATAATCATACTTGTATTTCTATAGTCCCCTGTAATGCTAATAAAGCGAATCAATCAATTTCTTTTCTCCCTCTTAAAATTGAAATTTAAAAAATTACTTCCTTCACATCCAGCGTAGGAAGGAAACTCTAAATTCTCTTATTAGACGTCTGGAAAGTTTACTTATTCTCTTTTTTCGATACTTCAATGATGTAGCAGTCAAAATAGATAATGACTTAAAAATGTACACTAACAAAAAACAACGAACGAAATCAATTGTATTAAATTCTTCAAAGCAATTTGTTAATACTAGGTTTTTACGCTTTTTTACGCCTTTAGTCACTGATAGGACAAAGAACAATTACATTTATTCATTTACATATGTGACTCACAATAGCAAGACATCGTCAAATATGTTCTATGAAAAATTTAGCGTGAAATGTGTAATTACAATGTCTAAGATTATAAATGTAAATATACATATATCGTATCTATAGACTGCAAGGTTCTAAGTGATTTTCGTGACACAATTTTCTCCTAGATTATGTATCAAGAGTGTTGTTAAAATATGGAGCTCCGTGACCGTCTACGACGATTCCAAGGGGAGTTTGATCAGTAACAACCTACTAAGTATAATTAATTATACCAACCCAAATTCGTGGTCCATTAGTCCTTGCACTGATAAACCTTGTTTTAAATATATGGCCATGGCAATGTAAAATGTTTGTATAGCACACATGAATAAAAAACGAAATTATATCAATTTTATGTTCGCTTTTTTTAAAGTTTCTATTGAAAAAACACTCAAAAGTTTAATGAGAAAAAGCTTGGTAAGGACGTTCAGTTTTTATCTACGTTGGTAGGGTTATTATTGAAGGATAAGATAAATAAAACTTGTCATTTTAGTCCACTTAGGAAAAGTGTTTCGCATCGCACGCGCTTAAAAATCAATTCGGCATAATATGCAGCTAATTCTTTGAAAGAATTCCTCCTAATTTAAACACAAACAAAAAAATATATATATCTATACAGTCTTACAAATAGTTTCAAGTAAAAAAAATCAGCATACTTATAAAATGAAAGAAATTAAATCCAATTATAGATATTTTATTAAATTTTATATTATAATTTAATGAATGTTACATAGTGATATTAATGAGCAATATTTTCAGTATTACTATAACTGTATTGTTATAAACATCAATCATTCAAACGCTAGTATACTCGATACTCTCATCGTAGACGTTAAAGAGGGTATTAAAGTTTATTTGAATTTTTATCTCGTTTTATTTACATTCCTTACCATATAGTGAACACTTTTCACCATATTCTGTACTATTATAATAAAGCGGAACTACTTAACCAATTTTTAAAATACTTTCACAATTAGAAAAGTCTATTTTTACTGATTGACATAAAAAAATATTTACCAATTTATTTTGTTACATAATATCCCAGCTATGCACAGCATGTGGTATGGAAGCTAGGACAACCAGAATATAGGCTATATTATTATATAGGCTTGTGGAGCTTGGAAGCTATTAATCCTCCAGTACAAAGGGAGGATCCTCGACCTGTCCGAACTACAAGACTAGCCGGCCGTTAGGATCGAGGATTGATATTTGAAAGTTGTATCTATACAACATTTCAACACCGCGATATGGGAATTGTGACATCACGTGACGACACAATTCCTAAATCGCGATATTGAAATGTTTTCGCCGCTTACCATATAAAATATCACTTGCAATAATCTTGAGCGCCTAACAACCGTTTCAGCCGTGACAGCCTAACATGCTAACGAAGCAGCACGGAACAACTAGTAACATAATGAACAGAAAACATTTAATCGTTTGTTTGTATATAATGGGATCCGAGACTACTGGACCGATTTTACAAATGCTTTTACCATTAGAATCCTATATTATCCTTAATGAACAATAAGATACATTTTATTATGAAAAATTAGATTACTAACGAGATTATCTATAAAAGATTTGCATGTAGGTGTTGTTCATGACCTTACGATATTTAATAAATGTGTAGCACCTGTGGGCGCGCCGAGTATCACTTCTGACACTTCTCACTTCTCGCCTGTCGTCTGTGACGTGTGGATACTTCATTGTTTTATTTGTCACCTATCCCAACGGTATATAACAATTAACAATGTATACTAGGTATATCCAAAAAGTATATATGGGCATGTTTTGATGTTTTATTCCTCTCACTTTTCAGTTTTCTTAACTTTCCTTACACATTTATACAAAATACCTATGGAGTTTCAGG
>LQNK01000537.1:41239-58513 GCA_001586405.1 Phoebis sennae | reverse complement strand
ACTGGAGATGGCCGTTTCAGTACCGGTACTGCAATCCCTACTACTGTAGTCCTACCGTTTCTCCTGTTTTGTAAATTAATAATAATTCAAAATTAGTAATTCTGTCTGTATGTGTCTCCTCTTCACGCCTAAACCAATGAACCGATTTGGATGAAATTTTGTACAGAGGTTTTATCCCAGAAATCCACGAGAAAGTGAATCAGGTGAAACCGCGGAGCACAGTTAGTTTAAAAATAAAATTGACTTGTAACATTTGTTCTATGGTTAATTTATCAAAAAGATAATTTCTTAGTTTACGTAAAGCATGAGTCAAGTGCAAAATGTTAAGTAATTACCAGCGGGAGCGGAAAGCGTTATCAGATAAGAAATTACCAGTACTGGTGGAAAACACTTGTAATGCACGGAATTAGGTTTTAACGTTACGGTTCAATAAAGCGTGGAGTAATACCTACTGGGGAAATTTTATTTGTATGTGTTCTTAATATCTACAAAAATGACCTTGATGTGTTGTATGTTTGGCGTTATTACTTATCTATAACTTGACTTAACCCAAAACTTACTTTGTTAATTTCTCTATGGTACAAAGTCGTATTTTAGGTCCAAAATCGTTTTCTATAAACTATGGTAAATGGAGTATATTTTTTTATTTATTTGCTGTGGAAATTAAAAAATATGAATTGAAAAAGGGCTAAGTGTATGAGGAAAATAATATTCACAAAAAATGCCAAATCTGTTTTTAAGTATGCCTATGTCAACGCCTCATAGCCATAAAAATGCGATATAAAATTTGTTCTTGTAAATGTACAATAGATACATATTACATATACAGTAATGACAATAAAAAAAATATATAAATATTTTTTCCATCAATAAAAAGCATGAAAAAATATCGATGTTTCATAATTTATCAATTGAATTGTAGAAATTGAGTAAAAATTAAATTACAAACGAATGACGTGAACGTCTAAGACGAATTTCTATTAATATAAATAGCATAACGCCTTACAATCAGTGTGATAAGGTTCCTAATTCATTTATAAATATAAACTATTCATAAGAAAATTAATGGTATAATAAATACATTTATATTGAATAAAATGCATCATGATCATTATCATTAATTAAATTGTTACGCTTCATTTAAAAAGGATTGGAAGGTAATATTTTATATTATATAACTAATTTGTCACACTATTTATTGTTACTTAATTAGTTAATTGGTAATATGGTTGAATTATAGCTTCTTACAATTAAGTCCTATATTTACCATTACGCCCTACATCGTAATTAAGCGGAATACTAATTAACGTTATCGTCTATATTCCCGCGCTTTGTCATATCGTTTTATAATAAATAGCTGCGTATAGCCCGAGGTGAACCAGTCAGAGTGGATCTGCAATCGACGATGTATCGGAAAGCTGTAGTTGTTTTGTTTGCGCTCGCGTGTTGCGACGCGGCGCACGTGCGGGTCAACCAAGTCCAACGCTTAGATGACAAACCTTGTGAGTAAATTTTCAAGCCTGTGACTAAATTTTCAAACCTTGTGAGTAAATTTTCAAGCCTGTGACTAAATTTTTAAACCTTGTGAGTAAATTTTCAAACCTTGTGAGTAAATTTTCCGAACCTTGTGAGTAAATTTTCAAACCTTGTAAGTAAATTTTCAAACCCTGTGACTAAATTTTCAAACCTTGTGAGTAAATTTTCCGAACCTTGTGAGTAAATTTTCAAACCTTGTGAGTAAATTTTTCAAACCTTGTGACTAAATTTTTAAACCTTGTGAGTAAATTTTACAAACCTTGTGAAGAAATTTTTCCAATTGTGTGGCCGTTTTTCAAATCCTGTGAGTAAAATTTAGTGTCTACGTGAAGTGAATGTGTTTTTGTGGTTAATTTTTTCGTGCGCTATAAGGATGTTGGTAACGTTTCTGTAATACCTACCTCCATTTACGATATCGGATATTAACGCAATTATCTGTGTGCTTAACCCCAATGATACGCTAACCGATCGAATGTTTAATTTTTTTATTTAAGTGTTCATCATTTTTAAAAATGAACCGTTCTAGGTTCATTTTTAAAAATAGTTTGATTGCAGTGATAAACCAATTTATTCGTACAGAACGTTTGGCAACCAAAAATGCGGGTACACAATAAAAAAATGAAATATCTCCATAAATTCGACAAATATTAAGAAAAACGATAGGAGTAAAAATTATTTTTCATAGATAATATAGATTAATACAAATACAAAATTATATATAACTTTTAGTTATACTTTGTAATTTCTAAGGAATCGCATCGAGCTAACAAGCAAATAAAAATAATATAAACGCAAATAAATCTAAGATCTGCGTGTATCTGATTTATATTACACGAGTGTCATATAAGGACAAACATGACTTCACTCTTTGCATACAAACTCCTTTGTTATTTTGAGACACTATGACTCAGTAAAATATAATGAATGTGAAATATCTAGATCTAAAACTGCCACTTCCTTATTGCTAACAATCATTTAAAAATCTTTATTACACATATAATTTATTAGTAATATCAAAAAATATTTGTTGACAGTCTGTAACCTTGACGTGACGACTTTTGGCGCCAAATATCTCTTAATAGTTAATACGTACCTACACAGTTGAATATAGAACCTCCTCTCAAACCGGTTAAAAACAAAATAATAGGACATTTTAACATTTATTTTTTCCTTTCTACAATAATAACATGAGGTTTAACAATAACAGCACAATAATTGATCTCTAACGACACTATAATTATTATTGCTTCAGATTTCATAGCGATTATATTTTTTAATCATCGTAGCTTGTTTTTAAAAGTATATAATGTATAAATATTTTGTCTATGAAACGTTTTATGATTTACGATCTATTTCACATTTTGATATTTTGGGTCGGGTTTGGAAAAAATGAGTTCTTAAATTAAAAGATGACGAATGATTCCACTACAACAACTTAAGTCAGTTCTAGCATTTAAAGAAATGTCTTGATAGTTTCCAGTTTCCTTGTGCAAATTAATATCATAATGTAAACATATTCTGGCACTCTGAAGAACGCTAATAAGCCGAAAAATTTTCTAATTCCAAAGTGAGAGCACATGTTAAAGTAGTTTTTCAGAAAAAGTAATTGTATTTTATATGACCTTTTCTTTATGCTTATGCTTTATAAATTCGGAAAAAATTGTAGAGTGGGTTGGTTAAAACTTGACGTAAAATTTATTAGAATCAGATACTTCGATATCAAACTTTAAATATGATACAATTATCATAAAGCTTACTAAAATAGACCGTTTTAATTGATAAATCCTTATTCGCACACAGACGCATTCTGATTCGAGGGGTTTGTCTTACCTTAATAAATTTGCATAATATTTAATAATATAGCACTTTGAGGTTTTGCTATCCAATATTCAGTATTTAATTTTCAGATAAAAAACGTTGATCACTAAATTGTTTCTCAATTATTAATAGTTGCTGTTGGAATGGTTTCGCTTTTTATTTATATTTGTTTTTAATCTATTTTAGCTAACCTGAGAACAGGGCGCGTTTGGTTTATAAGTAAGTTATAATATATGTACTCATGTATATTATGCATGCAACCCTTTAACACTTACCGCCTAAATATGTATAATATTGAAAAATAAAGGTATAATATAGCTTGTAGACGGAATGAGATCCTATTACTCTATATCTATATTTAAGTATATAGTTGACTAATATTTATAAGTACCGTAGTATGTTTATAGTATCTATTTATGATATTATTATATTATGGGTTAATTGATCAAAATTTATAACATGTAAAATGTCTTTAAAGCCTTAAAGATATGGAGATAAAAATCTGTTCCTTTGCATTGCAGCATGCCTAGATTTATATCGAAATTAATATTACCAGCTAATTATAGTGAAAACTAAGAGCAAATTGATTTAATTGCAACGTTTCGGTTATTAGGGTATTACGCGAAACTATTATGATGAAAACTTTTATTACAAAAGATTATTTTATACTTTTAATAAACATATTTAGGTTACGTTATCAATCATCTGTTTTTATTATTACAGTTTAATGAAAGTTTTAAAATGTCAAATTAACAATTTATTGTAACATTTCGAAGTTTGTTGCAGCAGTTTTTAACAATCGCAGTTCAGTAATTCCAAACCTTTTCATACCGGTTTGGGTCAGCGATATAATAAATAAAACATATATGACTAAACAGTACCATATCTATACAGAATACATATAAGTATACAATATTTGAAACCTGGTATTTTGAAATGAGGTTTATATTGAACTAACACTACTGTTGAAAGTATATTTAGATTTTAGATCACTTATACTCTTATAATCCGTATTTAATAGTCCCCATATGTAATTAATTAAAAGCAGTTTGTACACAATTGAAAACAACTAACTGTATCCCGCAAACGAAAATCACAAAAAATGGAAATAATTCTCAAAGCAACATGTTAAATTGTTAAGCACCTACTATTCTATTGGATATACAAAATACCCCATAATGTGTGAAGCGTGTCCTGGGCAATGATGGATAATATAAACCTAGTGTATGTATTATATTATCTGTGGCTAAGCTTGTAATAATCCTTCCAATAACCCAACTTATGTCCTAAATATGTTTCAATGTCTTTGAGATATTAAGGTACTTTTACTGTATTGTGGCTTACTTTTACTGTGGCCTTATTTTACATTTTTTTTAATGTTTTTTCAACATTTTTGTCGATTGTTCCTGCGCTGGAGTTTTTTCTCAAAACACTAAATCAAACCATTAATGCTTTCTTTACCTAAATGTTTTATGTCAATTGTTTTTAGATAAATATTTTTCTTTCTTTCATTATAATAATTATAGTCTGTATGTAGTGTTGCCAGCTATCCCGTTTTTCGTGGGACCTCTCTTCCCGAGATCTGGTTACCTGCCCCCGCCCCGATTAATCCCTCGTCGTGACGCCATATTCTTTCCACTACCTCCCACTATTTGTAATTTGATTGGTAAGTATGACTGCTCAAACGTAATCTACCTATTCTTTAAACTTTATTTCTTCTATTAAAGAAGACTTACCATGGACCCCATTTCAATTTCCGGACAGTTCAACTTTTTGTTGAAATTTGGAAGATTTTGATTTCGTACTTAAATCACAATTGACAGAATTTTACCTGGCAACACTTCCTATGTTTCTTAAGATATCATTCACTCTAGAATGATATTCAAAGAAATGCAAGTGAATACTATAGATAGATAGATAGATAGATAGATAGATAGTAATATTAAATTACAAAACACACCTGTGGTTTTGCTTACACATAAAACAAACCTAGCACAGCTCAAACCTAACCGAACATTTCTTAATAAACAGAACAACATCACGCAATTAACCTCACCTTTTTTCGTAAATAAATTGAGTGAATTTCAAAAAACTGATATCAGTAATTAATCCTTATTGAACTGCGATAAACACGCATCGTGCTATCTGAATATGTTGTTGAATTACACCATTTTGCTCTTTTATGGAAAGTAAATTCAGTTTGTTAAGACATTTCGTATAATATATTTATTTATTTGTGATAATTTTTCAGCTTTCGGTAAACCGGTTCCCCCGATACAGCCGAGTAAAGATGCCGGGCCAGTACTACGAGACGACACGAGTAAACCAGTGAACGAGAGGTATCCATCTGCGGTGCTGTTTGGCAAGACCTGTGGAGGAACCATCATCGGAGAGAAATGGGTGCTCTCTGCAGGACACTGGTAAGCATAGATTTCTTTTTTGGTAAAGACGTCAACTCCACCGCCCGGGTACAAGGATAGCTTCCGCAATCCTAGTTTGGCGCAATTTGGTTGCTTTAATACCTCTTATGAAATATATTCTTCTTTGAGTAAACGAACACGTGATAAAAAGAGAGCGCTAATCCACAGTCTCATTTGAGTTTAGATGTACTCAATTGTATTCATTCAAAAGTCCATTTTCCCTTTAAAAAATTCTGACAGTTTATCTTAAATTTTATAGCAGTAACTTGACATGTCAATTTTATATACCATAACATTTAGAAAATAGAAATACACCTGAACGTAGAGTTTTCCATGCGTATCAAATGATATTATTAAATGTAAGTATAAAATAAACGTAAATGTATCTCGCGGTATGTTGTATTGAGTCGTCTAACATGTTAACACATTTGAAACGCATTAAATCTATGATTGCTTATTACGTCAGTGGATTTTCCATGTTTACAAATTATTGATCGCGAGAGAATTGTCTGATAGCATTAATTAGTGCGGTTAATTGTATATTAATAACTATTAATTAATTTATTTTTGAAATTGTCCTTAAACAATAAGGATAATGTTATGTATTCAAAATATTTACGAAAACAATGTAGATTGATATGCTTCACAATAGTGGATTATATTTTCCGAAAATTCAAATAAACTGTCGTATGCCATAACTTTATATGAATTTACAGCAACATTTTATAACCTTGGTCATAAATTAAAATAATACTTAAGACTGGATATAACATCTTATCCCTCCCAAATAAGTTTGTTACGATTAAAAAGTAGTATTTAAGATGAGTCAATAACCTTCTTTTGACATAAAGATGAGGGCAAACATACGTCAGGACCAGACCTCAAGATAAGAAACCGTAGTGACCTTTTGATAGCCGCAGAGCGAACACTACGAACACTTTATATAAGTATTGTAAATCTTGGAAAATACTGTAGGTACATATTTAGGTATACTTTAGCGATACAAAAACCAAAATATCACATCTACATGCGACCTTAAGCATTTACACGGTAAACTATAAAAATAGATGTTTTAAGTATCTCTATATATTATACTAGCTGCGCACCAGGGCTTCGCTCCCGTGGAAATACCGGGATGATATATAGCCTATTGCCTTCCTCGATAAATGGGCTATCTAACACTAAAAAATTTTTCGAATCGGACCAGTAGTTCCTGAGATTAGCGCGTTCAAACAAACTAACTCTTCAGCTTTATAATATTCGTATAGATTCAGCCCACAAATGAAATAACCCAATATATAAATTCTTTTACCTAAAACCTTGATCGCTTAAGTTATACAAATTACTTCCTGTTTAATATTATAGAATTAACAAACCTACCAATCTAGGAACTCAAATAAAAATCACAATGACTACGTACATCTATGTGTATATTCAACATATTCGGCAAAGTTAATCGACTGTAAAACAAATTATTTTATAAATAGGTACTAAATTGTATTGTAGTTACTTTTTGTTGAATTGTATGCTGACTACTTTTATATAAGGTAAACGTTGTTGTTGGGTAGGTAAGTACTTATGTATAATTACCCACTATAAATCTTTGACATTTGAAGAATGAATGGTATGCATAATTGAATTATTTAAATCATTAAACAATTATATCCTAGGATGTAATGTGTGGAAACCTACCTACATAGCGTTTAAGATGATTCTAGAATTAAAGATGGCGTACCATTGGCACGCGACACAATATTCTGGGCACGTAACGAAATTCAATAGACAATAAGAAGAAAAGTGTGAAAAAGGTATATTATGACAAGCAAACGCGAGTGATCCTACGCTATTTTTGAGTTTATAGTATTTGTTAACTTTAGAAGAACTTCCTAAAGTTATTTTTTTCACTGTTTGCAAGGCTTCACTAACAAAATTGGGTTGAAATTTGGCGTATTATAGTTTGTCGGTATTATAGTTTTGATACAAATTTAATCACATGTTGCTTCATAAAATCATTTATAAAAACATCAAAAACTAATCAATAAGGTTAAAGGTTCATGACATAAAGGGGGTTTTAAAAAATCACCCTCGATAAGTTAGCCTTACTAGGGGATTTTTTTTATAGACATAATTTCTTAGTTAATTTCACCTCAAAGGTTCTTACGGTACCAACAATCTTGTTTTTTAGAACTAACATTATTTGCTTTCAAGGCAACACATTAATATTGATAATTATTTTAGCCTAAACTAACCTAAACAATGGTCAGTTTATCAGTTGGTATGTATGTAACGAGTGTACCTATAAAACCTTACACAAGCAGTTGCTTGCACACTTAAACTGTCAACGATAGATAGATAGTGGGGCGCGTCTTCTAGGATGAATTTATCTTTGCTATTAAAATTTGCACGATCAATATTAAACAGTATAATACTAACAATACGAGAGTATATTAAATAGTACAGCAGTTCGATTGGTTACAGCACCCTGTTCACCCGAGGGCGGGAAGTGCTGGCGGGTACCAACAACACCGAGAATGGGCAAGGCGTGAAAGCCCGCGTGAAGAAGCTCTACGTGCACCCTCGCTTCTCCGTCGGCCCCTACTGGCTGAACGCTGACAGTTATAACATCAAACAGGTAAGGCTGACTGCCCCAATTCTTTGAGGAAATACAATAGCAATTTTTTTTGATTCTTTCAACGAGAGATTGTCCTTATTCTTTAAATAAATATAATAAATAAATAAATATTCCTGGACATTTAATACAACACAATCTAGTCCCAAACTAAGCAAAGCTTTTCCTATGGGAACTAGATAACCGATAGACATACTTAAACATACTTTTTTTTGTAAATACATACATACTATAGATAAATGAACACCCAGACAGTAGAAAATTATAATGCTTATCACATCATAATTTTGTGCTCGTGGGGATCGAACCCACACCCCCCGGCGCAATCCATTTCTGAACCATTGCGCCAAACGAGTCGTCAACATGCTTTTTTTATTCCTTCCACGAGTTTTGTTTATGGAAATGTTAATAACTGAACTATCACGGATCTAAAGTTCAAAATGTATTTTCTGTCTCTTGGAACAGTAAATTGTTATATTTTAATTTAAGCATCAATTTTTTAATTATGTAGCTGTGCTCTGTTATAAATAAACTTTTCTTTCTTTCTTTGTTATATCTTAACATCCAGTATAGCACACTTGGACTATGAAATGACTTTGTATGGTACCTACCTCGGCTTAAGTTTACCTATAGTGAAGATATGAAAGTCTAAAATCTTGACTACTTGCGTATATACTTTTTGATTTTAAGCTTAGATATCATTCACAAAGCCTTAGGAATAATAACAGATAATATTTTTTATCCTACCGGTTCTAGAACCAGTAAAAAACTGGTTTGCAAAACAAATCAAGTATTGCAATGTAGGTATATGAATATCTACTCTTGTAGTTTGACTGGTATTCTTATTTACGTACATACCTGTTAGTAAAACAATGATATAACGAATATCTATGAAGGAGCTGGATTATAAAATTCGTTTCTTAAAATGTAAAAAATTAATTGCCTGTGGTTGTTTTTCAATTTTAGAATGTTTTAAAAATACCATCTTATTAATTATTCCGTCAGACATGATCTTTCTGATCTTTCTTGTTGTCACGGACTTCCGTTCTATGGGATTAAAAGTGTAAAGGAATAGAGAGTGTACCTATGTTCCTTCCTATACTTGAGCACTATAATATTTCCTGCGTACGCAAATCTCTATTGATATTGACTACCGTGATAGTTGGTCATTAGGAAATTATAAGGTACTAGCTGATACGCGCGGCTTCGCTCCCGTAGCAAAATTTTATATTTATAGTCTATAAATATAGCCTTATTACTCATGGATAATGTAGCTTTCGAATAGTGAAAGAATTTTTGAAATCCGTCCTGTAGTTTTTGAGCCTATTCATTACTACCAAACAAAGTTTTCCCCTTTATAATATTAGTGTAGATTATTAGAGTCGATAAATAAAAGGTGTCATTGGTTTACAGGTAGCAGCTCGATGGGACTTCTTGCTGGTGGAGTTGGCGGAACCTCTGGAACTTGACGGCAAGATCTTAGCAGCTGCACCTCTGGACGACCTGCCCTACCACGCGCCAGGGGAAACCGTGGGATTCGCTGGCTTTGGTACTGCGACACATGGTGTAAGTGCTCACCCATTAATTGTCATTTGTCATGTAATATGTTCAATTACAGTACAGACGGTTCAGAGATTAAATTCTTCCAGATAGGAGCTTGGGAACATTTGAGTATTTAGAGTAATACACTTTGCAAGTTGGTAAAAACTGTACCAAAATTTGCCCAGAGAAATTTAAAATGTATTTAAGAATAGTATGAAAATAAACAGACAAAAAAATGCGTTGAATCCCATGGAAGCGTTCTAAAATTTAGTCAGATTTAAATATATTGAAAAAACTTGTGTATAATTGCATTAACGATAGTCTGTAACGTTAAACCTGTTTTTAAAAATGACCCTTATTGTTATATTATTATCCTTTGCGAATTGCGTGTCTAATGTTTTTAATATCATCTTTTTTAGGACGTCATGCGACCAGACATGCACGCAATGGATTTGGAAGTAGTATCTGACCAAGAGTGCAGCAAGCTGATTGAGTACGATCCTCAAGACATGATCTGCGCGACTGGCCGCCCTCCACGATACGACACTGCTTGTAATGTAAGTACATATTCAATTTGTTTAATAACTTTGAATAAATTTTAGTTAGCCCTTTCAAAACTAAATACATACTTCGTTTTACTTATTTACTAATCACTTACTTCTACTGATTTAAATTACTTAAAAATAAATATAACGGCTTGCGAAAGAGGCTCCGACCAATTTTTGAAAGTCTACGTTCCACGTTATTCTTAGAGGTTTCAGACTCCATTATAACCAATCAGTGACATCCGATCTCTATAACAAAACTTAAGAACTATAATGAAAGTAACATAATTGTTTGTATGCGTTTTGTCGATATGAGATAGGCTTTTAAAGGTTGCCTTAAAGCCTATTGCCTCTTATTCCAATTTAACCATCTTCATAATTTGATGTTATGCCACATTTTTGCCCACCACCACCAAATTCGCTAGGATAACTCTTATACATAAAATAAGCACAACATTGATTTCTATCCACAATTATGCAGGGTGACAGTGGCAGCGGCCTGATCAGCGACTCGGGCTCGCTGGTGGGCGTGGCCTCGTGGGTGGAAGACGACGCGCACGTGTGCAGAAACGGCGCCAAAATCTACTTCTCCAGGGTGGCCGCCGTCAGGCCCTGGATCAAGCAAATCACTGGCATCTAGTACACCAAAGATAAATACAATTAAACAGATTACATCAAATACTTTTAAAGGATTTTACGCGGTTTATTATACACTAGCTGAGCCCCAGGGCTTCGCTCCCGTGGGAATTTCGGGATGATATATAGCCTTCCTCGATAAATGGGCTATCTAACACTAAAATAATTTTTCGAATCGGACCAATAGTTGCCGGGATTAGCGCGTTCAAACAAACAAACTCTTCAGCTTTATAATATTCGTATAAATTACTATTAACCTGACTGTACGAATCGCTGTAAAGTGTTCGAAACGTCGGGTTAACAATAATGTAAAATAATATTTAGTAAACCGTGTATAAAATCGTTTAAAAATATTTTATTTAATATGGAATTAAACATATCTTTAACATAGTTTTAAAAATGGATGCGTGATGACGGTGTGCCATTGAATGTATGCGATACCGCAGTCGAATATAATATAAATCCACTTCTTCCAAATTATAAAAAAAAAATTATCTATCGTATAACGAAATCTAGTTTTTAGATTAATGCTTTGTTTTTTATAGTCACAAAAAAGGCGAAATCAACCATGACTTGTATTATAACACGTTAAATTTTGAACATTTACTCTAGAAGGATATAATTTTAAAAATAATGGCTGTGGCGTAAATATGTAAAATAATTATAATGTGTAAAATAGAACAAATTGAATTTCGAATTTGTCTTACGTTATTGGTAAAACTAGTCATTAATTTTTTTCACATTTTAGAAACATATTTAGTTGGTACATTTTAGAATGTCCTTGTATCCATGTCATTCTTTTCATTCATCAATTTTCTTTATATAACTGTACAACATATTTTAAGGCTGTTAAGTTGGTGAAGCTTTAGAAATAAAATCATTTGTCTCTGAATTCAGCCATGAAAATATCTTAAAACATCTATATTCTAAGTTTATTTTGTATAAATATTTAAGTTTTTTTATTTCCAAATGTATAAGGATACATTTTAATTTAAATAAACTCGAACGTTAGAGAATAGGACTAGAAATGGCGGCCGATTTGACAAGTACCGCCCGTTTAAAAACGTAATAATTATATATAATGTAATTATATCATGATACTTATTGAGTTGTACCATAAAATTTATGTGCTAATCTAATAGATATCTAATATCTAGATGGGATTATTGTCGATTCCGTCAGGTAAATCAAATTAAATGATAAATTGAACAGTACGAAAGACAGTTATTAAAATATTAACTTAAAATAGCAATAATTTTATATTAGTTTATGGGTTAGCAATATGGTGTGTTATCTGTATAATATTATAACGTTGTTAAATGTCGTTATTTTTTGTCCAACGGTACCGACCAGTGTTGAATAGACGCAAACCGTGGGCGAGTGATATGTGAATATATGCGCCGCCATTTCTAATCCCAATTTCTAAGCAAACGAGCTATATCTTTATACATTGGACATTGTTGAGGGACCAATCCGACATACTTATATCCAATTGTTTTTGTCTGGGTTGACTTTATTTAGCAAGATAAGTCTATTTCACCCGGTCATCAGCGAAAGTAATTTTACATGTTCAATTATGCATAAAATGCATCTTTTCAAAAATTTTAAGACATCATTCTATATGTTCCAGGAATAAGAATACTATTGAATTCAAAAAATATTTTCTTTCGTTGATATGATTTCGCTGATTCATTACGGACTTCCTCAGAAGTAAACTACTTTTACGTTTTTAATCAATTTCTAATGTAGCAACAAAACATATCAAATTTACGTGCCTTATATTATAATCTTATATAAAATAAATAGAATAAAAGGTATACTTATTGTACAAATTACTTACTCTTTAGTTATAAGTGATGTCTTTGTTAATAAAATACTAAAATATAAAATGGGTATTTTTTTTGGCCGAATCTTTTATATCATATTTTAAAAATGCTTCAAATAATGAACTTTTATGAAAAAGTTATCTACATAACAATAAACGGCTGCCCTTTAGTTTCACACGTACCAGCCTTTGTAACCAATTTTCATTAGACACAAGATATAACCTATAAATCATCGAAATGTTACCTTGATGAAAGAAAGTATTTCATTTAAGCAAAAAGGTACTTGCTATTTACTTTATTTAAATTAACATACACATTAGCTATGTAACTGCCCAATGTTTTTGAAAGGTTTAAATATTCCATAAAATTTATTTTCTGTTGTGTAGCTGCCAAATTTACCCAAGTTATCACTGTAAGATGAGCCTTTATATCAAATGATATTGTTATGATGATTATATCAATGATATTGATATGAATTAATCACACATTTGTCGAAAGAATACAACAAAAATAATAGGACATATTACCTTCATTTAATTGGACAGTACTTGTCCGTTTATTAAAAAAATAATACAGTAGGGCTACTCTGATAACCAATATCCAACGATTGGAATTGGATTTACGCCATTTCGCACTCCCGTTTTCAATGTCAATTTCACACTAGCGCCAAAAAATGCGAATATTGAGTGAACTAAACACTATTGGTTTGCGATTGCCTAAATCCGTTAAATTGCCAATTTCAAGCCGTTTTGCTACTCCCGTTCGGTATTTGACAGTTAAAATTGTGTTTTTGCGATTGCCTTAACACAATAACAAAAGTGTTACTTTTTTGGTATTGCCTTGCGATTTTATTAGCGAAAACTTCTAAAAGAATGCAAGTTTTGCACTTAAGTTTATAGTTTTGAGGAGAAAACATAACATGGACCATAATTATACAAGGAATAATTGGTGAATCGCGTGATATATGGTGACGAGGTATTAGGAGCTATCGTGTCTTCAAGAAGTTATTTTACGAGATTTATGCGAAGCCGAAGAACATATAACGAATGCCTAAGAAGTTGGATGCATTAACAATGAAATTAAAGCCTAAAGGTAAATAAATATTATATACATACATTGGTAGTGGCGTTTAATGATTCGATGTTTTCACCCACCAAATATATCGCTATTCCACCCAGCTATGCCTACACTAACAACTCAAATATCATGGTGTGATTAGAAACAAAAAAGAACACTTCCATTTGCTTGTCGTCGATCTCTACGCATATTAGATTAGGTACTGACTAACAACAAAGCCACAGGAACGAGACTCAATCATCCATCTGTCTCTAACAAATGGATAAGATTTCCCCAGACTTGTATAAAATACTATTAAATGTGAAAATCATTAACATACTAGTTGCTCACAGCATATTATGTTGGTATCTTAGCCTATATATTATAATTTTGTTTTAGATTTGAAGAGATTTTTGATATACCGGCTGTTTTAGGATGTATAAATGGCAAAACACATAGCAATGGTACAACAAAAGGAAAATGAGGAACAATTTAATAATAGAAGTCATTTTCATGCTAGGAATGTTTTGATTGTAAGTATTGTCAAACAAAAGAAATGTGGTCAAATGACTTGTATGAATTTTATAAACATATATATGTGCATATTTATTAATGAAACATATGCAAATTTGTTTTTAGATATATGATGCAGACTTACTGCTATTGGACTCTTCCACTGGAGGAGCTTCACAGAATAGTTTTATTTGGAAGTTTGGAACCCTTTTGAAAGTTATTTGATTGACCTAATCAGTCATGTAGAAAGTGTTTTGTAGTGGCATATTTACTAGGTAAGGAATATCTATTTTTAAACATCTACTTGTTTACCTTGCTGTATCAGTTGACTTGAGTCTGTATGCTAACTTAATATATATCCTATCCTATCCTATAAACAAATACTTCCTTACTATCCTTATCCTTTTTATATTATGAATGTAAAAGTAACTCTGTCTCTTTTTCATGCTCAAACTACTGAACCTATTTGTATTAAATCTTGCTAATAGTATAGTTTAAGCCCCGAGAAGAATCTTTGTTTTAGAAGCGAAACAACATTATCTTAATGGCAATGTTGGTTGACCCTTTTAATAATATTATTAAATTGTTTTGTATTATTGTATTATGCTATAACTTTGTTTCAGGCTAGTGATTCTGACCACTAATATTCAAGGAACAACAGGATGTCTAGAGTATGGTTATATTGAATTGAATAATTGTATAACTTTGAAATGAATACCAATAAATATGTAAAAATAAGAAGATTTAATAAGCAACAATCAGTGTTCATTATTTTATCAAAATACATTATATTCAACCTTTAACCGAGTTTTCATTACATATAAGCACCATGTTATGATTAGATTATTTACCATAATACTATAATTTAGAATTCTTTAATTGTGGCACATCGATTCATACATAATATACATTTAAATACAGGCAATAAAGACAAAGCACAATTGTTATTTTTCACCATACAATATATTTTTAAAATTCTTACAACATGATATACACAATCAAAATTGCTGCATAAATTTCACTTTGTTAATTAAGACAAACATAATTAAGGTATTTTAACATTTAAGTCTGTAGTACCCCACTGCAGGGAAAATGCCTCTTCAAACAAATTACAATCTATTGGTGTAGTCCATACCCAAAATAGATTTTTTTTGTGTTTCTCTTGGGCCTCTCACATTGTCCCTTGTTGATGATCCATTAATCCTTTCATAGGACAATATATTTATTCGAATTTCAATTATGCACGTAGTTTCGTATATGTGTACTAGTTGTGCTACGTGTACATTTCGGACTTCCTGGATAAAAGAGTATCCTTTGTCCGTCTCCTGGTTCTATGCTACTTCCCCATTAATTTCCAGCCAAATGTGTTCATCCGTTCTTGAGTTATAATTATCCAACCTAACTTTCTTATGTTTACTAGAAAAGAATAATAACCAGAAAACAAAAAACTTTGTACTGCTTTCTTTGCATGTATTTAATAAATAATTATTGTTATTAAAGAATTTTAAACATGAATCTCTAAAACAATATATTTCGAACTTGGTTGTTTTGTTTACAAAGTTTAAAATTACGTTTTTATTTTGAACATGACAGCTTTATTTTTTTATTCGCGTAATGGTATATACATACACTCGTCAATGTGAATTTTTTTCACACTTTTTCTAATGTTTAATTAAATTAAAGCAAAATAAATGTTAAGGTGATTCAAGGTTGTTGTTTCTTTTATATAATTCGCGTAGAAAAATAGTAATTATTGAATTAATGAGACATTTCATCCTTATAACCGTTTTATCGGTTATTTATCGGTGGCATGTAACGGAATGGAACGGCCCTATGACGATATGACATTAGCGCAATAACGCCGTCGTTATTGGAGGATTCAATATTGTTTCCAATAACAACGACATTGGTTATGAGAGTACCAAATAATTTACTATCGGATTGGGATCGACTAAATCCCAATTCCAATCGTAATTATCAGAGTAGCCCTACTGGTATGGGCCCACAAAAAAGATAGTGAAGAGGATATGAGAGCGGGGACCAGGAGGCCTGTATTCCTATCCCATTCCTCTCCCATCCTGTTCTACAACTCTCTTAATTTCCTCTTAGTCCTCTCCTTATACCCTTCCTTCAAGCCGGCGAGGCATTTGTGACACTTTGATGTTATAGATGTTCATAGGCTGCCCTTTCCGAAATTACCTGATATATATGTAAAAGAATATTGTAATAATTTGGTCATTTAGTAGTAGGCCAAATTATAGATTATTACGATTTCTCGAATAAGTAAAAAAAATATAAAATAATTCGCCAGCTTTAAAATAAGAGCTCTGCGTATCATTACGTAACTTTAAGTAAAAAAGATCGTTCAATGAACCTCTTACGATCAGTAGGGCTACTCTGATAACCAATATCCAACTATTGGAATTGGATTTACGCCATTTCGCACTCCCGTTTTCAATGTCAATTTCACACTAGCGCCAAAAAATGCGATTATTGAGTGAACTAAACACTATTGGTTTGCGATTGCCTAAATCCGTTAAATTGCCAATATCGAGCCGTTTTGCTACTCCCGTTGGGTATTTGACAGTTAAAATTGTGTTTTTGCGATTGCCTTAACACAATAGCAAAAGTGCTACTTTTTTGGTATTGCCTTGCGATTTTATTAGCGAAAACTTTGAAAAGAATGCAAGTTTTGCACTCAAGTTTATAGTTTTGAGGAGAAAACATAACGTGGACCATACTTATACAAGGAA
>LQNK01000537.1:1808-37806 GCA_001586405.1 Phoebis sennae | reverse complement strand
ATATCTTGTGGATCTTCTGCGAGACCACGACGGGGTTGTTGCGGCGGATCTCCTGCGCGCCGAGCTCCCGGTAGTCGAACGAGCAGTCGTGCTTGTCGCTGTACCGGTGCACCGCGCAGAACAGACCGCCGCAGCGGCACTCGAACCCTGAAACGATCAAAATCATACATGATACATCTTGTTGTATACGTAGATACATGGCGGTTGAGGGTTTTAAAGTTAAATTAATGTGTGCATTATAATAGTGTGTTTTCTTAACATAACACATCACACATTTCGTCGCTTTTTAACACCACGTAAATTAACATGTTTTAATGTTAATCCCGAGCGCCCATTCTATATATATGCAGCTCTTAATTATTTTTTAATTCTCTTTATAAAATATCACCATATAAAACGTGAATCGTTATTTTCGACTTATCCCCCTCTAAAACGCACCAGAAAGAAAGCAGTTTAAGAAGTTAAAATTTAACATTGTAAACTGCTGTTGAGTAACTACCTAAATACCAAGTTAGAGTTAGCACTCTACTCTATTAGGCTAGAGACAACAATAATATACTTTGTTTTTAAATATTCGCTAGCATCATGAAAAAATTATAAACTTAGTTTATACACATTTTTTGATTTCATTATAAAGTTAACCTAAAAGAACCCCTCATTGTAAGCTAATGTACTTGACACTAGCATTTAAATATGCACATAACGTTGATTTCATACTTTTTCACACAATGTTTTCGTACTTCATTGTGCACAGACTAAACTCAGTCCGTAGTGTTTATTTTTTATCTGAAATTTCTTACACAATGCCCTTTCGTATTAAACCAAAATTTCAGTAAATGATTGCATACACTAACAACATTGTTAGGATAACAACATTGTTCCAGATTCTAATCAACAATACTATTGCATATTTGAATGTCTAATGATGTTTTATTTTATCCGCAATAAGAAAAACTGGCCTATGGAATAATTTACCAAAAACAAATCAATTGTTGCGGGTCAGTCATATCAAACGCGTTATCAAGGCAAAGTAAACAGGGCATACTCGTGAACTGATAAGCGCTACAAGAAGAAAGTGTTTGTGACGCCCGCGCCGGCTTGTGACTGCCACGTGAATTACAAATGATGAGATACAACCAAAAGTATCAAGATTTCTTATATTCCAAATAAATTTAAAAACACTGATGAGGATTAGTGCTTCTGAAAATTTTGTCAGTTGTTCATATGAAATTATAGATACCAGTCATTACAAACTATTTCATAAGCTATTAAATTAAATGACATCTAATGTGAAAAGTGTACGAACGACTTACAAACTTAAGATGGAACGATGCTCGATCGATTCTCACAACTTTATTATCAAGCAAAAACAATTCCTATAAATCACACGATTATCATGTTAACGACATATGATCATACATAGATAAAATTAAATAAAGCCCGACGCCGACTACATGGCACCAAAAACAATCATCATAATATTTTACAGCCGCTAAATAAGCGCTTTCAGAGCTTCCTATAATTATGCAAAGTGAACAATATTAAGCCCCTTGGTTTAATATAGCTACGGGGATCGCTGCGCTGCAATTACAGGTATTAGAAACATACATTTAATAACGGATGCTAGTTTACTATTACGCAGGCATCGAGGTATATGCTGGACAAAAAAGAGGATACTGTAGTGTGTTGTTAATAATAAGAGTTAGGTATTGCTTTTTTCTAGTTTTTACGCTAAGTACGTACTAAATTAGACTTATTCACTGCGAGGAAAAAATAAATTACGTATCGTTCGAAATCTTAGCACACTAGTAGGTACAAATACTTAGTAAAATTTTAAAATCTGAAATGCTTTCCTTCGATAGCATTTTCTCATCATTAGACACTAATGCGACGGAACTATTTCAATCGCATCTCAAAGCATTGAGCCGTGAAAAGTAATTTGCAACCTTATTTTTACGTAACTCTAGCTCATTTTACTATACATCATTCCGTGGAGCAGATAAAGTCGGTGTTAAATAATAAAACCGAATGATTATTGGCCGTATGCGCTTAAACATATAACATAATAATATAACAAGATTAGGTACTTAGATATTGCATGACTATGTTACGTGCAAGTACATTTTGTCGATTTTGTGGCAACCACGAATTCAACCTAAATCTATAAAAATTACTAGCTTTACAAGTTTGTGTATCGTTATATCTACTGAAAAATATTTTAATGCGTAATGTAATTTTTATGAAAACAAATTATCAAATTAAACGCTGAGAAGATAACAAATGAATAAGTCTACGATAAATTGTATCAGAAACAACACAATCTAAAACAAAAATAAACTGAACTTTGAATTGTTTGTCACGACGAAAAATAACCAACACGAATTCAACTCATACAGTGACATTTACGTACTTACTACAACATTGTATAAACCTCATACATTATTCTCGGCACGGTCACCGACAGCCACAAAAAGGTGCAAAAAAGGTTCGAAGAGGTATATTTACCTGTAAGTCCAACCTTCTTGCGGCACACGGCGCACCTGTTCTTTTTCTTCTTGTCCTTGCTGGGATCCTTGTCGTCCGCGTCAGTGTCCGACGCGCCGGTGCTGGCGCCGCTCGTGCCGGCCGCGCTCTCCTCTTCTAGTTTCTGAAAATAATTTATTTGTGATGTCAAATGTTTGTAGTCGTATACTCAATTGTTATAGTGCTTTGCCTATTTGAACACATTGTGTGTATTGTCACGTACTTGTTATGTAGACGAAAATCAATTTAATGTTTTGATTTTCGTCTTGAATAAAATAACATTTAATGTAATGTTGAAGATAAGACGCCACAATAGTAACTTGAGTTCAGTTATATTAGGATTGTTTATGTTAAAATTGCACGAGCTGTTCATAAAAGGTGCCTTTGGTAGCGGTGTTATCGTTTTTGAAACAATGTACCATTTTACAAAAAGCGCTCTAACGATTTCTTAAAGTAAAACTGCTTAATTTACGACATGAATTGACAAACCCGTTTAAGGCTCTTTTTGTCAACACCTATCCCTTCAGGCGATTGTTCTTTAACGGGTCGCGGCGAGGTTCTCGGTTTAGGGTCTTTCGAGGTGCTCGTGTCCTCCGGCGGGGGGTACACGACGTTACGATCTTCCTGTATTTCGACTACTTTCTCTAGCTTCGAGTCTCGCGGCTCATTGCGGCTCACGGCCTGTTTCGTCGGTTGTCTTATTTTACTTTCAGTTCTCGCCTTCGAAGTGGCGTTGTTATTTTCAGCCGTTTCTTTTGTCCCGTCGGGCGTCGGCAGAGGCGTGCTGTCGTTAATTTCGACGGACAGTCTTTTATTTTCGAAACTCTTGGATCGTGTCACGGTGATGCTGTCAGAAGCGGAACTCTGGCCGTTGTTGCTAGATTTGCTCGTTCGTCGCAACGCTTTCTTCAATATTCTTTTACCCTTCGATTCTTTTTTGTTGGGGTCATTTTCCATTATTGGTATTTAAATGCTTTTCAGATTTGACATTGTGACTGAAAAAATATCCAATACACCAGCCTAGTTTACATGATTACGTAAATATTTGAGAATGGAACGTGTATTACCAGATTTGTATTACAACAGTGGCATCGTCGACCACTATTGTAAAATAAACGTTTCAAAAATCTTTATCGGTTTCATTTTAAAATAATTCGCATTACAAAATCCTGTGGAAAATATTAGGTGTATAAAATCTTTTTAATTTTTACGTCAGACGTAACGTCAATTTGGCATTTATTTTTTAAATTTATCAAACCAGTATATTAATGCATGTAGTTTAGTTATATTATTGGCTATGATCCTGTTTTATCGCTATATGTTGTAGTATATCTTCGTTTTGCCCCATTTCGTACAACCAACAAGTAACTCAGAATTTCACATATTACAGGCAAGACGATTAACATAGCTATTATTGCAAAATGTACTGACTGGTAATGAATATTTAGCGAGTTAGTGCTCGAGGCCACACCACAACCTTGTTCAATTCACGTATGTAATTTTTTTAAGATTTAATAGACTAATCCAAATATTGATGTAAAAACATAATGTGAATCCACAAAACAACATGTTTATCTGATTTTGAAACTCTTTAAATACATTCAAAGTGTAACCATGATAGGTTTCTCCCTATATGACATTATGAAGTATAATTTACGAGGACACAAACATTATAATTCGTATACAGTACATACAAAAATTATTTGTATTAAATGATGAATTGTATCTTGATACAAAGTTATTATCAAAGAAAATTCCAGATTATTATCGATTTCCTTCTCCTTATCTTGTCTGTATATATGCACTTGTTTATAATAATATTATCTACTGACTATACTATAAGCAACAACGAACACATTCGCTTACCTGATGCGCCGTCACAACAGGGAACACCACCATTTTGAACAAAGCATAATAACAGCATTATTTATTCTTTACTTACTTATTACTACGTATTCTAGATACTAATGTTATAAAAAGATAATAAGCTGTTTTTACGTTTCATTTTAATGGATAGACTTAAAATATTGTAGGACCGATTTAAGAAATAAATGACTATAGAATAGTCGCTGAGCTCAGCGGTTTTTCGTGTATATCTTCCGTTCCCGTGGGATTTTCGGGATAAAAACTCTTATGACCTTTCTCGAGTTTCAAACAATCTGGGTACAAAATTTCATCCCAATTGGTTCATTGCTTTATGTTTTGCAGTAATATAAGCTATATTTACGTTTTGTGAAATTATGTTAACGCGAATGGAATTCCAAGATTGAACAGGCAATAATTAATATTAGCATATACCTATCATAAAATCGTTTCTAAATTTAATATTTTTCTTTGTATTCACGTTTTGAAAGAAAACATTTTCTTAGTATAGTAGCTAAACGGATTCCGCTGTAAGATGTTTTCAATGGCCACGTCTGAAGAGGTGAATACTTAAAAATAAGCGTGGGTGCAGCTCAATTGTCTACGCCAACACAATTCAATGTCATCGTCCTTGTAACTTATTGCTCTAAAATTAATTATTTTTTACACTTTAGCACTTCGAAGGGTAAATGCTAAATATGGTGAATGCCTACTAGATATTTGTATTGCATGCTTATTCGTTTAAATTAGATTAGTGTAAATGTTATTTCGTGACCGTTACAATATTATTCCTTTAAAGTATAGTTTGTAAAGCCACCTCGTCTTTCATTATTTAGATAAATATTGAATCTCTTTAAAAGTTTTTGATCATCAACGTGTAAGTTACATACTATTTGTTGGCATTTTAAGGCGTACGCTGTTAACTATCAGAAGACAACTGATATTTTTCACTTCATGTTATATTTTGTTGTTCAAGAATTTTTTGCCATAACACATTGATTATTTGAAACATATAGAAGAACTATCATTTAATGCACGTTTCACACAAAGAGCTTGCGAGAGTCGTAACGGGAGTAGATACGGTGGGTTATTTCTTTGTATTTACCGCGCCCGCCGACCGTCTGAATCGCACTTAAATGTGAAATTCTTGCAAGGTGCACCACGCTGTGATGAAATCACTACGTGTTATTTCGTTTGCCGATATGAAAGACGCATTTAACATCATCACATGTTTATTTACCGACGGTTCTAACTGCGCACAAATTACAAATATTTTTTTTGAAACTAGTGAAAACTTTTTAATTGCAGCATTAAAAATAATTTCGCCAGTTTAAAAACAAAATTAATGCGTATTGCGTAGTTACATGTTTGTATACACAGAGTGTATCAAAATGTATTCGTTGAATTACAATATTTTGATATTCTATTGAACGTGAGACTTGTTATTCGAAAGGTCCGTAGTCGCGACAAAACAATTTTAGCATATCTTGTGGCTTATAATCCGTAAACCAATTAGCATAGATTACGTAGAGCCCACAGCGGCTATAGCAACAGCTGTATTGGACTAAATTCGGACGCGCCAATATTTTTACAGTTAACGTGTGACATGACATAATGTGAGACGGCATAAAATTGAATATTAAAATGGTGTCATGGTGTGACGCAAGTGCTATACAAAACAGAACTACATAGAAATTCAACGCACGTTTAAAACATTATGCATTAATAACACACCTTTGATATTTCTTTAAACAAAAGTGTGATTTTAAAGTCTTATTAACTGAACCAAACTATATATTACTTTTATCAACAGAGGTCATTGATACGGTCACGTTTCTTTATGATTGGTTTTGTTCACGCAAAGGACCAGCCCTATCGAATCAAGTTACACAGAATGTATGCAGCAAGTGCGTACAGGCCGATTTACATTAAATCGGTCACGGAGGCCATCGCCGGCACAAAGTGACTGATACAGTATACAAATATAAAAGTCGGCTTTAATAAAAGTTTAGATAAACCCTATAAACACTTACTTCTATCTTAGTTATTAATGCTATACAGTTTTGAATTTTTAAGAACTGTTAAGAAGAATTTTGTACATTGAAATATAAATGAAGAATATGTTGAGTTTTGCAAGTTAAGCTGATGATACTGATCATATGGACTGTAATTTTTAAATTTTTACTTAAATTTTATTCTGTTAAGCAAGACCTTCAAGTGGCATTAATACATTTGACACAGGTTAGCCACGCGTTGAAGAAATTGAAATAAAATTTATATTTGTATAAAGTCTGTGGCTTTACTAATCAAAAAATGCGTGACGACTGACGTCCAATGATATTTTATAGGTTAAAAATAAAAAACATTCAATCTATTCTCAAAACTACCGCGAATGAATTCATTAGGAATAGTTGCATAAGGTTGTAAGAGTCATATATAAACTCATTTACTTTGACGATAATGGAACTCTAACAACAAGCGCGCTAATAAAAACCTTTATATATCATTGGTGACGTCATCAAGCCATCAGCAAACTTGCACGCGCAAAGTAAAACTAACGTTGTGTGTATGTGTGTGTGTGGCGTGTGTGTACGAACAAAACAAAAGCATTGTGGCCTCACATCTGTCATCGTCTGCGTCTGCGCGGGCAGCGTGGGCACCGTGGGCGCGGCGGCGGCGAGCGGCGTGGCCGGCGCCGGCACGAACGTCGACGCGACCGGGGACGGCGTCGTCGCCGGCGGCTGCTGCTTCTTCTTTAGCGCCTCCTGGAAGTGCACGCGGACAGTGAGATTTATTACGTACAGCTGGCAAGCGGTGCGTGCGGCTCATCTGATGTTAATGAGGGACCGTAGCCCGTGAGCAAACAACATCGCAGATGCTTTGCAGGCTTAAAGGATATAGAGAATAAGATGATTTGATGGGAAATTGGGAGAGGAGTAGAACAAAATAGGATAAGAATGGGATGGGAATACAGGCCTCCGTACGAAACACAGTGTAATACTGCTTTACGTCAATCTTTTGCTTGGGGGGGTGGTAATTACACTGGTATGAGCCCAATCGTGCAAAGCGGTTCACACTTTTTTATTGCTGGAGATATTATACAGCACAATTAACCGCTGTCGCATCTTACGATACTCCAGGGTAGAAGTGAGGAATAAGCGGAACAATACACTTATAGTCGAAACATTGGAACTGTGCGGAGTGCGAGCGAACCCGCCCATGACATTTTTCCTCATAAAAACCCGCTCCTTTCCGCCTATACGCTGTCATTTAAAATCTACACTAAGGGAAACTATTGAAGAATGTGAATACTTTTAATTTATGTATAATATGACATCCTGAAAGAGTTTCGCGGAGTTGGAAATATAAAATTTTTGACATTGACTTCGATAATTTAGTAGTGGTGATTAGCGTTACCGTATTTGTATCAGCGCTGCAGAAAAGTAATAAAAATAGCACAATAACGATATTGTTATTGATAAACTAAAATCATAAAATCGGTAATCCGATACATCCTATATAAGTTTTCTTCAAAATAGGCATGACTCACGTTCTATGATAAATGAAATTCTGACAGAACGAATAATAATAAAAACATGTAAATACTTACAGTGAATCTATTCACTCATGAGTACTGGAAAATTTATTCGCTATCTTTATATTTTATCAATTTCATTCATTAATATAATGCCCGATTTACACACAGAGCGGATGCGAAACTTCACATCAAAAGCGTATGCGGGTGGAACGCTTCATGTGTGAAATCTCTTTAATAGATATATAAAGAAATAGATGAAGCGAATTCTTGATAGCTTTGTAAGCCATGCCAAGCAAACAAACAAATATTCAATCTATATAGGAAATAGAAAATCTTCATTAACATCATCTGACACTGAATAATTTATCATAACCTATTATTATAATTATTATCCTAAAAAGATGGTTACAACAAAATTGAAAACAAAATATTACAAGACATATCTTTAATAAAAATGCAGTCTTTAAAATAGTTCGCAATGTAAACACAAAGAATAATTGTAATCTTTGAAGCTGGCTATGGGAAACTGTTGCATTACCACATATTCAAATGAAACAAAGGCGAATTACAATGTCTGGCGGCTACACTACAATACTCAACAATAATATCAGAATTCTATATACAGTTTATTGGTGAAGAAGTTTCTACTAGTATACACTCAATGGATACTTAACTTTGAAAGATTGTTAAATATCATACTGTGACTCCATAAGAGTTCTAATGACAATTTAAAGTTAATTAAGTTTAGCAACATTTCAATACTTGGACATTTGGGCCATAACAAAAACAAATTCGATTAGAAAGTATTTCAAACGGAGATTCATATAAATTCTCAAAAGCAACGCCTACTTTTTGACCCGATTCAGTTTGCGAATATGGCCTCTATGGTGCAAAAAATATGAGATAATAAAGCATTTTGTACAAAATACAAGCGCTAGACAGGTACTGATGGCTTCTCGTCTTATCCTACACTCCTATTAGGGTTGCCACTTGCCAGATGTGCCGGACGGTAGCAATAAATACTCCCGACTTAACCTATAGCTCTTATGTTAGGGGTTCCCACTGAAACCGGGTGTGAGAGCAAAAAATACTTTTTTGTTCCGGATTTTCTAACATTGAGTAGGTAATAATACGTATGATAGAGAAACGAATCAAAATTTCGCAATATGGCAAGTAGCAACCCTAACTACGCACTAATAATAGGAGTTCATATTTGAAAATATGAAATCTATACTAATATTATAAAGACGAAAGATACTTTTTGTTGATATTTTTTGTTTGTTTTTAAATTAAATAGGCTTTAAAACTACTAGATCAATTTGAATGAAATTTTGTACAGTAATTCTTTAAAAACCTATGGGAACGGAAGATATACGCGGGTAAAACCGCGGAGCTCAGTAGATAATATTTTGACCATCAACACATCCTCATATAAGAAATGGACAATTATAAATAAATATCGTAAAAAATTTGACCGCAACTAGCCTTCCTGCATTATTATAGAAAAAATACTATGAAACCAAAATTAAACAACAGGTAGAATTTAAACATCCAATTAACTTTATACTGACTACAGTTCCGCACAACCTAAGTTTTTACCGACAAAATAAATTTGGAATCGAGCAAAAAGTAGCATTGAATACTACGCATCAGCTGTCGCGATGCTAAGATTGATCTACGTTGTGGGCCGGTAGCCGCTTGCCACCTTCCTGTTCGTATAAGGCGAAAATTTATCTATTTGGTAGCGAGTCCACCTTGTTTGTTTTGCGTTCAGTGCCAAGTGAATTGTGCGTAAATAAAGCTACTGGCCTCAAAAAACAACACACGCTCACAGAAGCATCTAGAAATATATTGGGGACATGCTTTGAGCATTAATCACTCGATTAAATGAAAACAATTTTGTATTTAACGGTCGACGAGTGTAAAAATGTTTTAGTGGGAAGCGGGCAGTTATCACTGGTATAGCAGTATAGCACTACGTCATACCATGACTAATATTTTTCATCGTAGTGACGTTGATATTCTTGGTATGTAATATATCGAGTGTGACGTCATCGAGCGACAGCTCTATGATCAATTTTACAGCTATAAACGTGAATGCATAACCGTCGCATCGTATATGTCAAGTGTGAATATATTATTTGCCTATTTTTGACGTGTCTTGTGATCTATTTCTACGTACAATTTTTCTTGGTAATAATTTTCATAAAATAACAATAACATATTGTAACAATTATTCCAGAAGTATATCTACATACCATACATAAATATTGTACTACGAAGCTTGTATTCACTTAATCTTACCTTAAAACAAACTGAGCAGAGTCCGTCAGTGGACGGGTTGCCATAGAAACCGCACCCTGAGCGGCACAACGCCTCCATCGGATTCGATTCTCGCTCCATTCCGAACAATTTCACTTTCAGTACAAAACAAATAAAAACGTGTCCTCGTCGAGAGTACGATTGCACTATCAGTATATTGCACTTGTTACACAAAGTTTCACAATTATCCTGCACTAGTTAGTTGACACGATTTGTCTCCAACTTGCTGTTTCCGCGGTGTTCGGCTGTCCTAGCCGGTGAGCTGCTACTACTTCTTTCTGTGTCAGGATCGTATTGGGCCCTGTAACAAAACAAATTATAAGTAAATAAAAAAATAACAGGGAAATTCTATAGATTAATAATAGTAATGCAAAACTGCGTGTAAGATATTGCACGTTAAAATATAAATGGTGCGAAAAGCCAACATTATATGCAATTATTATAATAAATATACAACTATCGAATAGAATTACATTCACTTGACCAATAAGTTTAAGTGATATACATTAATAAGACAAGCAATTATTATAAATTAAGATGGTATTCAATCAGCATTTGAATAGCATCTTCAATATTTCTATCATTATAAAAATATTAATACCATGATAGCAGTGACCCTACATGAGGGTCATAATTTACGTCCTTAGTAATGCGGGTGTATAAATATTCAATACAATAGGACACATTACACGATCGTAGCGTCAACCGACGATCCCGTACAATCGGCCAATAAAATTCTATTATAAGCAGCGTGTTGAATGAAAACGATTATTCCAATAGAAAGTGGTACCTAGGCGTTGAACACGATTTCGAGGCAAAACATAATATGCATAACGACAGGTTTACATAACAAGAGAGAGCTCTGGCCAAAAGTGGAACGTGCTCGTGAAACAGAACTAGGCCCAAGAACAAGGTCCCATTGGGCGACACATACCTCCACTTTAACACTTTAAAAGCTTTTCACAAAACGAGTTACGTCATCTGCTTTAACGATACGCGACATTTATAGATAGTTGTTTAATTGACCGCGGTTAACCAAACTATTAATTCCCCGAATTTCGGTATTTTCTAAACGTAGAGTAACAAATTAAAAACATTGTGCAAGCGCTGGGTGACGACTTAGCAGAAAATAGAAATCGAGAAATCTGCGTAGCGTACGCAAATCGTAATCTCGTTACGGACACGAAACAAAATAATACTGTACACAAATTGAACTAGGAGATAGGAGACACATACAAATAGTGAAGGCAAGAGTATTTAATGGAATTCGAAAAGGCGGTGAGCTATGAAGTGCACCAATTATCGGCACAATAATAAGTGTAGTGGAGAGTGCATCAGACGAGGTCGTTACACCGGCCCGAGCTGGAGTCATCGACCGGCGGCACGGGGGTGTGCGCACGCGGCTCCAAACTGTACATACCTAGCTTGTTAGGTACTAATAAAAAACGTAAACAACGTACAATTCCCACTTTATTCCTAGGATCGAACAATTCCCTTTGCAAGTTGTAAATACATCGGTAAATCAAATGCTTAAACGCCGTAGAAATCACGGCAGTTATCGCACGTACGCCTGTAGCGGGACTTCGCTATACATGACTGGAGATAAATTACTGGGCATACAATGTAATGAACAAACTGTCTCAAGTTATCGATATTCATTTATAGAATGGTAATACCTAAAATTTAATTATCATACGTTTTGTAAATATACAAAAAGTATTTATTCAAAACGAATGGTCATGTGTAAAGTCCGCGTTATAAAAAATCTCACCTCAATAAAATATTTAAGGAAAACGTAACGTGATATTTAAATATGCTTATTATATTTTGTTTGCTATGAATAATTATGAGAATTTACCTTGGTATAAATAAGCCGCTACGAAGGTATTTCAGGGTTTTATCTAGTAATTTATGATAATTTAATAATTCGCGAGTTGTATAGACTACAGAATACTGAGTTAAGATCGTTCCCCATGCAGTCTGCCTGGTCAAAGTCCATTCCGTCACGCCAGACATACATGCGTTATCACTGACCCTTCTTCCGCTTTTATATGACGCGACAAAAAAGAAACACCCTAACATATTCAAAAAAATAATAACTAAACAGCAACACAACTTTTATTAAAATATTTTACAATACAGTTGCTTGTTGTATTCTCTATTCCAAACCCATACGAATTTGATTAACCTACTTCAACCCACAAAGCTTACGCGTAGAGATGAGTGCGCTAAAATTGAAACTCGCTAAAATATTTTTCCAACGACCGCATATAACATTTTATAATGAAGCCATATTTTGTACCTACGAATCGTTAAAAACTATACCAATTTATGTGTGTCACGACCACATTAAAGCAACATAGTGCCACCACAACCAAAGATACATATAACCGATTTCCTTTGATAAAAACAATATTGCAGTTACAAATTTTAAAGTATTTAATATTGTTCCGAATTAAGTGTGCCAAGGTAACCGACGCGATTAGTGGAAAACGTGATCTTCGATAATTTGTGAACTAGCATTACGATACTGGCGTATTAGTTAAATTGTGATTTTTAACGATTACAAGCCACGAGTTTGCTAATAGTTTTCGTAAGGTTAATTGTCTTACATTAAAGGCTGTCGAATAACATTGAGTTGCATTTCTTTTGATAAAGACGAGAACGTTCCATGCATGCAACTCAAATCATCTATATCCTTTGAACTTTACAGTTAAATATCAAATTTCACCATACAAAAAGAAACATAAACCAAGAGAATTTTAATTCAAATATATTTTAAGGGAAAAATTTCCAGCAATATAATAGTATAATACCACGACGAGGTGCACAACTAACTTAATAAACAATAACCAATAAATAATGTCTTCATTTTCAGTAAATTTCCACGCCGCGGAGCTCTTAGTTGTACTAACGTTGCTAGAATTAATAATAATAACACAAGCGAGCAGGCTCATACAGTCTTAACGGTAAATACTAAATATGCAAGGAAATATCGCATTCTAAGCGAAACGTAAACCTATTTATATTTAACGCATGTGTTTCGTTTAGTTATTTAAACGCTCTTTGTTTGATTCAAAATACAATTAGTTTTGCTTTGTATTGAATTGTACATTTGTCTCATTTTGTTAAAATCTTATCTTTTTTGTCGCAAAAGAATAGGGTTTCGTCCAAGTTATAAATAGCTGTGGATTGTTACTTATCAACATCAACCAATATATTTTTCTGAACCGAACACCTATATCGTTAGCAACAGGACGCAAAGAACAGTTCCCTAGACTACGAATGCTATCTATAACTTTAAAGGTGTGAATGTGTGCGGAGCGCATAGACGGCGTCGGTGTGTGCGCCGTGGCCCGATGACCTAGTTGCGAAGTACTACGCAATTCGAGCACGACTGCCCACCAATGCACTGGCATCGCACAACATATGTTCCAACTTATCCCTCCTGTGCCACACGTGTGCACGTTACGCCTTACAGCGTTACACAGATACAACCCCCCACGAACTTTTAGTTTCAAAACTTCGTTATCGTTCCACGTGTAAGACCACCGAGCTATAAATGTGCCAACAGTCTATTTACGTCCTACGTCTATTGAGTAATAGATGCGATGCGACTATGGTAATTCCGGCAAATTAAATTCTGTATATGGAGCACATTGTTGCTTCTGCATTGATCATTGCTCATTCGTCGTATCAGCTAGGAAGCTCAAGGTTGCCGTTCCGCGAGATGAACACACACAATTCTGTGCTTATTTTGAATATACTTTATGGAAATTAGTTACAATTCAAGTAAAATTAGACCACCTTCATATTGGTGAACAACCTAGAAACAGGACCAATCATAGCAAGATTTTTAAGAGGTAGGTAGATTTATATTACGATAAAATTAAACTATGAAATGGGAAAACATGGTTACAGAAATAACCCTACATTGCCTTTAAACGTATTTCACACAAGCAGTAAGACTACTTTCAAACGCAATGTAGTATGAACACAGCTTGAAAATCTAGCTTGAAGGAAACTCGCATTGACTACTTTTTTTTTTCAACTTTGCCATCATAATCACTGATAAAGATCCGGTATATTTCAAGTAATTCCACAATTTATTTCAAAGCAAAAAGCATTAGTATTATTCACAGAACAAAGTCCATTTTTCACTGCAAACCTTGCAATAACTATAGGTAGGACTCGTAAAATGATAACTGACCCAAATATAGGTCACAGAACTGGAGCACTAGTAGACGTTATCACTTGCTCAATTGATCAAATTTAAAACGGTCGAAACAAAATACAGGTCTGACCACTCAAACAACGGTATCCGTAACGGTTGCGGCAAAAAATCGTGCAGAGCAATGAGATTCCTAAGAAAAATTAACGGGAGAGCTTGGATCCCATCCATTATACATTAAACAAGGCTTGAGCAGAAATTCTTAAAAGTAAAACGGAAACGAATCAATTTTTCACTCGTGGCCCCAATTTCGAAACTAAAATCCCAAAGATACTAAGCCAGAGGAAACAACATCAATCTGTTATTAAACAAAATTGTAAAATCAGAAATACGCGGAACCTGTTCGCTGCGTGACGTCACACGTGTGAGGAAACGCTTCTAGTTCGAACGCGTTGCATTAAAATACAAACTATCATCCTGTCATTTAGAAATAATCGTACGTGTTTCTTCAAGCAAACGTCGCATACTAATAATAAACACGTCATGGTCTCACGTCCGATCCCTTCCGCGTAACTACTACAACATGGAAGTAAAGATGGGAAAATAAGGTCAGAGCTGACTGTGCGGATTTACTAACAAAGTGCAAAACCAGAACAGGAAGGACAATGGCTTTATCGTTTAGAGAATGCGTCACAACTAACAAATGTTCACAATGACGCTTCACAGACAATGGATCGCGCACGGCAAGATGGCTGCCGGTGTGTCAGCTGATTGTGCGCACACGCAGCGGTAGCCGCGCCGCTAAAAGCTGTCCGCTGCTCTACATATCGCTCTCTCTTTCGGTGATGTGATTAAGCACTTTCAAAGCGAAGTTTGGGAATACAACTGTAATGTTGTACAACTATTTCTTATATTATTATACTATATTTCTGCTTCTTGCTAATAATATGGATACTATAACTACTTTAAAATTCTAAATCTACATCTAACGGGCTTTATAATAGTTTAGATTAGATACGTACATTTTTCCGTGTCCTATTTAAATCCAATTTAGAGCAGACTGCAATAAAAAACAACGCTTTATTTCACACAATGCTAATATCCATACATTTTTCTAGATGAATCCAATCATATTTAAAATTGCTTCAACTATTAACTAGCAACAAATTAACCTATTAAAATTATAACAATGTTCTCGTGAACTGATAATATGGTGGTACAAAATGTGTCAAGATAACATTATCCAAGTTCTGATAATAATACCAGTACCACAAAATCATTAAGATAATATCTTCATAATGGCAGCCTCTATTTTCATTGGTTACTGCGTCGCAAACAATCAAATACGTTGACATTGATCAACTTATTTACGTGTGTGGGTTAAATAGATCTCTATTTAGAAAACAATTCACAGCACACATTTAAAAGGTCAATATAAACGAGCCGCATATAATACATTTCGGTACGCTCGAGTTGCCCAGTTTTTTAACTCAACTTATTATATCTCGCAACTTGCATTACATTAAGATTTCACGCGTAAATTACAATTATTATTGCCTTGGGCTACAATACAACGATTGCTACGTAAATAAGAAAATATAGTTTTATGCCCCATGACCTTTCAAAATAATAAGATCGTAATTGTTGAGACTTGTAAGGGAGAATTCTGTGCGAAAATTGCAGGAAAGTTCAAAGCAAGAGGGGCAGTGACCCTCATACACCAAGGTCGTGGCGGCGGCCTTCATACAACCTCGTCTAAGCTAGCACACAGCCTGCCTTCGGTACCCCTCACGACCCAACGCATACACAGGTATCACACACTCGACCACAAACCAGCATTACCTTCGAACAAAAAAGCGAGCCCATGGTCATGTAATCACATTCGAAAGCACTTCACAGACACGAATCACATATCACTGACGCATTTCATGTAAAACAATGGCGAACTAATTGGCACTATTATCTGGCGATAAGATTGCTTTAGTTGCACCTGATACAGAGTACGGCCTCGCGAAAGCGAGCTCCGACGCGCACGGCGTGAAGGCATGAACTGAGTGGAACAGTTTGCCCACCCGCACCCGAGCCGCCATATTCGCGTCACTATTCACACGCGCACGCACTCATCGATACAAACAAACCGAACCAATATTACAAAGCTGATAAACACATGCCACGCTCGTTCAGATATCTCGATACTCAACAGCCCTCACAACGACGCACATAGAAACCACACTTCATTCTGTGCTGCGCAAATAAATGCTAGCCGACTACATTATTTTAGACACTAAACGAAATTTTGATTTATCTGTTCATAAAAAGGAAAACTTCACAAAATCAACAGGTAACAAAGACTTACGCTAACATACGTAAACAAATGTTTTCTACGTAAAACAATTCAATTTAAACATTATTCTAATCTATAGTTGGCAACGAATAAATTAATGTATTAGAATTAAAATTTTGTTGATGCAAAGTCGATATTCTTCATTATCCTCTTGTGAAAACAAAACAAAGTGATAAACGAAGATAGCTCTTATAAACATAGGCATAAAGCCAAGATATTGGTATGGGTGCGACGAACGCAGACAAAGCCGCGACGTTGCGAGTCGTCGATCTCCCCCAAATTAGTCCTGGGCTAGGGCGCTGACCTTTATCGGCCGCCACGCGCCGGGCATCCAATACTGACGTGTACAAATCTCTGCGACAGCCACCCTAATACCCACCTGGCACCATCCCTTTATCAATTGAATTTAACGTAAACGATTGCAATTATGACTCGCAAACCCGGGCGGAACAATGACACGACTGACGGCAAGGTCAATGAAATGAGAGCACGTGAAATTTTAATTTTGAGACACTACGAACGTCGTTGTTATAAGGATATAGTTGTATTGCGTGTAGCAAGCATTCCGCCTGCCAAAACATTTGGCACTGACAAGCTGCCGATATATCTGACACACAAAAGACTGGCCAAGAGCTCTTTGATATAATTTGAACTTGAGATCTTTACTGTTAAGATATTTAAAGGCGAGTGATAGCATTTCTTTGTGAATTAATTTATTCAGCTTCCTTGTTTTAAACAATTATTTCCATATTTTCATACAAAGTCCAACAGAGACAATAAAGCACTACTATAAATAAACCTAACAAAGCAGATGCAGGGCAAAAGTTATAGTCTATATTTTGGATCTTCCTAATTTTTCAATTAAAATTTGAATTGAATTGACATTAAATCTGTATTCAAATTCATTTATTACTGTCTTAATTTATTATTTACGGACTAAAATACTAGACTGGCTACATTATCATCAAGTTATGACAATGATAAAAGTAATAAGTAGAACTAGTGTTTATTTAGTTTTCTCTCAAATAGTTATAAGACAAGATATACATACCTGATGTTGAAAAAGTGAATTCCGTACTAGACAAATGTCTTTCCAAGTGCGCAGACCCTTCAGCTCACAACTAGGCGTCACCACGACTGTGCAGTTAAAGTCAGCATCCAACGGCATCACAATGAATAGTTACACCACCTACAACAATCGCCTTTATAAGGAAGAAAATTTTTTGTGTTATTATCTTAGAATTTGATATTAGGGTAGTTTTAAAATATACTGGTGAGTCATCCTCACTTTACATACATTAGACATAGGGGTTAGGAATATTTTATAAATTATTGAAAACCCTACAAATGTTGGATATTACAATAAATTTTAAAGGACATTATATTAAACTAAAAAGAAGAAACAATTATAAATATACTAAAGATTATATGAGGCATATAGAATCAAAGTTATTATTTAGAATATAAAGTGTAAAGCTGCTCACTCAATTTTTAGCATATACCTAAAAATCAGGATTCAGAATATATAACATTATTACTATTATTTTATGACTATTTCATACCCTTTTTTATTGTTAAGATTTTATCTGTAGGCACTAAGCTGTATTTTAATTATATACCTCATATTTAATTATTTAGTCAAAATATTTAATAATTGCATACAGGACTAAAACTGTAAAGGTGAGCATATAAAATCAACAGAAATATTGTTACAATCCTAGGAAATAAAAAATAATCTTTTGTGAAGGTTACCATTTCACATACATGCACATTAAGCTTAATTGGGAAATACCAACACAAACAATAAAAAAATATATTAGAAAACATCCACAAGCAAAGCTTATATAACAACTGTGGAAGAAATATCTACTTAAATCTCTGAAATATAATTATTTTATTATCACTTTGTGAGATCTATCAAGAAGGTATAAATTACAATTATTATATGTGTCGAAAGATGAATAAATGTTATTGGAAGTGGAGATGACCAATATATTGGTATATATTATAATATAGTTTAATGGAAAATGTCTTAGCATATAAGTTGGAGTGCTGTATTAATACAATACAAAGAATTAACCACATGTGTCTGGGGTCTTTGACAATTGTAGGCACAGAATCCTCATGAATTATTATCTCAAAATTGAAGTTTAATTTTGTGAAATCAAGTTAATTGGAATTGTCACTAATCAAAAGATAGCCTCAAAAATAAAAAAAATATGTCAACATTTGTTTAATAGTTATGAAATTATATGGTGTAAAGTAACTTCAACACAGTATGCTTGAATGATGATGCAACTACACAATTAAATTAAGGCCTAAAAGTGTGTAATTTAATTAGATTTTTTAAATTAAATAAAGAATTTCACACTCATAAGAACATTCATTTTTACAGATAATTAAAGATAGGTTTTGTATTTGTATTCCAAGAATCTTACAATTGCATGCATTTTCTAGAATATGAGGTAGAAGTTTCAAACTTAATAAATATGATTGTGTTATTGCCAAAACTGTATTGATATTATGCTATTGTATATGTAGAGTAACTTATTTTCATATCAATTTACAAAATACACTCCATATCCTCTATACATTAGGTACTCAATTTTTAAAATATTATATAATTAGCCAAAGTTATATATAATTGGCTATGTAGATTAAAATAATAGTTCATTTCTGAAAGTCTTTCAGTCTTATAATTCAAATATCATTAATAATAATTAACATCAATGACAATACAATTTAAATTAATTATTTACTAAAATATGTTTTTAGTATAAATGTAATGTGTAAAAGTGAACAGTTGTAGAAGCTTTGTTTATACAGAAAGTTCACAACATAAAAATATATATATAATATACAGCAGTCCTCTAGCATAATATGCAGCAGTCCTCTAGCAATAAAAACAAAAAAATATTTTTTATAATGATTCAGTTGTACTTCAATAGGAATTTATTCTTTTTCACCCATTTAACAATAAAGTTAATGTCTTCTAATGCAAATTAACAGTATCTCATTTAAAACAAAGGCTTTATGTAATGAGTAGACATGAGTCAGCCTAAAACTATAAATAAGTCTAACTTTCTTAAGTTTTACCACATACGTTTTTAAAGAGAACTTAATATATTGCAGGAAAGAGGAAGTCTAGAATAATAAAGAACGAGTTCTTGGAAGATTTCATAATTGGTTCACTCGATCCGTCAATTACCCTGTATCGAGTGCGCTACTCAACAAATAACTTTACAAACATACCATGCACCAAAGCACCTCATTTCCAAACAGTAATATGCTAAGCATGAATGGTTTACAGAAGGTGGTGTCATGATCATAATGCGTGCAAATCTACCAATCAACATAAAAGCACTATGTCATATCTGAAAATTAGCTTCAAAGTACCAGTTACCAGAAGTATAAGGTGCATGCCAACTATCGTTATGTTTATTTATTTCCCAGAAGCTGCGCTAAACGTTAGGATATCAAAAATATTGAAGAATATCGTTAATTGGCATTCACGAAGAAAATGGCGTCACATCACACAAGTCACGGAACAAGGTACAATTTCGTCATATAGAAACACATTTCACAATCACAGCATAACACCACATAAAACAATATCATGCGAGGTTAGTCAATTTTCTTGATAAATTACTCACTTTGAATATGAATTCCAAAGAAAATCATCCAAAAACTTTTAGGACTGATGACAAGGCACTCCACTCACCGTTTGCAAAACCCAGACTACAAATCACGTGACCAAGTCTGTCTGTGTTGCCAGCTGTTATTTAGTGAGGTATTATTAAAAATCTTATAAAATAATCGGTACTCATATTTTCTACTTCATAATTTGAATGAATAGAGTACTTATTATATTACTAATGGGATTTCCGGGATAAAAACTATCCTATGTCCTTTCTCGGGTTTTAAAACAATGTGTGTACAAAATTTCATCTACATCCGTTCAGTTGTTTAGAAGAAGCGATAAATAGATCGACAGACATTAAAGTAAAGTACATATTTAAAGTGAGGAAGTAAGGATTGTTACTTATTATGTTTTCTTGTTATATCATATATTATGTCTTGTGATTAATCTAAATGTCAAAGCTGTATGATTTAAGAAGGTTGTTTGTCTAAAGATACCCCTTTTTATTCTCACAATGTCTGAAGGCAATATTCTTGTTCCGACTTTACATATGTTCCGATCACATGCGTCTGCGGTATTTGTGAATATAGGACGTTTTATATAAGGCGCATTTTTCTATCAAACATTTAGTTCAAATTATTATTATTCCCATCCGTTTAAAAAAACTTTATACCCAAGTAAAATTCCTTTTACCGTGTTATTGTTTTTTAAATTAACCGACATATTAGTAACTTAGCTGCTCTACCAATCAATTAATTTACACTAGATCTTATTGATAACAGTTAATTTGTAGAAAAATTGTGGCTTTTATCTAAATATCAAACTTATTATTGATTGACTCATATTGTCAAATTTGCCGTAGAAAAAACGATGTACATGAAAATCTATAGAGAAAATTTAAATTTCTTAAACACCATTCGGTGTTTCGGTTTCTAAAGTTATTGTTTCTCCCTTACTCGCGCTGTTCTACAAGATACATGAAGTATGTATGGTCAAAAGGTATTATTTCCCTCTGTGTCGAATTCGAAATTTTAAATGTTTCTTATTTTATAAGAAATTAAAATTTGTTTTATGAACTTATTTCCTAATTAAAAATGGTTCATTTAAAATGTTAATAAAATAGTCAACTACTCTATTACTTTTATGTATTGGGAATTATCTGATTTTCTTAAAAACCGATTTCTAATATCGGCATCACTTCACCATAATTTTCAAGTGTCACAGATGACGTCTAGTCGTCTAGCCTGTTGCAAATGCTGACTATTCTCAACGTCATATTTGTCAATTGTTGACATTGTCAAAGTTCAACCAGGTCCGAATTTTAACCTATAAAAGTAATATTATTTATGCATTTATTAAAGGAAATAGTAAATTAAAAATAAATATATGCTAAAATTCCGTAGTTACAATTAGTTGTATAAGTTTTCATCATGCCCACTATATCAGTAAAACGGGATTCTTTATTCGCTGCACTCGGCAGATCATACAGTAAGTAAATAATTTAAATAAAAATAATTAAAAATATTGCATAGGTACATTAATAAAAATAGTATCGTTTATTTTTCAGCTGATGATGAATTCCAAGAACTATGTTTTGAATTCGGCTTGGAATTGGATGAAGTGGTAAGTTATATGACTAACTTTAATTTATTATTATTAATCATAATATGCTTCATATATCAACCGAGGGTAATGGCAGAATATCAGCGTCATAGTCAAGTTACTATGACATATGCTGAGCCATTCAAGAAATGTAGTACACTGCACAATATATTGCTTCCATTGTTATATTTAAGTGTTTTATGTTTCTTTCTTTCTTTTTCTTGTGTATGAGTTAATGTTAATCTGTCTCTACTGTGCTTTGTACCTTTTTTCCTGAATAAATGTCTTATCTATCTATCTATCTATCAACCTAGTGACTACTAAAATATTTCAGACTACCGAGAAGCAAATGTTAATAAAAGAACAAGGAGATCAAGCTGGTGCTGGGGTGTCTGAGGAAATATTATACCGCATTGACATTCCTGCTAATAGATATGACTTATTGTGCCTGGAAGGATTAGTTAATGGTTTGCTTGTGTTCCAGGGAAAGTAAGTGTTGCATTTTATGAAGTATATAATTTATTATCCTCTAGTAATATTTTGCTCTTAAAATATTTACTGTAATGAGTCCCATTAAAAAAAATAATGTTGTTTAAGTTTCACTTAAAAAAATAGCTTTATTTTTTGCAACTACTTCTACTATTCTTTTATTACTGGAAAATACCATTTCGTGGACCAGATATAGTATAAAATGTTTGATTGAATTAATTTCTTATTATTGTTATGATATTTTTTAGTGTGAAACAAATGTATTGTGTACAGTGGATACAATATACATACATTTATTAGCTGTTAAACATAATTAAGTGTTACTTATTTGAAAGTTTTTAAAATTTATTTTATTTTTAATTTGTATTTTTTATGGATATTTATTGTCCAAAATTTTTTTACATTAGGCAGTATAAATTGTATTATTTATAATTAAAATTTTATTAAAGTGAAGTAGGGTGGATACAAGCGTAAATAAAAATCCTTTTTACTATTTCACTTTCAGAAAGGCCCCGCCACAATACCAAATTAAGAAATATGAAGATTGTTACTCTCTACACTTAACATCTGCAACTGCTCAAATCAGGCCATATGCTGTTGCAGCAGTTCTGAAGGGTGTTAGCTTCACCAAGGAAAGCTATGACAGTTTCATAGATTTACAGGTATGATAATAAATAACTTTATATTTATAAATACAAATTTTAATTGTAATTAATGCTCTCTTAATACCTGATAAACATGAAGGACCAGACCAGGAAGGAATACAAAATTAAATGAAGAAATTTAAAGTTTGCTATATTTATTTCTCTTTATTCACAAATTAATTAAAAATATAATCAAAAGCAATTACAAATTAAAACATTAAAATGTTGAATTTATTTGTCAAGATATTTATGGCAGACCAAGCCAAGGATGTTAAATGAGCCCATAAATACTTCATTACCTGTTAATAAAGTGTGGAAACAGAAAGCTATCCCAAAAATAATATTGATCAGTTAAATGAATTTAATATTTGCCAATACACAGAACTTAACTTTTTTATAAAAATGATTATCTTACTGCTATGTATAACTTATGTATCCTTAAAATTTAAATAGACTTTTAAAAATGCAATCAATTATCAATTCAAATTAAAATTTTCAGGATAAATTACATCAAAACATATGCAGAAAGCGGACACTAGTGGCTATCGGAACTCATGACTTAGACACTGTTAAGGGTCCATTTGTGTATGACGCCCTTCCTCCTAATGACATCAAATTCAAAGCATTGAATCAACAAAAGGAAATGACTGCCAATGAGCTAATGGAGTTATATTCTGTGAGTATTATTGAGTAATAATATGACATTTGGATAGATTCGATTTGTGTTTGTGAGTTCTTAAAAGAAAATTTAATTTGTTCCATTGGTAAAAAAAAATGTATTAAACTGGGGTTTTTCAAGAAAGAGTATAAAATAATCAATGAGATCTAAAAATTGTAGTTATGTAAAAAAAATGTAATTCAAGTAATTATTAGCTTTTGCTGATAAGCAATACATGCTTAATAAATTAGTAACAATTCAAATTTTCAATGCATTTTTATCAGGCCAGAATATTTAATATTGAATAATTTAACATCTGTCCTACTTTTCTTCTTGGTCTATATTAATAACTAGCTTTCCGCCCGCGGCTTCGCCCGCGTGGACTACAAATTTCTGTACTTAGTTTGTGGATTTTCGAAGTAGAGGTGGTATGACAGTTTTTAAGATTTAGAAACGTACGTTTGTAAAAATATATCTCGTAAAAGAAATATATCCTACATTAAATATAACAAAAGTGTCACAGTTCAGTTTTATATAATTTTAATAATTCTATTTTATTTTTTGCAAAATATTGACATTTTGGAAATCTGTTGTGTACTCTCAGAATAAAAGAGTTGATGTTTCCATGGATTTAACTCATATTTGCATAAGGACGCAAATAATATCTTCTGCATGTTGGTTAGTCTTTGTTGTGATTAGCCGCCATGATCGTAATCTACTTTCGAGATCAAGAGAAGGCTACATTTATCAATAAAAAGTGCTTTAAATAACACTTAAAATATTAAATTTAATATACCTACGCGCATTGATGATATGTTTTGATGGATCATTTTGAACCCTCATATCTTTTTTATTTGTTAACCGATTTCAATGAAATAAACACTAAAACCTCCGGGGGGCTAGCCGTAATACATAATCGAAAACCGTATTTAAATCGGTTAAGCCGTTTCGAAGTTCACTGCGTACAAACGCCCGACAAACAGACAAACAGACAAACCGACAAACAGACAAAAATTCTAAAAATCATTGTTTTGAGTTTAGAATAATAAATGAAACACGAAACACTATTTTTTTCTTGAAAATATTAAATGTACAGACGCGGCTAGTCTACGATTTTATTATATGTATAGATAATTCAGTAATTTTTGTTTTTTCTTCCAGAGTCACGCGCAACTAAAACAATACCTAGGAATCATCAAAGACAGTCCCATCTACCCAGTTATTAAGGACAAGAATGGTGTGATTCTCTCCATGCCACCCATCATCAATGGAGACCATTCAAAGATCACTTTGGACACTAAGAATGTGTTCATTGAATGCACTGCTACAGATCTCACCAAGGTAATATTCTAATATACTCTCTTTAAGTGAGTAAGAAATAGTCATGTCGTTTTATACTAACATAAAAAAGTAAAAAAGTTATTACATCAATAATTTCATGAAAGGTTGAAAAGATAATCATTATAAAAATTTTAGTTAATACTAACGTTATGTTCATAAAATATTTACATAGTGCATATATCTCCCGGTTCCGTTGGATTTTCGGGATAAATATATATAAAAATCTCTGTACAAAATTTTATCCAATTCAGTACATTAGTTTCGGAGCCTTTTCAACTCAAACAAATGGTATGCCTAGAGTTCATGTAGATGAAATTGTGAATGTATATAAACATATTTTGGAACTAAAAAGTTTGTCATGTATTAAAAGTTCATTAAAATTTTCTTTGAATCCTTGTTAAAATGATATATAGCCATTCAGCAAGAAAGTTGAAACATCTGAAAAAAATCTGACTAGATATTGCCTCAAATACATAAACATGGTGCATATTTTCTCTTTATTATAACCAATATTTTATAATTTTCAGGCGATAGTGGTTCTAGATACAATAGTGTGCATGTTCTCTGAATACTGCGCCAACAAGTATGAAGTACAGCAATGCAAGGTGTTTGCCCCGGACGGCACTTACCAGTTGTACCCAAAACTACAGTACAGGGATGAAATCATCAATGTCGATAAAGCTAATAATTATATTGGAATTGAGTGAGTTGCGAATTAATTTTTGTGGTCTCTCTTAATTATTTTATTTATTTTTACCATAATAAATGTGTGTATGAACAAGTTAATTTTGAGAGATTTCAAACCAATTTTAGATATTGAAGCTGAAAAGCCTGCAAATTCGATTTGGTCACATTTCAACCCATTTGGTTATAATTTAACTTGGTGGTTCTGCGGCTCCGCTCTCTTAGTCCATAGCCTTCCTCTACTAATAGTCTATGTAATGCAAAAAATTTACTTAACATCAGATGACCCACATGCTCCATTGTTTGCTCTGCCATAAAAAATAAGTTTTTTGCAATTATCAAATTGTTTCTCATGTTAATTTACTAGGTTGCGTTTAGGTACGTTGTTATTACATTTTTTAAAAATAAAAATGGTCAAGAAGTCTTCTTTCAATATTAAAATTCTATATCTATGCCAGTATTCTGATGCAAGTATTATTACATTTTATTGACAATGTTTTTCATACAATTTGTACCTATTCCAGAGAGAATGGGGACAAAATAGCCGCCCTCTTATCCCGTATGTGCCTGACGTCCACGCACGAGGACTCGTTGCTAACGGTGCGCGTGCCCCCCACGAGGCATGACGTCATACACGCCTGCGATCTTTATGAAGATATCGCTATTGCTTATGGGTGAGTTTTTGTTTATGGTTCGAATTTTTGTTGGGCGTTTTTGATGTTTTGTCTGTGGTAAGTGTGCCAAGTGTGTACCAATTTTTGTAAATCTTGTATCCCATTAGGATTTATTAAAACTGCAGCAAAGAATGTATGTTGTTTTTTTAGTACAGAACTTATAAAGCATGTATGATTATTACATCTGTTATTTTCATAATTGGACTTTAATTTTCTTGCTGTAAGCCTTCTATATGAAATTTGCATATTGAGGCACATTTAGCTCTTTATAGTTTTAAACATAAAATATATTTTATAATCATCTTCTGTTCTATCATGCCAAAGTATTAATTAAAATTCGTCAATTAATTCCCTGTAGCGTTTATTGGCTATGTAGATCAAAAAATATCCTATCACCTCATAGTAATTAATGTCCAATTATATACGAAATTTCATGATTCCGTTAAGCAGTATCGGCATGACTGACACACAAACATTGTCACCTTTATAACGTGTACTACTAGTATGAGGATATCCTTTAGAAATCAAGTCGATTTAAATTTTTACGTTCCATTGACTAATGTTGAACTGACTTCCCAAAAAAAACTGTTATCAATTGGCGTGTGTTTTTTCTCTAAGGTATGTATCAAAAACTCGGGTTTCAACAGATTTTCACTGTTTTATTTTTCGTACAGTTACAACAACATCCCGCGCCGTACGTCGCGCGTGGTGTGCGCGGGCGGCCAGCAGCCCGTCAACAAGCTGACGGAGCAGCTGCGGGCGGAGTGCGCGCACGCCGGCTACACGGAGGCGCTCACCTTCACACTTGTACGTAACTACATGTTCCACGCCTCGCTCCCGTAGCGTAATGTTATATAGCCTATGTACATCACAGATAATAAATAAAATAAATAAATATTCCTGGACATTTAACACAACGCCATCTAGTCCCAAACTAAGCAAAGCTTGTACTATGGAAACTAGATAACTGATAGACATAATGTAAGATTAAAATGGTTGAAGAATTTTTCATATAGGTCCAGTAGTTTCAGAGCTGATTCAATTCAAACAAACGAACAAAATTATCAAACCTTTATATTAGTGTAATTTTATTTCTTGAGTTTAGGTGTAAATTATTATAATTATATGCCGGCATGGTATATAACAATATATGAAAGCGGTCCGTGAAATTTTTGTTTGTTGTAATTGGTTTTTTAATAAAAAGTCATCATACCTTTGTTCTTGTACACATTTGCACAATAATATTAATTTATTTCTTAAAATCTGTCAGAATAACAGCCGTAGCTTATGGAAGCCGATATAAATAAATTACATAGAAAAAAAACGCCTATATTTTTATATAGAGCCCAACGTAAAAAAAAGAAACGTCAAAATTGTTTTCTAATTTTAAATTTACACCTATTTCAGTGTTCCAGAGAAGACGTGGCAACCAAACTAGGCAAAGCAATAGAAGAAGTACCCGCTGTGCACATTTCTAACCCAAAAACCCTGGAGTTCCAAGTTGTGAGGACCCTCCTCCTGCCCGGCTTGTTGAAGACTCTCGCTGCTAACAAGAAAATGCCACTGCCAATGAAGATTTTCGAAATCAGTGATGTTGTTGTGAAGGATGATAAAGCTGGTAAGATGTTTATTTATTAACGGCCGTTTTCAATAATCTATCTATCCCTTGTTTTGCTTACTAAAGTCAGGCAAATCTATCTATTTGCACTTACTTTGATTTGAATACGCTGTCGACGGATAGCCTTTGTTAGAGCTTTTGACAATCAAATGTCATTTAATCTGAGACTACAATCTATCCATAATCTTTGATACATTATTGAAAACGCCCGTTACTAAAATTTTGTGCAAAATTCAAACAGAAGACTAGACCTGGTTGTCTACAGCCAGCATGATGCTGAGGTTGCACCTTTTTGTGACAGTTGTGTATACTATGTATTTTTCTCATTCTATATTTTTAAATCACCGTGTATGTAGACAATTGTTTCAAATAAACTTTTTTTTCTTTTTTTTTCATGTACAGATTTGAAAAATTGCCATGTTAGTTGAATGTTAATAGGTGATATATGTTGAGTGTTATTAGCTATTTTGAGTAAAAAATGTTTATTTATGAAGTTACAATTTGAAAATATGTTGTAAATAATTTATTTAAAAATCGGTAAGCAAAAATTTATTTTTTTAAACACTCACTACACCATACAATTTTGAAATCGTTATTAAATGCAGAAGTTTTTAAGTTCACTAACCGACTCCGAAAACCGACTCGTGTCCATTTTTTATTTATTTTACAGACTATCCAATCTGACTTCAAAATTTCAACTCAATACTAAGCTTGAGTTTTTTTTTCTTCTGTTGTGATCATTTTTGTTCTTATATTTCTATTAGTATGCAACGCATGTGTCTAATAAAGCAACGCATAAAGAAAACTTTAATAAGATTTAAGGCCACAGTAATATAAAACATTGGGCAAGGTCAACATTTTTTGTATGACATATATTGGGTTTTTCTGATAGATTATTAGCTCATCTATCCTCCCCAAGAGATGCTTCACTCATTACTTGAAATCAAAACACATGTTTATAACTTTTTTTTTCATGAAATGATCATGGATGACATGTGCCACAGATCACAATACAGGCAATTGACATCACCAACTCCATTTTGTGAAAATAACGTTTTGGCAAGCTATTTATTATTATAAATTTTTATTTTGATATTTGTGTACGAGCAAGCGCGTACAAAGTACAACATAATGCTTAGCGTGCGCTTCTACATATGACCCAATTTTACACATTTCACACAATTATTCATTTTATAGTCAGTTTATTGTCGACGGTCATTAAGAGCACCTCGCATAACTCATTAAACATACATTATCCGATAAATAGAAGGTTTTAGAACAAATATTTTATTTATCATCAAGTACGGATAAACCCCGTACAATTTGTTTAATGATTTTGGTCTAACTTAAAGCTTTTTTTTTAATATTACAGAGACAGGCGCCCGCAACGAGCGTCGCATATGCGCCGTGTACAGCGGCAGAGCGGCCGGCTTCCAGTTCGTGCACGGGCTGCTCGACCGCCTGCTGGCGCTGCTCGCCACGCCCTGGCGCGCCGGCTACTCGCTGCGACCAGCCGAAGGTAACCCGCAGAGTGTACACAGGTATAGAGCGCTTCCAGTTCGTGCACGGGCTGCTCGACCGCCTGCTGGCGCTGCTCGCCACGCCCTGGCGCGCCGGCTACTCGCTGCGACCAGCCGAAGGTATTTTTTTATATCGTAGACTGTTGATCCCTCCAAGCCTAGTCCCTGGTAATACATATTTTTTTCTGACCTATTTGCAATAATTATAATGTTGTGATTTTAGACAAATGTTGTCCATGCCTTTAATCGATAAATACATAAGCCTGTTGCATTTATAAATTGTGTATTATCATAAATGTTATATGTATTTATTGTTGGTGTACTTTTAATAAATAAATAAATAAAAATACTTACATATACAGTCCATTGTGAATTATGAAAAATAAATCTTAGTAATGCTAGAGAAACCGTTTAAAAACATCAGGGCAAAGTCGTTAGCAACACTGTCAAATATAATCTTATATATAAAAATGAATCGCAGAATGTGTTGGTAAGCGCATAACTCAACAACGACTGGACCAATTTGGACAATTTTTTTTTTAATGTTCGTTGAAGTTCAAGCATGGTTTTTACGGCGAGAAAAATTCGAATAATTACCGGGTCCACGCGAGCGAAGCCGCGGGCGGAAAGCTAGTTGTAGATAAAACATATTACATAATATAATATAATCCTAATATAGACTTGTATAATTGTAGTAAGAGTTTGATAATAAGTCATTTGATAAAGGAATTTACAAATAAAAATTACACTAACCTATAAATTATATAAAATATTGTATTGTGCTAGATTTCATTAATTATATGTGATAGCTTTTAATTAGCGGACTTAGTTCTAAGTTATATTTACTTTGTAACTCAATCCTCTGTAAGCCATCCAAATAAAATAACTTATCCAATTCCAGACCCAGCATACTTCCCCGGGCGGTGTGCTGAAGTTCTCCTCCGCGGTGACGTCATCGGGAAGATCGGAGTCATACATCCTAATGTCCTAGCTGCCTTCGAACTCACCAACCCGTGCTCAGCAGTCGAAATAAATATTGAACCATTTGTATGAGATTGTACTTGAATATCTGTTATTTGATTATGAAATAATATATGGGAACTCAAGTTATTGTTTTGTATTATTTTTATAAATGCTCCAAAATAATTAATTTACAGGAATCATGTCATTTCATATCTAGAATTAACCTTCATACAATAATTAATAATTATCACCTTATGCTGAAAGAAAACACAAAAAAGGACCTGCAAAGCTGCCTAAGGAATTTAATGCCCTGAATAAGTAATGCAAGTTGCAGGCATACTGATAGTCAATTTCATGTCACTACTAATTAGTCATTCTTATTATTAGTGAGGCAATTTTTTCTTCAAAAAATTTAAATCTATTTTGATAAAAAAATAAATCGTGAAAATCCTTCGCTGATGACGTGGGTCATTTCAGAATACCAAATATTATGTCAAAATCATGACAAAAAATCTAAGTTATAACAAAAGCAAGACTAAGTAGTGTCTTATTTAAAAGTAAGAAATGATTCTACATTCCTTTGTCTACTGCAACAATATCCTTTTATCATTGGGATAACATTTTTCAATTATGTATATTACATAATTGAAAAATGTTTTTAAAGATAATGATTATAACCAGACTTGATGTAGAAATACCATTTTGCTAATAACAATTGTTAAAAAGGAACATATTTTTGAGAATTAAAAGACACAGTATCTTAAAATATTTATTGTAGATATAATAAACAACACAAACATAATATTTATAAAATCAAATTATGTATAAGTAGGCACTACATGTTTATTCGAAATACTTGAATTTTCAATAAATAATATAATTTCTGATCTTTACATAGTCTAACTCTAAACAGTTTTAAACCAACATGATCAATTTATTGTTTCCTTATTAAGGCACATATAATTGACTAATTGTACATTAAAATATACTTTTGAGGTTTTTGAGATACATTACAGAGGTGAGTCTTCATGTTAATACTTACTTTTCGAATACTGAAATTAATATTACATTGACACATCAAGTGTTAGTAGTTTCATGCATCAAGCTTTACATTCATTGCATAAATGTTATATTAACCTAAATTCGTATCGATGTCATGTCAAATATTTAATAATTAACACAGTTTAAAATCGGTATTTTAAATACAATTAATACAACATTGTATCTAATGAGGTGGACGGATATCTAAGTTGCTTTGTTTTATTGACAACCTATTTAAAATGAGGTCAGATTGATGAATTTAATCTAGCAACAATTCTATGTTAAACATTTTTTGTAGTTCACTCCTTTTAAAATCTGGAGCGATTATGAATGGACAGAGATAAAATGACAGTTCCTTTAAATTAGGTGCACTAGTTTTTATGGTCTTAGCAACCTGCATTGTGACATGCAAACACCGTGATAGACTCAAATAAGTTAAATATTGGAATTTATTATGTGAGAAGTATGCTAACAATGCATTCGTTGAAAAATATCCATGTCTCAGTTTCAGAGAATGCAAATTTTTTAATCTATACAAATGTTGCAAGCTAGAGTCAAACAGAGTTTTGCATGTCATAATGTGTAAGACCTGCAAAACCTTGCAGTTTGATATTGAACACACTATATCATCATTTAACGTATCTCCATAAATGTGTAAAGCTCTCAAAGTGGACTGCTTAGTTCTTAACAATGATTCTAAAAAGTCTGCAGGTATATTCTTCATCTTTTCCATATTAATGCTGACTAAATTGACACACAATAGCATACTATACAAACTGCTATGAGTCAATGCAAAATTTGATAAAATCAATGTTTCTAAATACTTAAGTTTCTCAAATGGTAAATGATATACAAAATTGCCATTAGCATTTTCCGGATTTTGTACTATTAAAGAGTTTCGGAAACTCAAGAACTTTAAATGAGGCCAATGGCCAAGATCATCAAATATACAACTATCAACTTGAGATATGCTTATTTCTAAGTGAGTTAAGTTAGGACAGTAACTGATCAGGGAAGCTCTAACTTGGGAATACAATTTGAAATACTGTAGTTTAACATTTTTTAAATATTTAGCTACAAAAGGTACAATGTTGTCACTAATTCTAACATAGTTCTTCATACATACTATAAGTCGAGTGTTGTCCCAGATACAGGGTGTCAGGCACAGTTGCTGCCATCTCACGCACACTTTAGCTACGGCTAGCAGTGATTCAAAATCAATCATGGAGAATATGTAGATGAGTAACTCATTAGGCAGATCATTTATAGTGAGGGTGTGGTGGTATGACTGTATATCAGTCATTTCAAGGTGCACCATCCTTTATAATCTTAGTTCCCACCTCGGTAGTCCTGTAAGTCACCACAACAACAAAAACAATAAATCAAAATAGAATCACTAAATCACAATATCAAATATTTAATACCATTTATTGATTGTACATGTGGAATAACTAAATCGAAGATACAAATAACAAGACGCATACCTTGGGATTACCTTGCTTCCTATTCGAGAAAATTTTAGTTTTTGCCTGAGTAAAATCATAATTTTACAAACTGATTTAAACTGTTCCACTATGTATTCCGTTTCACATGATTAATTTATTAATATTTGAATTAAATTGCTTCATTTTTAGCAAGAAAACGACACATTAGGAAGAACTTTTCTATGGAATATTAAAAATAACTTTCATCGTTGACTTTGATCATTTGATGCTATTTTTATTAGACGTTTACGGATATTGACATTGACAGATGTCAGGTTTCAGAATGGATTTACTTTGAACGCAGCAGAATATTAAGGTATTGTTTTTAGTAATAATTATTAAATTGTTTTTCTTATATCCAGTTAGTTTAAAAAATATATATTTTGACACTGTTTTTGAAAGATAATAATAAAAAACAGTTTATTTTTTTTTATTTTATTTTTATAAAAGTTTTTATAGAAATAAATATAAAAAGTCTGTAATTATATTTAAATAGGTGGTAAGTAAGCTGACGCTGGAATGGATACAGATGATTTTGTTGATACAGATGATGTCACCGGGGGTAAATACCGGTTCGAGACAGACTGGGTTAAGTAAGTCCGTTGGGGTTCACTTAATTTTACATTTGAAGTTTGCGTGTTTGGACGTAAATAATCACGAGTAGGTTGTTGAATTGCCGGTAAAGATGTAGACGTTTGAACGGCCTCTACTACCTTTGTCTGCTTTAAAGTTGTTAAATTCTGATCTGGTCCACTTGCAGGTAAATAGTTCGTATTTGGAGATTGAATTACAGACGTTTCTTCGTTAATTGTAGTTTGTGTTCGAGTAGGTGTAACAGGTGGTATATAGGAAGAAGAAGGTATATTTACTGGGCTTGTGTTTACAGTCACAGCTACATTTTGATTTCTTTCATTGTTAGGAGGAAGGTATCTGGGAGCATTCGTTGATACATCTGCACTATTTTGATTTGACGTAGGTGCAATATATCCTGTTTGTTGGTAAGTTGTTACTGGTTGATTTACAATAACATTCTGTTTTTCATAATTATACCCTGATGCACTTGAAGAAGTAGATACCCCGTTGCCACTCTCGGATTGGACTATTCCTGTGTTCTGGTTGCCGTAATTATAACCTGAACCAGCACCGGTTGTAGAAACTGAAGTTCCAGTTATAACAGAACCACCTGTGGATCCCACGTTAACACTACCTACCTCCTGTTGAGAAACTGTGTTCTGTACGTTATAATTATACCCAGAGCCAGTTACTGCATTTGTTACTGTTCCTGTATTTATAACACCAGCGCTCACGGATTCTGGTTGCGATATTTGTGTATTTTGGGTTTGGTAGTTGTACCCTCCTTGCACAGAGGAAGAAATTGAAGCCCCACCACTTGTTGATCCACTATTTGAATATGACCCGGTTACAGTGTTAGGTTGTGACTGAGCAACTTGCGTGTTTTGTTGTTCATAATTATATCCTGAGCCAGCTGAAGATACAACTAATCCAGATGTTCCAGTCCCTGTCGATCCAGTACTTGTGATGCCTACGTTTACGTTAGCGCCTGCTGGTTGCGATATTTGCGTATTTTGCGCTTGGTAGTTGTACCCTGCTTCCCCAGACGAAGAAATTGACGCACCGCCAGTGGTTAATCCACTGCTTGAATATGAACCACTGTTCGTGTTGGATTGCGGCTGCGCAACTTGTGTGTTTTGCTGTTCATAATTATATCCTGTACCAGCTGAAGTTGCAACTGAACCAGATATCGCAGTCGCTGTAGATCCAGTGTTTGTATAGCCAACATTCACCGCTGTAGCACCTTCCTGAGCTGAGCTTATTTGATTGTTGTAGTTATATCCTGAGCCAGATGATGCAACCGATGTTGCAGAACTGCCTTGAGCAGGCACTGGATACGCGTAGTACATCTGAGTCGGTATCCTGCCAACAGTCGCCTGAGTTGTAGTGGCAATTGGTTGTACGGGCAAATTAAATGAAACATTTGGTTTATCATAAACATACCCGCTTTGGCGCCTCGTCCGAAGGTTCTTCAATAGCTTATTATCACCTATTGCATTTATTATAAAACCATTCGATGAAATAACTAAGGAAAAAGCTAAAAACGGGATATATTTGCTCCATGTCTCCATTTGATGAACACAATATTACAAAAGACGAAGCGCGTTTCGTAAATCTCTTTTTATATAAATATAGAGGAAACTATAATTATTTTGTGTTGAAATAAGCAACGCTTCCATAAAACTTAATCCTAATATTTGTGGTTTGATGAAAACCACAGAAAAGGTGTCTTATAAATTTATTTGATCATCTGCAATTTCTAAACCCTGCCGTGGTATTCAGCGGGTTATTGAACTAAGGATTTCGGTTTGTTAATGTTGAATAAATGTTATTCAAAAGTTTTAAAGCATATCGTAAGTTTTATAGCAAAAAATATCGTAACTTTTTAATAAAATAAATTTATATCATCAATACATATAATAAAATCGTAGCAAGTCATAATTTGTACATTGAATATATTAGGAAAATTTTAATACAGGGCGTTAATATAAGGGATACAGAAGGCAAATCAATATTTTTTTTCTTTCATGTCTGTCTGTCTGTCTGTCTGTCTGTCTGTCTGTCTGTTTCTTTGAACATCTACTCCTCCAAAACTACTGCATGGATTGAGATGAAAATTTACACAATTGCTGATTATATCATAGGCTAACATAATATGTATGAAAATCAAAATATAATTGTATAAGTTTTAAGATACTTACACAATAATATAATGTGGTTTTAACAAAAATTCGTTACTATTATGTAAAGAAATAATAAAACAAACCCACACAGGAAGTGATTCAAGTTTATTTATCTTTTTTTTT